>BROG01000004.1:2017500-2167500 GCA_030159075.1 Atrina japonica
TAAATATAAACAGATAATAACATTGGTGTGCCCTCATCAAATATAACATGCACTACATACATTGTATGTGAGTAATGTGGGCAGGGGATTAAATTACATAATGAAATTTATGTTTCGGACAAACAAGAATTAATATCAAGTATTACGATTTGGATGTAACTCTTAGAGCTCTGATCTCTTATATAATCATCTTACCGAGTAAGAAATGTGTACAGGAGACAATATACCAGAAACTGTACATAATTTTACTGTACCGGAGAAAATTTTATCAATTTTTGTTTACAAACAATATAAAATCAATAATTGCAGCTGTGAATGTTGACATCATATTTACTCAGTGGGTGGTCCTTGTATGATAGCGTAAATTGGCAGATATTTCCTGCAGTCCAGGAGTTTAATAGACTAAATAGCCGATTTTGCTAACTAGCTCTCTCTTCTGATTATTCTTGATTATTACAATTGTATTATTTAGCATAGAATTCCCCATGGTTCCCATTCATTTGAAGTTCTTCTATATTATTCCTTTCAAACACATTTCATATACAGGGTCAAACTACATTGTATATACTGGTAAGTTGGTGTTGCTGGGATTTCGCAAATTTTATTCTGATCGCGAGCTTAACTTTATTCATTGTTGGACGGAGTGTGGAGGGGTGGGGCTCGGAAACATCACACAAGAGCATATGATTTATACAACACAGTCATTTAATGAGGACTTCGTTATTTATATTGTAATTTCTCTTCGTTTGACAGTGATTTTTCTTCACGGGATGACAATTTTTATTGTAATACGTTCTATTAAAATACCGTAATCTGATTGGTTAAGAGAGATGTGAAAATTTTCAATGTCACCCGCACATTTAACACAGATAAAGAAGCCAGGGTGACACTCCAAAAATTGTCATGTGCGCCAACGTTGTGCGTGTACGATTCCTCCCAGTAAGTCAGTGTGATCTTCTACAAAAATGTCACATGCGCCAACGTTATGCGTGTACGATTCGTTTCAGTGAGGGCTTTTCGACATAGCTAAAACGTTTGTAAGCTATTTGTTGTGTATATTTTAGCTTGGTGGTTAATGTTTGAGATTTCAAATCCATGGTACTATGTTAAAACAAACAAATATGACACTCGGTATAATAAAATAAATGTTACATTCATGAGAGGGCGATATTATATAAATATACCATTCTTGATAAGGTGGTAGTGGAAATTGCCACCCCGAAGAAATACATTAACAATGATTTTCAAGGGTAGACAATTTCCACAACCACCCAATTAGGAATGGTATATTTATCATATTATACCGATCCACTCTTTTGAAGCATATATCATCCATTGAATTTGTTAAAACACAAAATAAACTGCAATGCACAAACCTACGTAAGTTCATCGCGTTCGTAACGCAAACTGCCTTCGATACTCGACACTGTCGATATGATACGCCTCGGTTGACAATGTATTTCCTCAGGGTGACAATTTCCACTACCACCCTCAGGAATTTATATACTACCACTCAATGATTTTCAAGGGGTGACAATTTCCACTAGCAACCAATTCGGACTGGTATATTTATTATATGCTATTCAAACACAAAATAAACTGCAGCAGCAGTTTATTCATGCAAAACCTACATAAGTTCATCACGTTCGTAATACAAACTGCCTTCGATTCTCTACACCATCGATGTTTTACCGTTCTTCGCGTCGATTTTGAATCTTAAGCCTCCATCAGGGAGGACTTCAGCAAATATATTTGATAACGATGTCAGTATCAATTCTGTCGAATCATTTAATTTCGGTTGTTATTTCTTTCGGTTCCAGTCCGCATCGTGGAAATGTCTATTACAAAACCGAACCGTACGCGCATTAATTTCTGCGCATGTGACGATTTCATTGAATATCACCCTGGAATTATTGAGAAAGTTGAAAATACCCAACGCATATTAACCAATAAAATCGCAAGAATTTATGAAGAGGTATTAATAATATTGCATATTATATATTCTCGTGAATGTAATATTTATATAATGTTATGTCCATAATTCTTTGGGTTTTTAAAGGGATTTATAAGAAAAATACATGCAAAAGACATGCATTTACTTTAATATATATAAAACTTATTAATATTTCCACATTCAATATAAACTGAATATAGAAATCTTTAATGTAAAATTTTATTTTCTCTTCACGATCCCGATCTTTGAGAGCACTACGCATGTCACATAAGGTCAAATTTTAGGCTGAACGTTTAACAAAGCCCTGCATACATGACATACTCCAAGAGAGATATTATTGTGTGAGGCTGCGACTAAAGTCAGATACTGACCCTTGAATTAGACAACAATAAGTTTTTAGTTGTATCTAAATATTTCAACCAATTATTAATTTACACTCTTATGATATTTTTACTGCATTTACGAGATATAAATGCGTACCTGATTTCATTATATGTGTTTAGTTTATATTCGTAATCGATTATTGAATTTCTGTTGGTCTGTTTACCTATTACATTGTAATAGCAGGCGCTGGTAACACTCTTCTGTCGACGGTATAAATGACAAGCGAATGAGAACCCTGTGGTCACATTTAAACTCACCCAACTAAATAAATGGTATGCTCTACTGTCATAATTTAGGGGTGAACAAGTTGATGTTGTATGTAAAATCATTATAAGGTGTTGATTCGAAATCATACACCCCTGAATTCTGACAGTGGACTTAACCATTCTTTGAAATGGGGAGGTCAAAATGTGACTTCAGGGGTATGCAGTACAGATATGTGACCAGGGTTGCAAAAATAGTCTGGTAGTCTTAATAGATAGATTATGGGGATTTAGTGGAAATTGTTTGAATAAGTTTAATTTGTCAATGTTTGATTGATATATTTATATCACCGAATAGTTTTATTTGTAAACTAAAGATTTTACCGTATCAATTGTATATTTTGGTCACACTTTCTGATATGTACATCACATACACGACGAGGATACAGAAGTGTAGTGTATTCAATTTTAAATTTAAAGGGAAGTAGCAAAAAACTAGTTAACACAAAATCCAAAATATGATCAGCTACCGCACAGTATATTCAAAATTTCAAACCTGACACTTATAATAGCAAAGAAATGATAAAATGTAGCAGTGAAGTTGTTATAAATAGGTCATTATTAAACTTATGACGGTATGGAATTTACTGACCAATGACAATCCCGTACCATATACCTAACTGACCCGTTAACTGGTTAACTGTATATAGTTCATCAGTACAACATATTCAGTGCCGTGGCCTGTTCACAAAAATAATGCATTTCTGTTCAGCAAAGTCAAATTCGCTCACACTAGAAATACCAAAAATTGTAATCTGTATTTTTAGAAACAAAACCATTAGTATCAACAAGTTCTAGTTGTTGCACTATCGGAAGAAACAATGCAAACCTCAAGTCGTTCTGTCATGCCTATATTGTATAACGGAATTGAGATAAGGTTATATAGTCCAAATCTATGTATGTCGCCGATACTATTTCGAAGATTACCAAAGTTTGGGTCAATATCGTGTTGTGACAAGACTTCATATATAAATTATGTACCTAAAGAACTGAAAATCATCATGTTTTGCTGGCGTGATGCTATGAAGAGTGCCGTCTCAGGAAGTGGCACGAAACCAAGTTCTCCAGGATCAAGTGGTTAGGACATCTTAAGCCTCAGCACGGATTCGAGAACCACTAGGACCTTAGCTGATTATGTGGGACGTTATGTCATTTTACTTTGTGGTCGGACGGTGGTTTCTTTCCCGGGTATATTGTAACCATTGTTTCTCCTCCACTATTAAAATTTGGCCGCCATAATGTGACTGACAAATGGTGGGGTGTTACTGGCAAAAAAAAAAAAACCAAGAAAACAAAAGTAGAGAAAGAACAATTATTAAATAACATATTAACATTATTATTACCCTTATCTCTTGTTGACTGTAAATTATAAACTTTTAATCACTGTCAAACTAGCATTTCGCGGAACCGCCATTAGATGTCAAAAGAAGCTTCTTGTTTCCGTTTATGACATGTGCTCTATCATACACATGTGAAAAACGCTTTTTTTAAACACAGAGAACATAACTGCGATCCTATTAACATCAAAGTAATATCGTCTACAACAACAAAATAGTTTTCATTGTCTCCTAACCCTGTTAAAGAAAAGAAGCCATTATGATAATCTAACATGAAACATACTATGATACAGTTCTGCGAGCTAATAAACTTCTATAACGAAATTCGTTCAATGTAATTTGAGCCAGATTGTACTATCTGGAAATTGCGATTTCTATCACAGCTTGAAATGACGATTTTTGTCACACTTTAAGCTGAACTTAAGAGGTGTTTGACTACTATTTACAGCAAATATTTTCTGGGTAGATATATATGCAGTCTCCCAATGACATAATTTGAAAGGTTTAAAAGAGGATATTAAAAGCATTTTACAGACGCGTATTGTACTTCTGAAAGTGCTCGGCAGTGTGTACTTTAAGTTATCAAGTCTTAACGTTACTGTTTATCTTTTAAAATAAATGTAGGTTCGTAACACTTTCATCATCTTCAATATTAAACTTTAGACAGATACGGTTAACAACACACCTGTATATATGCCTTACTTCACCTACTGAAAAGAGTTCAATTTTAGGAACAATCGATTACGAGATGTATGGACAAGTGTCATATGTACTATTTGCTTTTTATCTAGCATACATGAGCCTGCATATCATTTGCTAAAGTTTACGTCATAGTGGTTGAAAATGTAAAACAGTTACTGTTTTGACTGTCTGGAGATCTTGATCAGAAGTCTCCAAATTTACGCAGTACCCAAGTTCAACTTTTGACTATATATTATTTTGTAAAATTTCAGAATCTGACTGAATAGCTAACATATATATTGTAATTAATTTTTCATCATTCATATTAAAATTTTAAGTCAAAAAATATTCTCATAATTCAAATTTCAATACTCTATAGAACGTGATAAAACAGGCTTCAATGTATCGATAGATAGATTGCAATAATACCTATAATGATTTCTTCAGACTTGTCCCATCCCAGTAACTGAGAGAGAGAGAGAGAGAGAGAGAGAGAGAGAGAGAGAGAGAGAGAGAGAGAGAGAGAGAGAGAGAGAGAATCACATGATATAGCACAAAAGCAAAAGAAAATGTGGTCAAAGGGAAGCAACTCGCATTTTGTACGCCTAACTATTGGATGAATACAATTTCAGACCGAGATTGGAAGAAAAAACAAACATTATCGCGACAATAATTCATAACGTATACCTTTGGAGCCCCATTAGCATCTAAGCTGAGTTTGCCCGATGATCTATTCCCGGGTACATTGCAACATCCATTAAAAATCACCACAATATAACCGAAAAATTGTTGTGTGGCGTAAAACACTACTTAAAAAAGAAACAATTGAGAACCCTCATTCAACAGAATGGAATAAAATCATTGATATAAAGATTAAGATATTAAGAAATAAGTTTGGCGCACGCTTTGTTTTTGATTCCCGAAAACTGTTTTGATCAAAACACAATCGATTTGGGTACTCTACCCATCATCTGTTTCTCTAATGATTCTCTGAAGATCAATTGATAGATTTTTTCAACACTAACAGGGACACATACAATTGTTTGTAAATGGAATGAAACGTTTCAGGGCAATTTATGATCATGTTATATATTTTATATATACACAACATACGCATATGTTTCTATTCGTGAAAGTAAACTGCACAGATCGTATTAGCGGAAGGATCCAAAGATATAGAAAAATCCTTCCGCTACAACAATCAGCTGCAGTCTGATGATACCGATATAAAAAAAATTGTGTGGTTTTGTGTTTAATATACGCCCCTTAATATTTCTTTAATTTTTGTACCCAAATTTAAAATAGATTCCTCTCTAAATGACGTCATCAATTATCTTGAATGAATGGAATGAAAGTAGATTCGGTGGGAACTCTGCATCTAGTCATTGCTGTGCAATACAGTATTATGTACTGTACGGGCGTACGGAGTTCTGTATAATAAATAAATGATTACACATTCATGCCATATATATATGAACATTTCTTTATTTTATGCATATATATATAATAATATTTTGTGACAAGGGTTATTCAGTTGAGTTGAGTATGTTAGCATAAAATAAAGAAATGTTCATCATATTTGAATTAAATGGACAAAATGGCAGCGATTTTATGCTAACATACTCAACCAAATAATAAAGGATTTGAATTTTCAAAAATATACAAACTGAATAACCCTTGTCACAAAATATTATCATGGGCAAATATTCCACCTTTATCACCCTAAGTGAGTGGTTTACGTAATACATCTATATGCACCGATCGAATTTCATTAGTCGTGGATTCACCTATAGTTCAGGAATAAACTAGGTGTCTTATCTATTTTCCTGAAAAACCGTCAGGTGTGTAAGTTATCTTTTGATTTCGTGATGCAGATTTCTTAATGGAGATTGTACACGTGGGAATATAGTGCTGCCAAAGTATGGTCGTTGATAAAGTCCTACAATGTCGGACACGCTCCACGTACTGCATGACCACGTTCCCACAGTATTTTCTACTTGTCTAAATCTAACTGAAGACCTTAATACCGCGTAACTAGTGAACAGTTGTTATACGAACACGTTATACAAACAATTAAAATAGAGTTTTAAAATGATAGATTATTGTGGAATTTGGTTAGGCCTTTCAAAAATGTGTAACGTTTCGTAATATTTCGGTTCTCAAAGTTTTTATTATTACAATATAATATTTTGTTTCTAAAAGGATTTCGATCATTATATACCATGGTAAGGCTACTGTTTACATCATTTTGGGAAACGTAGGCAGTACCCTATCCTTTGTCTTTCTGGGTCAACTCGTGAGTGTGGTCTCAAGACAATGTTTAAAAATCAGAACCTTTCGTAAAACGGGTCCCAGATACGGTTCATTTCTTTGTTTCATTCGAATGCACAAATATAGGATTTGCGGAATGCGTGAGTAAACACTCATTATGATAAATGAGAATTCTATAATAAACGAAAGTTCTATCGTAGAAACAGGCCTTATTGAGATCTTTGTCAACAAGTTTTCGTCATAATAACAGCAGAAAGGTTATTCCAACAGGTGGTATTAATATGGAAATTTAATTGAAAAATACATTTACAAAGTTGAAATTAATTAATTTTGCTGTTTATCATTTTCTAATGATACATCATAACGTTTTCTAACCACGCACTAATTTGTGTTTTTCTAGATAAACTTAAATTTACATGCAAGACAAAATATTTGCATAATTGTCAATCGTACTAGTAGCCAGAATTTTGAAAGTAGAATATACAATGCATATACATGTTTAAGTATTGTATAACATTTGCGAGTGCATTATAACAATATGAGACAGATTCACACAGAGAGAGAGAGAGAGAGAGAGAGAGAGAGAGAGAGAGAGAGAGAGAGAGAGAGAGAGAGAGAGAGAGAGAGAGAGAGAGAGACTTGTAACGTATTTGACCTTTAAACACCTAGTGATTCATATCCGCTCGAGCTAACGTTACTTGAAATAGGAAACAATAACTTGTAATAAAAGCTAACTGTTCGGCGATGGATTATAATTATATTAACATCGAACTCAAATGACAATGTCGGCAGATATTCCTCATAATCGCTTTAATGCTAGAGTTACAGAATCTTCTTATTAGAAACGAAACTCCATCTTTCTTTGGAGCTAAACCTTACATGACCTCGCGAGTGATCAGAAATGGTCAGTAGAACTGATTTACGATCGACTGACCTTTTAATTTCGTCAAAAATATGCGTAAGGTCAGTAGTGGGGTTATCCTGGTCATGGACCTTAGCTGCAATAGCATCAAGCCCAAATTAAACTGCATGACCTCCTCATCTTTGTATAGGTACCCAGTGCGTGGACACCTGTGATATTGTGTGTGTGTGTGTGTGTGTGTGAGAGAGAGAGAGAGAGAAAGAGAGAGAGTACACACATTTTACGAAGTGCAAAATAAAAGTGCTGAACGACACAATCAAAATGTAAAGTAGCCAGATTAATGGTGATTCTTGCTTATTTCTATCATTCAGTATTAACGTTTCTCGGTTTCGAACACACCGCATGATACACAAGAAAACCAAAATACAAAATCACAAAAATAATTTATCACTAAAATGGTTAAACGAACTCCTAGGTATTTTGAATAATTGCAGAAAAATTCCATTTGTATTGATAAATAATGTTTTGCAGAGACATATAATACACAATTTGGTTTTTTGTGAACAATAATACAAAGAGTATTCTCTTTGACAGTATGGCCAAAAATTGAATTTAGTAGCAGAAACAGCCATTGAGATAGTAAAGTTGCATACTTGGTTAAATGTTTAAATTAAGTGATTGAAAAATCCGGGAACGAAGTAAAATGTAAACAAAGGCAGACGACAGACATTTCGCGCGAAAATTCGCAATTTTCTTGGATCACTGAACAAGGTCATAGAAAGACATTTAGAGGAATTTGTACTGCTGTGTTACAAACAGAATATTGACAAGTCATTTTAATTTAAACGACTTACAGAAAGGTAAACGATCGGAAAGACACTGACAGATGCAGGGAGTTATTGTTGTGTTTTCTTCCAGAGAGAATACGTCATCTCATGATTTCACAGCTAGCGTGCTATGGGGGCATAAATAAAGAAAGAAAATGGTGTCACAATCTAACCTACAGCGGGGATATCATCTTAATACAACGTTCTAGCGTCAAATGATATGAAGAACAAATTCTAATAATTATAACTTCGTATTATGAACTTCTTTACTTTTTATTAATCAGACTAGAATATCGAATCTTCTTATTCGCATTTTTATGGTTTAGAGTCAGCTTATGGATGTTTCAGCGGACCATCAGATAAAAATTGAAATGCACACGCAATGTTAGTGCAATATGTATTGTATGCAGCCTTCTAATTATTTAAGACTTCAGTGGCAAGGTATTCAAGCTTTAAATCATGAAGTCACAATTCCAGTTGGCGAGGGTTCGAGCTCCCCTGGAACCAAAGGTTGTCAGTTTTCGTGCGAAAGGCCTGTAACTGAAATTTTTTTGTATGCCATATGAAGTTAACAATATATGTATATATATATATATATATATATATATATATATATATATATATATATATATATATATATATATATATATATATATATATTTGACCACCAGTTTTGATAACCTTCGACAAATCACACTGACACAACATTCAAATGTCTTTATTGTTATATCAAATTTTGATAAATAAAGTTGATACAATCAGGTAAAAACAACAGGTCGTGTGAAATGTGTAGGATGATACATTCAGGTAAAAACAGCACGTGTTAAATGTGTAGGATGTAAATGGCATTTATATAAGGCCAACTGTCAATATTAATATGGCTGCTGTCAAGTTAAAATTATGCCATGAATATAAAAGTACATTTAAAAATCACCAAAAATTAAATACATTATTTGTTTTTCTGAATTTTGATGTACGTTACACTCAACATTTTTCTGACATATGGTGGCAGCCAATTTTTAATGGTGGAGAACCCGGTTACAATGTACCCGGGAAGAGACAACCAGCCTTCTGCAAGTTAACTGTCAAACTTCCTTACAATATCAGCTTAGGTTCCAGCGGGACTCAAACCTGCGGTGACCAGAGGTGAGAGACTTCATGGTTTAAAGCGCGATGCTCTAACCACTCGGCAACAGAGGGCCCCCAAACATTTGTCCTGATGCCAGTGTATATGTATATTATATATACTCTCGTCAGATAATCGAGTTTGTTTGTAAATTTTAATTTATCAAAATGGTTTCTGTATGGGAATATATGTGTTAACCTTACAATAGCAATTGATTGGATTAATATGTGAGCGGTCATTATTTTCTCCTGACAAAAGAGCAATAATGAAAGGAAAAAATTCAATGACTTTCCTCTTCTTTCCAACTATGCAAAAAGTGCGATGATGCAAACAATTTATTCAATTTGTCATATCCTAGAACATTGCTGCGTTAAAATCAACAGGTCACTGTTAATGTCTTATCGAAGTCATTAAATTTACTCACTACTCAAGCGAAACTAAGTTTTCATTAATTTAAGGTCAAAACAAGCAAAAATTATGCTCATTTGATTTGATTTGATTTGATTTTTTGTTTTACACCATACTCAACAATCTTTCAGTCATATGATGGAGTCCAGTTTTTATTGGTGGAGGAGAAACCCCGGTTACCCGGGTAAAGACCACCGACCTTCCACAAGAAAACTGGCAAACTTTCCCACTTAATTCGAAATGACCCTAGCGGGATTTGAACCAGAGGTGAGAGGCCTTGTGATTTAAAGCGCAATGCTCTAACCACTCGGCCACGGAGGTCCCTATGCTCATTTGAAGAAAACTTCGGAAATATTAAAAAATTGTTTAGGTACTTACTCAGATTTTGAGTACTGTACTCAACGTATTTATTCATATTTAACAGTAAAATCATATGTGTGACGCAAAACTTTATATGTGACTGATGTAAAATTATAATGTTTCCTTTTCACTCAAATTTGAAGTTTTATGGGCGACTATATAGTCAAACTAATGAAATATAAGTTGAGCTTGAGTATTGAGTAAATTTGGTGACTCCGAGCCCAAATCTTGACTCAGACTATAGTGTTTGTCGTCTCACTATTTCTTCAATATATATATATATATATATATATATATATATATATATATATATATATATATATATATATATATATATATATATCTGAAATTTTTTCTAATGACGAAAATGGCGAAAATTAAACGAGAACGAAATTTCCAGGTATACAATATAAGTATCATATAAGTATTACATATACTAAACCAATATTTCGAAATTTTAAAAATATAAAAGTAATAAATAGGATTTACTTACAAATTATAAAAACGTATCTTTATGTATTTGTAAATACCTGATTAGGGAAGCTAGCCTAAATCATGTATCTATACTTTAGAATAGTACTTTACTACAATCAATTATAGATACAGTACATTGCCCTTTATCGTATATGTGTACTTTCAGGTGGTACGGGCTGACATCGACACACCTGTTTGATCGACATTCACAGGTGTAAATTATCAAAAATCATTAAAATTGATAGTTAGGATAGTTGCTATGTTAATATGACAAGATAATAAGAACAATTATTAGAAATCTATTATCTTGGAGGTTTGGTGTGATAATTTGGAATTTATTATGCACAGTGCATTACAATTGGTCATTAGATATATAATTATAAATTTGATTTTTACTTGTAATAACAATAATCATAAAGACAAAAGGAGTGGTCGGTTACCTAAAGGTTGTCAAAGGTTCAATCGTTGGAACTGCCTTTACTTATTACATATTTTGTGGAATACATCTAATTCAAATATTTCAATTGAAAAAAAAAGAATTTGTAAGATAAAAAAATCTTGGTAAAATTCTATACAGAATACAATCTCAATCAACAAACGAGTATGCATCGTATCTGCCATATCAATTTAAAGCATGTCGGTTTTTTTTATCATCAAGTGACCTTTAACCTTTCCTATAGGATATCTCATGATAACCAAAAAATCTACGACGACTATGACGTATTATAGTGACGTAAAAATTATGTTGTAATATTTACTTTGTGATAAAATATTTCTAGACATGACGTCACAAGGTATACGGTGTAGATAACAGTTTCTCTAGATCAAAGGGAAATTCTACAGCTTAAGTGCAGTTGCCTGTACTGAATTGATAATGGTGCAAATAATCAGATAGCAATGAAGAAATTTGTAAATCTTGAATATTTGCCGAGAGAAATCAGGTGGTGGTCTTTCGATGTAGTTTTAATAATGCTTGTTTATCAATACATTAAAACAGAACTATCAATTTGCAATATTTTCAAAAACAACAACAACAACAAAAAAGACATCATATCTCTGACAGTCGCAAAAACTGGAATACCTTTAATACTACATGGAAACCAGAAGTGGCGTACATGGACCATGGGGGAAAATCGACAAACTCGCTACACTGATATAATATGTCCTGAAAATATCACTGTATTGATTTAATTGTTCTCAAGAAAAAAAAAACAGAAACTTAAATTGACAACTTAATTATTGGAAGAAAAAAGTACAGGTCATTGGGTGTTAAACTGGAGATTTATGCATATAGCTATACATTGTTCTGTTGTCTGTCGTACAATTTGTAGCCAAGTTTAGTTACTCTAGAAGTAAAATTAAGGAGCATAGTAGATATCGTCCAAGGACCACCTCATATGACTGTAAATATTCGTTTTGTAGAAAATGTCCTTATATATAACACTTACACACACAACCGAAGAATGAAAGAAATACTAAAAGTATATATCGATCAAGTTACAAAGTAATTGAAAATTGAAACCAAACAAACGGATAACAAAAAACTACCGACGAAATGTGAACCGCTTGTTTAATACTATCTATTGTTTATTGTAGAAAGAAAACCAAAGGCCGTACAGCCTGTAGGTACAAAAATCATACTGATATGGAGGAAAGATACAACATGTATAGATTGAATTTAAACATACAATTCTCATCAAATATGCCAAAATATGCAAAATGATATGCACCTACTTTTTTCGTAATGACATTGCTTGCTTAAGGTATCTACATAAATTAATCAACTGTTTGTAATTTTGTGTTGAAAAAAGTTGTACAAATTTAAACAGGAAGGATTCCTGTATTATGGCTTAATGTATTTTGATCTGATATTTGTGTAAACAGGACATAACAAAACAAAGTGAAATTCATCTTCAATAACATTCAAATGACATTGACTACAAATACGTTGTTTCTAGCAATGTTTGCATGACTGTTTCAATGTAGAAGAATGACATGAAAGCCTAAATTTTTATAAATTTTACATAAACCACTCGGAAGTGACTTTGTTAGATAATATTGCAAATCAAACACAGTATTTGTATACTGCACATTTACTTAAATTTTCGAAAGAAGAATACGCTTCTGAATAAATATTCCTGTAATTTTTTCTGAAACAAATTAAAAATAAATTTTTTATTCGGAACTCCTTGGTTACACCATACATTACCAAACTTTACAAAGTTCACGTTTAATATAACTTAACCAATTAATTAATTTGTTTGGTTTTTGGCATTACAGTCATTTAAATTATACTTGCAGTAATATACAGTTGTCTGTTTCAATAGTTTTAACCAACTTTACAGATTGAACACGTCTATGTAAATATAAAGGAGATAACCCAAAATAAATCATAACGTTTTGAAACTCTATTCGGTACGTATTCTTTTACAAAATTCAACGTGTAATTTTTCCACGTCTTGGCAGTATGAAAACCCCAAACCTCACAAGCATAGTTAAGAACACTAGATATATATGTATCAAAAATAGCTAATTTTGTTCTGGTATTGAACTGGTATTGACAAAAATATTTCATTAAACAGGTGAATACTCAGTTCAAATTTCCAGTCACTTTTCAACTGCCTAAATTGGCCTTTGAGTTTGATTAAGTACAACATACATATCAATCACAAGAAGGTCCCACATACCAAAACAGTAAGAATTCTTTTACTCCTGGATACCTAATATTTGCACCTTTCTAATCCAGCATTTTCCTAGTGTGTTTACCTTCCTCCACCGGAAGTCCTTATTCCTTATACACAATACACATAATATTATATACATGTAAATATAACAACGCAACTTTTAATGCATTACATTTATTTTTGAATATTTATCCTGGGATATCTTAGTCTACATTTGTTTACAATATACAATAACAGAATCTGTCTAAAATTTGCTTTTCACTATAAGATGTAAATAAACACAAAAAATAATGAATTGTGTACAAATCGCGGTGTCCTTGAAAGCGTATTAAACTTTACAAAGAGATTCATTTTTGGGTGCATTATAATATTATGTATATATACACAACAGCTTTCAGATATTACCAGCTACGTGTGATAGGTTTATGCTCACAAGCGTGGTCTTGACTTCTGAAATGAGAACAACGACCTGACACTAGCATATTGTTATGATAATAATGTTTACAAGGAATCGTCCTTTCACCTAGGTACAAAATGTATGAAATTACTTACTTTTTATGTCTTGGTATAGTTTTATGAAGGATCATAATGGTATTTTAAGGATTTGTTAGGAAATAACTTTTAAAATTTATGACATACTACAGATTTGATGCGTACTGATTCGTACAAAAATATTTGATAACATGTTTTGGATATTGTAATGCGAGGAATAAGAGCATCGATCCATATACAAGAGTGTAGGTAACTTTGAAAAACTAAAATTCAATGTCAATGGTTTATAATTTTGGTCAAAGTTTTTGCTGCAGAGCAGGAGCCTACCTAGGGCGCCTTTTATAAAACCCGTAGGTCTCAAGTTAATTGACCCAAAAACAAAGCAAAACATTTCCATCAAACCTCCCCTTACCCAAATCTGAAGTCCTTCGATATCGATATCGATGTGTCTGCTACATTTACAAAGATAATTTGCTGCGTTTAAAAGAATACCAAGATGCATTATTAAACATACAATAATAATAATGGGTCTACGTTTTCCTGAAGTCGTAAGGTGTGGTCTTAAGACCAAGTCTAAGAATTCGTAAGGTCTTGGCCGAAGGTCCGAAAATTGAAAAGTACAGAGAAAAACTGAATTTGAGACCCTTGTTTGGAAATCATACTCTGATAAGTTATTCTTTATTTTGAAATTCCGAATTGAGAATTTTATTTTATTTTGAGGGAAAATACCAGCTATTTTCGCTTTGATAATGGCCCTGTAACCAGACCCCAGATTGGCCTAGGAAAATCTTTTCCCAATAAAAAAGTAAGTGATAGAGGTCGTTGAGTAATCTGTACCTATTGTGAGGAGGATTTATTCCTCTTTTATTTCATTCGAATTTCTCTGTAGACTCTCGACTGGTTCGACCGGCCAACAGGGGATGCTTATACAAATATCAGTCAAAAAAGTCGATAGTTCATATACAATCTAGGTAATTTTACCTTAAATTGCTATTATTTAAAATATGTAGTTCAATGTTCACAATTGATCAATCCAAGAAAATTCACCCCCTGTCAGCGCAGGTTCCAAGTCCGATGGAACCTAAGCTAATTTTGTGAGGAAGATTGTCAGTTTATTTGTGAAAAGTCGGTGGTATCTTCATGTGTGCATTCTCTCCTCCATCGTTAAAAACCACCAAATGGCGTTGAAATTGTGTGACGTAAACAATTCAAACAAACAAATTCATACAAAACGAACAAACATTTGCTACAAGTAAAACACTTGACAACGATGCTACCAATGTTTTTTTGTTGCTTTACACCACACGAACTTTGAAATTAATTCATATAATGGCGGTCAGCTGGGTTCAAATGCTGTTATATAAAACTCGGTTATAATGTCCCCGGGGAAAGATCACCAGCACTTCCTCGCGAGTAAACTAGTAAATTTCAAGTAATCAACCTAGGTTTCAGTGGGACTCGAACATGTATTTGCTATGGAGAAAAAACATCGTGGCTTAATTCGCGATGTCCTACGAATATCGACCACGGAGGCCAATGTTGACAATCCAGAAACTCGTATTATTACATAACACTTAGAGGACAGTTTCGTTCAACACATTTAATGTGAATCAAAATAAGTGGCCAGATACCACTTTCTGCTTCGGAACCCTACATATATTGTGAATTCGAGCTGAACTGATGTCTTATTGACAGAAACGATCGTCTTGGGCTTTTGTTTAACCCCTCTCCTCCCATTTAGATAAGAAAACTTCAAACTTTTGTAATATGTTGATGATGCTGCCAATATTCCGTCGAGAGGAAAGTGTGCTGAACCTAGATATAGGTCAAAGCTCTAGTACAACCCAAGAAGAACACACTCTAAATAGTAGTTCTTTTAAACACATTTTTAATTTATCTATTACGAGAATCTCCTGCTTTGTAATTATTCTAGGATAAAAACTAAAAACAAAACGACAGATAAAAACAAACATGTTTCTTAGATCAAAGATGGTTTTCACGGTGCTTCTTATACCATTATTATTGGCGTAACTGTAATATGCACTGCAATTCTGAAAAAGTACTGAATTAGGAACCTTTTGATAAATGTAGTTACAAAACACTTAACTGTCAATAAACAAAATATTTGAGGTTTCGCGTATTTTTTCATTGAGCCAAATTAAATGAACATGCCACAAGTGTAAAATAGATCTGTTGTGTGCCTGAATATCAACAAAGCAAGCAAAGAGTCGTTACATTTGCTAGTGTTGCCCCTATGGGACTGATTCATGTACCACGTTTATAACCGATAACGTTTGTGTGGTACTAGTATATCCAATGGTGATGGAACGTAACTCTACGTACTCTTCCCGCTGAAACGACGTTAGCGCGTGATATCGTCTTCTAGCGTCATTCTATCACTAATAGAAACAATAGTCTCGAACAAACGTTATCGGGTATCACGTGGTACATGAAATAGTCCCATTGATAACACAAAAAGTCATGATTTAACATTATGTACATTGCTGTTATAGACATTTTTAAATTAACGTTGTGTTTATTACAATATTTTATTGTAGCACTAGTCTAAAGCAATAAGAGCTGTCATTGACGGAAATGTTACTTGAAGATTTTATATAATATCTTATCTCTTGAATATACAAAAGATATTTTCGGGTGAGTAAAAGAACAAATACAAGCGTATTAATAGAATAAACTTGTAAAACGTAATATGTTGAAACTGTTAGTTTGATCAGCCATTACACATTAATTGTCGGCATTTTTACGGAGATAACCGATTGTCAAGGAAACAAGTGATATTCGTAGACGGGATCCTAGGAAAGTGTTAAAAAGAATTATTAAATATATAATGTGATTCAGCTTCAATAAATATTTGAACATGCATGGTAGAGGTCCTCTGGGTGTTTGACCTATAGGTCACCTGCATATCATGAATTACCTTATTGCAATACAATGTTTCTTTCATGCTTGAAAAACTAAGTTTACACTTTTAAATCACGGTAATTGTAGGTAATTTCGTGTTCAGTTATATTTTGATTATACTAGAGTGGTGAAGGGCTAACTGGACAATTTCAAAAATAAAGTGTCGTCGCCGACAGTTCAAATTGCTTCTAAGCAACACTTTTCAGATTACTGTACTTGTAAACATAGGTTAAAGCACTAAGAATAAGAACGAATTTGGTTTTAGTCATTAATATAAATTCTTGATCTGCTATATATTTTTCATGTATTTCTCGTAGAAATATGTAGATTTAGTCGTTTTACCAAGTTTTCAGCGATTAGTGACATTAACTGTTATTATATGACTGGTGTACTTTTCGTCCGCTGATTGGTTGTCAAATGCAAATCTAACTCCTGCACAGAACGATTTTCAAAATCTTTAGGCTGTTCTTTTTCATGAAGGGCTAAGAGCGACAGTTAAATGAGAGCTGGTTTAAACATACATAAAGTGTTATTACAATGCTATAATTTCATATACATTCTGTGTCAATCATCACTAGTGTAATATTTTCTTATGGTGGTGTATTTCAGAAAAAATTCCAAGATATCCACCTGTCAGCCACCACTTCTCGTCAACGGGCGTGGAGAGGTGTATACAGGTGCATACTTTCGCGGATTCTCTCTGTTTCCAAGACAAGATGCTGTTCTGATTACCGAACAAAAACAAAAAACAAAAATATTTCTCCCATCAAACCAGAAAATAATCAGCTCGGATAAAAAAAACACGAATTGGCGAGAATTAGTACTATCGAGAATTGATCGCTGACCAGTAATTTAACCTTACTTTGTACCAAATAATGTTTAGATTTTTGTGTAAAGGACTGACATTTACGCATTCACTACATGTATCGTTTTATACACGTTTGAGCTGTGACAACATTTATATATATATATATATAACATTGTTAGACTTGGTCAATATTTTGAAGGTTGTGTGCATTATTGTCAAAGTACGTATAAACTGGAGGCATTTCGTCATCAGCCACTCATTATTTCTAGACGGAGTGGTATGTCCTTGATCTTTTCAATGCGATATTAATAAATCATAGTATAAATGACTCCCATCTCCGTTTTCTTCAGCGACATAATTCCAACAGAAAGTACATAAAAATGGCACGACTACTCACATGTGTACAAAAGTGACACACGACATATTTTCAAAATGTATTAATATACATGTATAATCTACATGTACAGAATTATATAATCATTTCAAATTTGGGGAAATTGACGAAATAATTGACGACTCCTAAAAATGTTCAACTCAAATTTTCACTACATTTCACAAATTTTCAATTTATTAAAAATCTCGTTTAAAAGATACTTCCTACTTCTCTTTGATGGCGGTAAGCACACACACACACACACACACACACACACACACACACACACACACACACACACACACACACACACACACACACACACACACACACACACACAGAGAGATTAGGATTTATATTACGTTTGATACAGGGCCGGTATATTCCATGGCCGAGTGATTCAGTAGAGCTTGAAATCATGAAGTCTGAGGCTCTCTCACTTCTTATCAGGGCAGGTTCGAGTTCGTTGGAACCTAAGCTGATTTTTGTGAGAAAGTTTGCCAGTTTACTTGCGGAAGGCTGGTGATCTCTTCCCGAATATATTGTATACGAGTTCTCTCCTCCACCATTAAAATTGGCCGCCACCATATAGTTAAACGCAATTCAAATTAAAAAAAAATTCAAAACGATTAATACACGTGAAGTATTTGTCATAAACTATCCTCAAAAATTGTTTCCCATTACGAAAATGTTCTGAAAAATTCCAAACTTGTTGACATGATTAAATATACATCTAAAAATTACATATCATGATTGCGGTCGTTGGATTAAGACTCTTTACATAGAAAATTGATTTTACGATGATACGTTTGTTAATTACCAAGTGTACTTGATACAGCATCGTTAATGCGTTTAGGTATCATATTGCGATGTTTTTGCTTCGACAACCATGGAGAAAACAATGTACAGTAACTGCTAGAACGGTTGTACCAAGTGTTTCAAAGCAATGATCGACTCTCTCCCTCACTCACACACACACGCACGCACACACACACACACACGCACACACAAACACACACCATACGTACTAGAAGTATTTTACACTGCATGGCGTATTTCGCCTCAGTCAGCAAGCCATCGGTCATCATTCGTCCAAAGAATACGATGAATCTGACCTGTAAGTAGAAGGTTGTATGGGGGTTCTCCTTCATATTTTAGAAGAGTCCGCCATTGTATTATCACCAGGGGAAATGTGATGATTTTCCGATAACAATAAAAAACGATAAGATGCTTTAGTTGGAAGTAAGCAGTATGTTGCATTATAGGTCGGTTAGGTGAATTCTGAATGTGAAAAATTACACCCGCGCACTACGAAGCCAAAATTCTGTCTGCAAATTTACAAAACATAATACTATGTACGTAGATAAGAAGTACAAAAGAGCCAGTTAGCTCAATATGTTTGAAAAGCCTTAATGTGGGGATTAATACGTAAATGGCTGTTACTGATTGGAATGACATTGGGAACACAATTTACAATTTTACAATTTTTACGATTTTATAATTTATCAAATAAATGCATACAACAATAGATATTAATTAGAGTCCAAATGTAAAAGCCTTTTGTATAAGTGCAAAGAATTATTTCGATGGATAATGATTAATGTAATCCGATACAATACAGGATCAGACAGCTAGCTGAATCTATAAGGATGTCTCCAGTTCATCACACAATGACTAAATGTATACGCAAAAGCTGAATTCGACATTTAAAAAACAAAGATATGAAAATTTACACTATAATTTTAAATGTTAGATGTTGAGACATTACACGTGATTATAGTTACATGAATAATCATTAGTGTAGTATGATGTAGTAGATAAAAACATGTTTTATTGATACTGAAGATAATCATCGTCGTCTTCGTCCTCATCAATATCGTCGTCGTAACCATCGTCTTCGTAGTCATCAACATCGTCTTCGTCGTCACCATCATCATTGTCTTCATAATATTCATTGTCATCATCTAACTCAATACAAACATATGGGTTTAATATGCTTTTAATGTTGGTTGGGAAGTTTAGAATTGGACTCCAGAACGCTAAGCGAAAGCCTATACTGTAATGCAAATTCTAAGAGACTTTCGCCGAGGATAATAACACCAACAAACAAATTAATTTGAATCACGTCTTAAGCTGATGTCTTTTGAGATGACAAGAGGTGAAGAAGAAGTCGATTTCATATGATTAAGAATAGCAGAATGATTGACATGAGTGATATTAAAATGGATCGTAGTCCGGTAGCGTGAAGTTTATCGTCCGAGGGTGAATGATTCTACTACTCGCAACGATTCGGTAGACATTCAAATGTAGGTTAGAAGCTTTGACTGAGCGTGTGAACTGCGAACGAAATCAGAGCAAAATAAATCTACTATAATATACTTACCGTGCAAACACACGTCGCTTGCAAAGACGTTACAATTGATCATATAAAGAAAAGGTCAAACGTAGTTCTGACCCGGAAGTGATTCGAACTTGTGTTCTTGCATTTGGCTGCAGTGTCATTTTCTGAGCTGCTGCAAGGGAAACTAAAGATAAAACGTTTTCGAAATTCAACAAATTATAAAAAAGTCCTAAAATACAGGCATTTTACTTTTGAAAAATAGGTGGCAGTGGCTAGCCATTGGTATTAGTTGTACATGTAGTTGACAACTTGTAATGATGGCTGGCTTGGCCTACTTTTATTGCTAGGTTAGAGACTGATCATAGTTACTGGGTCCATTCAGAATGTAACAATTTAGGTAGAATCATCTGTTTACTTATGGCACTAATGTCAAATGTGTTACCAATGGTAAATTATTTACTATGAATGTGTTTGTGGTAGAAAATCTGTCATACCAATGGCAAACCAATAATTAACAGGTAATCCAAAGATACCATACATACACCAATACCCAACATGTAAACCAATATTCCATAAGTAAACCTATGGTACCATACATACACTGATATTCCACAAGTAAACCAATATTCCACAAGTAAACCAATATTCCACAAGTAAACCAATATTCCACAAGTAAACCAATATTCCACAAGTAAACCAATATTCCACATGTAAACCAATATTCCACATGTAAACCAATATTCCACAAGTAAACCAATATTCCACAAGTAAACCAATATTCCACAGGTAAACCAATGGTACCATACATACACCAATATTCCACAGGTAAACAAATGTAACTATACACACACCAATATTCCACAGGTAAACCAATGGTACCATACATACACCAATATTCCACAGGTAAACAAATGTAACTATACACACACCAATATTCAACAGGTAAACCAATGTAACTATACACACACCAATATTCCACAAGTAAACCAATATTCCACAGGTAAACCAATGGTAACTATACACACACCAATATTCAACAGGTAAACCAATGTAACTATACACACACCAATATTCCACAAACAAATGTAACTATACACACACCAATATTCCACAGGTAAACCAATGGTACCATATATACACCAATATTCCACAGGTAAACCAATGGTACTTAGATAGACCAATGGCACTAAAGGTACACCAATGGTATTATAGGTACACCAATGGTATTATAGGTAAACCAATGTAAACCAATGGTATTATAGATACATGGTATTTATAGGTAAACCAATGGTACTAAATACACCAATGGGTATGGTATTATAAACCAATGGTACTAAAACCAATGGTATTATAGGTACACCAATGGTATTATAGGTACACCAATGGTATTATAGGTAAACCAATGGTACTAAAGGTACACCAATGGTATTATAGGTAAACCAATGGTACTAAAGGTACACCAATGGTATTATAGGTAAACCAATGGTATTATAGGTACACCAATGGTATTATAGATAAACCAATGGTACTAAAGGTACACCAATGGTATTATATAGGTAGGTAACCAATGGTATGGTATATATAGGTACACACCAAATAAAGGTACACCAATGGTATTATTATAAACCAATGGTATTATAGGTAAACCAATGGTATTATAGGTACACCAATGGTACTAAAGGTAAACCAATGGTATTATAGGTACACCAATGGTATTATAGGTAAACCAATGGTATTATAGGTACACCAATGGTATTATAGGTAAACCAATGGTAC
This sequence comes from Atrina japonica, assembly GCA_030159075.1. NCBI lineage: Eukaryota > Metazoa > Mollusca > Bivalvia > Pterioida > Pinnidae > Atrina > Atrina japonica. The sequence continues at coordinate 2,039,844 of BROG01000004.1, forward strand.
TATAGGTAAACCAATGGTATTATAGGTAAACCAATGGTACTAAAGGTACACCAATGGTCCCATTGGAAACAACAAATGATGGAGCAAAATGTCAAATGAACAACTTTGGTTAACGCACGTAATTTCCCTATATGTTGCAATCAATCATTTAATTGCCACAGATTATATTTTACTGGAAAATGGTTAAAATATGCCACCGTGTAAGCAACTTCCGCCATTTTGAATGGCGTCATAAAAAGTTACCATCATTACTTACAGCGCAGAAAAGTTAGCCACTGGTAAATATTTTGGTTAATATTGGTGTGCGTGCTATAACAAATTTTACCAATGGTCGATATAAATGGCAGTATTCAGAATGCACCTACTGGCTCGCAGTTAATCTAAGCATTGTTGTCATGTATTCAAACTTCTGTATTGACTTATTTCCGTTTCCGCTGCATGACTTGTTAATTTAATTAATATGCATAGCATCACGGTGGGCAAGCAACTTTTGTCCAAAATTGAATATCTGTTTGAGGTAACGTTTCAAAGACGCAACAGGGATATATATGATAGATTACCTTTTTCCACAAAATGCAAGGAAAAAAAACAATATTAAAAAATTATGTATTAAATAATAATTGTTACAGTTAACTGGTGATTGAAAGATAAAAATATATAATCGTATTAACATGTTGTTTATTTGACTTCATGGTATATAAGTTTGTTTACATACGGATGAAGAAACTAGCGTACGGATGAACTTAAAAGTGGTATTGTTGACACACTGAACAGTGTGTGTCTATTGGTTGATGATCAAGTAGATAATGTACTATCTAAATAGGATGTCCTCTCTAACAGATCGAGTTTATACGCTATTCGACTTTTTTCACATATCATTGGTTTATGGTTTTAAAATTATGATTAAACTTTCGGCAACCGATATGATGTCAGCAATTTGTTGACAAATTTCGCTGTGGTTTTGTTTGTAAGATATTTTACTTACGGAGCAAGAGACCCTTGTGACCCGAGTGGTAAGAGCATCGCGCTTTAAACCGCGAAGTCTCTAATCTCTGATTAGCGTTCGGTTTAAGTCAGTTTACCTGTGGATGGCCGATGGTTTCTTCCCGGATGCATTGTATTGGGGTTATCTCATCCACCAATTAAAATGGCCGCCACCATATAACTGTAAAATACAAATAAAACACGAAGTAACGAAGCATAAAGAGAACCATCGTGGCTCCGTGGTAGAGAGCTCGATTCGCAACTGGAGGGTCAAGGATTCAAGCCTCGACGGAAGCGGTTGACTTTTCCTGTCATTCGGATGAGACAGTAAAAAACCGAGGTCCCGTGTCACGGTAGGTATGGGCACGTTAAAAACCCTCACTGCTAGAAGGCCGTAAGTGCCGAGCATAGGCCAAAATTGAAGCCCTTCGCCGGCATTTGGTGACGTCTCCATATAAGTGAAAGATTCTTGACCGGAACGTTAAACAACAATACATTTACAACTACGAAACATAAACAGTACTAACAATGCTGAAAAAAGTAAACATTTAAATCTTGAATTCATCAGAACTGAAGCGTATGCAAACTCTAAAATATTTTTCAGTACTTTATCAATACTATAAGAAAAAATCATTTGAACCCATATGCCAAGAATTGTGCTATGCGGTATTTTTTGTCAATTTCCCGTTTTAATATCTGCATCAATAACCTGCTACTTCTGAAATTTTAAAAATAACGATCATAATATATATATATATATATATATATATATATATATATATATATATATATATATATATATATATATATATATGATAACATTAGTATTCGGCTGTACATGTGGATTTTGACTGATCTCTTTGTTTTTGCTATTTCAAATTTTCATAAATTGAACATTAATCGTTTATTAAGTTAAAATAGCTGTATGTTTTATGTTTAATTATTCAAAGGATTTTCAATAAATTTATTTTTTCGGAATCGTTTAAACTTGTCAGTACAAAATAAGACAAGAATCACACGAGTTTTATTGTAGCCAACTGCGAGGTTTTAATCAATGGAGGAATTCGTTAGGACATTGAACTCCTGGAAGCATCGTATAGTAAACCTGACCTTGCCACTCGCAATCAATGAATGAACTTTATGCCAGAAGAACAAGTACCGTGTCACGTGGCGCGGTTTTGTCCACGATTTTTTAAGGTCGGATAACGGTGACCCATTGCATCGTCAATCACTGCATGTAAAATGTCCAGGCAAAGTTTTTATTGTCACGTTGGATGTTTATCGAAATTTCACGAGGAAATATTTGACATAGATTTAAATCCCGTATAGTAATTTTCAATACTGTTGTTAGATTTTTAACGAGGAAGGAATATAGCCTAAATTTATCAATATCAGAAATCGGAACCGAAAATCTTGAGAATATTTTCAATGAACTCTGACTGATAAATGCTTATTACAGGGTTTTATCTCTGGCATTTCTAATAAACAAATAAAGAGCCCCCAAAAACCTATATAGGAACCCAATTATCTTCAATGCACCGTATATAACTAAACACGTACACTCTCATATTACACATAAAAAGTCAACTCAGTATAAATAATTAAAACACATAAGATTAGTGTTTTACTTTTTTCTTATTTTACTTATTTTAATCATTTGTTCCATCAATGCATCCTAAACTTCCATTCCTTATCATTGTCCTAGCTTATCAAGTACCTCAGTCTAATTCTCTCGTGGATTACAATAAATTACACTGCCAATAAATTCCTCTGGTTAGATCAGATTAGCCATCGACGGGGCATAAAGATCCATATGTAGCACAAATTTATTCGTTCTAAAAATGGTGATAATACTGGCGTTCTAAAAATGCCAGTGTGTTTGTTTTTGTAGCTCGAGGGTCAATGAACTCGAAGAATTAATCGGTGCGCGTATAGTGGAGCGATTCCATAAAAAACAAAGTTCTGTTCTAGCCTACGTTTCTGAATATACAACAATGTGTCGGTATTTTGTTTAATTTAAATGCATAATTTTACATACTTCATCGGAACAGATCTACATTTAAATATTTATTATATTAAGATATATATATATATATATATATATATATATATATATATATATATATATATATATATATATATATATATATATATATATATATATAGGCGTCGGAACCGGGGGAGGGGCGCTAGGGGGGAGGCTTAGCCCACCACTTTTTTTGCAAAATAGACATAGGGGTTAAAAATTTGGGCTTAGCCCCAGACGTTTCTGGCGTTTGTATGTGTTTTAAGTTGGTTTAGCCCCCCCCCCCCACTTATAATTTGCTTCCGACGCTGATGATATATATATATATATATATATATATATATATATATATATATATATATATATATTATATATATAATATATTTAATAATAAATTTTACAAAGTTTTTGCCAACTTTGGGGGGGTTGCACATGCTTCGCCATGTCTGAATTCACCTCATACTTATATTATAAACATGTATATCTGCTATGTGAGAATTTGCAGCTTGTTAGGATTTATCATTGTTGCTTTTCATATCCCTGCGTCTTATTAAGGGATACATGACCTCAGTGGCCGAGTGGTTAGAGCATAGTACTTTAAATCATGAAGTTTCTCGCTTCCTGTCAGCGCAGGTTCAAGTCCCGCTGGAATCTAAACTGATTTTTGTGAGAAGGTTTGCCCAGTTTACTTGCGGACCTCTGGTGGTCCCTTCCCGGTACATTGTTAACGAGTTCTCTCCTCCACGAATAAAAAGTGGCCACCACCATATAACTGAACAATTGTTGAGTGTGGCGTATAACACTATTCAAAATTCAAAATTAAGGGATACAATTTTAAAACAATGCAATGAACGATTCACGATAATTATATACAATCATGTATATATTTAATATATAGAACAATGACGTATTTAATATACATGTATTCAGTTATACAAGTCAGCTATGTACAATTTAAACATTTTGTAAAAACACTTTAACCATTTCACCGCTAAGTATCTAGATGGTACACTCTTATAGGGTTTAAACGATGGTCGATTCTAGGTCTATTAATTCCCTGGTACATTGTAATCGGATTCTCTCATCCACCAGTAAAAATAGGACATACTTATGCATTTGGACCTAACTGATGATTGAATAGATACGTTGAGTACGTACTCAAAAATTGTCTATATGCCACCAATATACAAACATAATATCGTAGACTAGGCCTATAATGTGTGTGTTGTACCTTAAAGTTATGAAAAGTTAGTTGAGCTGAGTAATGAGTAAAACTGGTGATGTCAAACCCTTGGCCAGGAATCACCGCATTCACTCTAGCTAATCTTTTATTCCATATTTGTTTTTAACTATAGACATGTAGTTGTTTGTAAAATTTCTGGATCTGACTGAATAGGATATATATTATTTTAATTTATCATTTACTTAACATAATTTGGGTTATAACTATGATTTTCTTGTAATACGTAATACATAACTTAGTCCCAAAGTGCATGTACTCTAACGATTTTTAAAATAAATCTCTAGTTTTCTGCAAGTGAGCAATCATTTTCATCATTATTTACAATTGCATGCCATCAATATACAAATATGACCAGTTGCAGTATAAATTCTGCGCGTTTTATCATATTATTAAGCCCATTAGAAGTTAATTCAGCTTCAGTACATAGTTACATCTTGAGACTTCGGGTCTCGGGCTCGGCACCATAAAACAGGGGAATTTACCGCTTTACCTTTCACCCCTAAATATCTAAATGGAATGATCTTTTATTATTTAGACCAGTCTATTGTGGTTTGTAGGGTTGAAAGGGTTAAGTCTGATAATATTCTCAACTTGACTTGCTTCTTCTCCTCCAACACTAAAATCTGGATGCCACCTGCCGCGACTGTGCGGCTGAAAAATAAAATCGGTGATGGTGACGGAAATGATAATAGCACAGCTAACACAAAAACGGATTTTATGTACTGTCGTTTACCTAGAAATGCTTGAAAATGTTACGATAATAATTTCAAAATTACAGTTCATTTCACACGTCTGTACCAGTCCATTATGGTTTGTGGAAGCCGGTGTCATATAGAAACCTTCAGCATAGAAAATCTCCCCCCACCCCCCGGAAAGTTATATAAATAACATCCCCCGTGGGAAGTTTTTCTATATAGAGAATGTTTACCCTTTTATAGAAAATGTTCCCCACGGACATTTTTCTATATAGAAAACTTTCCTCCACAATCCGGAAAATATTCACAAATCTGTTCACTGATTATTTCAAAATATGATATTGACCTACTATGAAAGCTTAATCTGAGTATAAATCCCACATGTTTGCCGATTTGAAATTATAAGAGACGTTCTCATTTATTTGGAGACAGTCTTACAAGAGTCTTATAAGATCGCCCATTCTATTCAAACTTATAAGAGACGTTTTCACATATCCTGAATGTAATGATATATGTACAGTGGAACCTCACTATTAAGACTACCTTACTGACTGACTAAAAGTGATCTAATTACTGAGGTGGTCTTTTAAGTGAGGTTTTGTACTTTTTAAATATCAAGCTAGACACTGGTAATTTATGGTCTTAATTGTGAGGCGAGGTTCCACTGTACTAAAAAACTATTTAAAAAGCTAGACCTTAAAGATGAAGTTGGTAAATCATTCTACGTCTTAATTAGTGACATACTGATCAAAATTATCAAAGTCAAATAAATAGGCATTGTCGGTACTTCTAAAATTTTGACCTTTGCTTGACCGCAAAACAGTCTGTAAAAGAGCTGATATATATTCGAATAATCTGAGTTTTAGGTCAAAACAGTAAAGATTTAATCACCTTATTATAAGATTACTGATACAAAAAGAAAATTGATTGCGGTTACTGGAAGAAACATTTAAATTTGATATCATCCACAACAGAGAACTCTGTGATTTCACTGTTTGTTCTTGCACTGCATGGATTTTGAATCCTAGACCATAGTTTGAAAAAAAAACCCAAACAATTTAGCTATATTTGACATAAAAATCAAACCTTTAACGGACAGATGGAGAAAGTTTTCTATGTAGAGAAGGCAGAATGAATTCTATCAGCGATATATAAAGCTAATATATATCGCTGATTCTATATAGAAAACTTTTTTCTCCAAAGGGGAAGTTTTTCTGTATAGACAATTATTTGCTTTGGGAGAAAGTTTTCTACATGACACCGGCAACTTAATTTATTTGTTACATCTTTCTCCAAGCAGACATGACAGTTTTACACGACAGCAACGTGGGGTTTAGTTTTATCAGACATAATATAGATAAATGTGACAACATTGCATAATCTCGCTCATTACGTAATATTATGTTACTGAATAGTTGTGATAATTCACAAAATAAAAAAAATTAATAAAAAGTGGAACACATTTCAGATATATCCTGTATGAATAAAAAGTAAAATTACGTAATCTTCACACAGCAACGCATTACAAGATACAGCTTGAGTGGTCAAAGGGGGGTAACTCTTATGATCAGTGATACAGTTGCACTTGCTACGGTTTACTTCGTTTTATTTTGTTTTCTTCAGTCAGTAAAATGTATAGATAATTGTTATTACATGTAAAAATAGAATATCAGACTGGTATTTAGGCTAATTATACAGTTATTTCTTTGATTTGTCAAATCCTGTCTACAATTCCTCATGCAAAATTTGATATAAATGAAATAATGGGGAAATCATAAAAATAATCCAGAAAATTAGTGTTTGAGATATAAAAACAGTTTGTAGCTTTGCCTGTGAGGTACATTATTAACATATACATGTATATACATCGGTTTATCAAAAAATTAAAAATTGAGTAATATAATTCATCAATGGTTCTTTCAACCTCATGCACCTTTCACAGCCTATTTAGGGTTAGCGCAATCGTTTCTCACCAATGCGACCCGTGTTAGATCCTTGTATTGGACAGGGAAGTATGCGAGATGGTATGGAGGTCGCCAGCTTGGACACGTGGGTTTTCTTCGGGCACTCTGGTTTCCTCTCACAGCAAATACCCGCCCGCACGACAACATCAGAGTCAATTACAGACATTTATATAAGTTGCATTTTAAACTTGTTTGTTGAATCGTTGTAGAATAAATAAAATTTATTATTTTATAAAGGGAATTCAATTTTTAAAGTAAAAGTGATCTATAAATTGCTATTTTTTGGATTGAGTTCACATTTCTGAACACGCAGTCAACTAAACCAATAACATTTGACCGTATATCAGTTTTAAAGATAATTGTGTTTCATAATTTTGAGATTCGAAGCATTGATGTAGACATTATTTGTTACTTACGATTTATTGCGCTGTATCGCCGTACTTTGTAACACACACACACACACATACACACACACACACTTGATTTGTTGCTCGCATCGTACTGTCATGACTTAATTTTGAAATGTCTTGTGTTGAAAAAAAGATGTAAGAGTTAAAACATTCTTATTCTCCCAATAAGGTAAAACTTGAACTGCCTATAGCTGAAAGCCAAGCAAAAAAAATAAATCGGTATACTGAGATGATACCAGTGTTTTCAAAATCGCTCAGGAAGAATTTTTGTGAAAATTGAGACAATGATAGCATGTAGAATTTTGGGGTAAATTAGGCTTCAATTTTTGTCTGATTACTTGTCAACTTACTGATCGGACAGGGAAGTCTGTGAGATGGTATGCCAGTCGGTAACTCGGGACACGTGGGTTTTCTTCAGACAGCTGGTCGGTTTCCTACCACAGCAAGCACCCCTGTACACCAACATGGGGGCCAAGTGAGAAATAGACACAAACATTTGATTGTCAGATGCTTACATCGGCTTGACATGGTCATATGATCGTGTCGACTCGTCCAGCAAGTATGTTTACTCATCGATATACCAGATGATTGAGTTTTCACGTCAAAGGGTTGCATCATGTAACTAAAGATATTTGCGTCACATATATCGTGTCGATTTTCACTGGGTTTTGCGTTCGACAAAGCCGAAAGCCGCCTATAGTCGCAGATACACACATATTTTTTTCTGTTGACTTGTGATGTAATTATGTAGAATCTTCAGGTACTTTTTTCAGTTGACTTGTGATGTAATTATGTCAAATCTTCAGGTACTTTTTTCAGTTGACTTGTGATGTAATTATGTCGAATCTTCAGGTACTTTTTTTCAGTTGACTTGTGATGTAATTATGTCGAATCTTCAGGTACTTTTTTCAGTTGACTTGTGATGTAATTATGTCGAATCGTCAGGTACTTTTTTCAGTTGACTTGTGATGTAATTATGTTGAATCTTCAGGTACTTTTTTCAGTTGACTTGCGATGTAATTATGTTGAATCTTCAGGTACTTTTTTTCAGTTGACTTGTGATGTAATTATGTCGAAACTTCAGGTAATTACATCAACACAGTTTTTATGTTGACCTAAAATGAATCCAAGGACATTGGGTAAGTTGACTTGTAGGTGGGACAGGCTGGCATGTAATTATTATTTGTGAGAATTTAAATTTCTTTTTTCATTATCCATAAAACAACGAGGTCGTCATTTTTTTATCTTTAAAGTTGATATTCCTCGACAAATTGTATCAATTTACTGTCGGGAACAGTCGGAACAGATGTGGCCGTAGTGATAGTCCGCCGGAGTAGATACAACCCAAGATCAAGGGTTTTCATCTGCTATGTACTCTAACTAAAATATGTTATCACATCCGAAAAAATAAAAACAGTACAGTTTTCATTTCTGATACCGTACTCAAATGATGTGACCAATCAAATCAAAGAATCTATTTCATATAAAATGAAACGTAAAATTCTATTAATTAAGCGATGATAAAATAATATTTTAATATTTGAAAAAAAAGTTACAAAATTAACTGATTGATCATGATTAGGCTACATATTTCGGGAGGGAGCCATGTAATTTTTTTCACTAACGGAAGTTAATGATCCGCGACATCGCGCTTCTGACAATAATGATATTCGGGCAATAACCGCTAACTTTATTTGAACTCTCTCACCTACTTACCGTCACGGAGCTTTCATGTTGACTTCATTAGGGCATATTCTTGAGGATAACAACCTCCATAGCAGATAGTTGTATGGCAAGAATATGCACTTCTTTAATTATAACATGAGACAATGATAAAAGTTCCAGTAAAGAAATGATTAGCTAGTGTTGCAGACGGATATAAATATGACAGCTGATGGCGGGTTAATTATCGTCTGATCCATGCGGTGCACATATCGAGTTCCCTTTCGTATTCTTCTAATGAAAAATATATAGGCCTATGTTCTTGTTTCCTATGTTTGTTTGTCGTTTGTTTGTCGTTGTTGTTTTTTTTGTTTATCTGCTTTTTGTTGTTGTTGTTGCCGTTGTTGTTGTTAATTAAAATGAGTAGGCATGCGTGCGACTGTTCCTATGTATAGTTAACTTCCTTAGTTTATTACGCGAGGCAATTAACTTGCTTATATTGACAATACATACATACAATACATTGACAATTTTGTGTGTACGTTGCCGGATATTTGTCTATCAGCGACTGTGTGACGAGGGGACTGTCAATATCAACCCTGCGTAACGCCCCAATCATACATAGTGGCGGATCAAGACAAATAATTTACGATCTATTTTTGTGGCGACCGCCAGCGAACTTTCAAAACTGAAACATCGTTTGCAATCTCTTTGGGAAGAATTAGCAACAATTTAAAGACAGTAGACCATTTTTGAGTTCTTACATAATCCGTTTTTTGGATCCGGATTTTTCATGCGCCGATCCAACTTTGTTAGCACTAGCGATTTCCGCTCAGGAAATAAAATGCAGTTATATCTGAAGGGCAATTTATTGTCACTTAAAACCTCTACACTCTATACCAAACATGGAATATTGTGACATTTTTATTTATTGTATTAAATCAAGCATTTTATTTCTTCATCGAAGCAAATACACATACCGGAAATAGCTAGGGTTAACAAAGCTGAAGCGGCGCAAGAAAAATCCGGATCCAAAAACGGATTTCGTAAGAACTCGAAAATGGTCTATTGCACTAATTTAAAAGCAAAAAAAACAAAACAAAAAAAAAACACTTTAGTGTCGCAAATGTTTGTAAATTGTCGTTGGTGTATCGTCAAATGTCTCATAGTCGTAGTTCGTCGCTAAATGTTTGTCAGTCCCTTGTTCTTGGTTCGTTAAAGCAGCACTGGTGGCGGCTAGGGCGTGATTTTTTTCTTTAAGTGATAATATATCCTTACATAAAGGTTCAAAGTTCTCATTAATTATACTTGCACATATTGGCTTGTTTAATGTGAGAATAATAAGTAATATTAGTGGGCATTTATCAACATTTTTTTATTGTGGACAATATTCATAGCGACCTCATATCGGGAAGTATCTAGACACGCGTACTCGTTTTCATCCTAATGGCATAAATGTATTTTAAGTGAATAGAATGTACCCGAATTCAGTAAATTTATATATCTCTTTGAAGAAAACACAAATCAAAACTCTAAAATAGTCCGATTACTCCGGCGTCTATTTATGATATTGCCGGTCAACTCGTACACTGTCAAACTGGCACCGAGTGATTTCGGCTTTTACTTAGGAAAAATGGAAAAAGGCACTTAGTGTGGTTGAATCGGCACTTGGAATTAGTTGTTTTGACATAAATTCGGAACTTGATAATGTTCATATTTGGCACCTATGAAGATTCATCTCAATGAGTTCTAGAAAGTAATTTTTATGAGCAAATGTAATAAATTAACTAAAAATGAACATACATTCATTTTTTTTTTTTGCTTGAAGTTTAAGCTATTATTACTGTCAAAGCATTATTTTAGCAGGCGTTTGGACAATTAAAGGAACTAAAAGGGAGCTTTTGGTTTTGTAATTACAGTGGAAATGACGAAAATTTGGTTTTGTGAGGCCCTATGCTTATTCCTTCTACCTGAAGAGAATAAAAAGTTATGTATATAGATGTCACGAGGTGTTAATATGCATAATTTCACTGAGGTGCCGAAGTCACTTCTGTCTGTGCAGCTCACTTAGAAAAAAGGAAAACCTAAATTTTAAACTTTGAATCATCTTACTGAAGTCGTTGAATAACTTTAAAAAAATAAAAATCTTTTATAAGACTACATAATACAAATTACATGGAGATGGGCGTTTTCAATTTTAAAAATGTCACCAAACCGGGTTTTGTCCTTTGCTTACTATGACGCCATTAGTCAGTGGTTCCAAATATTCCTAGGTTTATCAAATGTACACGAGTTGTACTCTCGGATATATAAAATGAAAATTACCGATGTAGTAATTACACAGACACACAAACACAGACATACACACACACACACACAGATATATATATATATATATATATATATATATATATATATATATATATATATATATATATATATATATATATATATATATATGATTTGTAGAATTGCGAAAAAAATTAAGTATTACTAAAAAGGCCAACACAAATGCTCAAACCGATCATTTCTGTCAAAAAAACTTCATCAGTTCGACAGATTAGCTCGAATTCAATGATAAATGTATATTTCAGAATGAAAATAGTGGTATTATACAAGGAGAAATAACAAACCTAAATACATTGCCAAATCTATCTAAGAGCAATGACAGTCTTAGCTTTTGAGAAATTTAGAATTTAAATAAAATAGTCCCAGCGAAATATCACCAAGGACAAGGACATAACTGCTGCATACACATCCTCCATATTTTTATCATGGAATGTCACCAATAGAATGACGTCATTTTTTAAAAATATGATGAAAGATAATATCTTGACATGTGATATCAAAATATGGTAGTACAAAATTATTCTTCCATTAATTGTTAGGTAGTTTGTCATTCAGTCGGTGTAGGTCTTTGTCATCGTATGATTCGTCATGGGTGTGAGTTTTCCTTGTAACTTCACTCAACCAGCAAATCTCGTATAGATCTACATCTACGAAGATGATCGGAAAGTAGTCAAACGCCATGTCTTGTTTCAGTTTCTATATAAGCACAAAATATTGATGCTTTTTAGTCATCTGCATTCAGTTTTCGACGGTAAATCGTATTGATCGGGTTCATTTTTTATGGTAAACAATCGTTTCATAATGATTGGGCTCAGTCGGTAGCGCGCTCGACTCTTGGTCGTAAGTCGTGAGTTGAGTCCAGCCGGCGGAAGGTTGGTTTCCTATCTTTTGGATGAGACAGTAAACACGAGGTACGTATATACTGTGACGTTGAACAACAATAAACAAACAAACATAATTATTGGACACTTTCCGAAAAAAAATATTCCAAACTAAAGGCCTTGTCTCACATACACGATTATGCCTATGCTCGGCACTTACGGCCATTGAGCAGTGATGGTACTTTTACGTCCCGACACCTACTGTGACACGGGACCTCGTTTTTTACTGTCTCATCCGAAGGACAGGAAACCAACCTTCCGCCGGCTGGACTCGAACTCACGACCTCACGATCAAGAGTAGAGCGTGCTACCGACTGAGCCGACAAACAACCGGCAAAGAGAACGATTTGCGAATGCACAATGACATTTTACAACTCTTTTTCAATCACATTCGACAGAATTAGGAATCGTTGGAGAACAACTTACGACAAAAATTATTTTTGTCAGTCAAAAAAATTCGCAAAGCATGTTGATCACCGAACGCACCTTGGAGAATGTTAGAAGACTACAATACGACGATACGAGACCACATCACGATCTTTTGAGAAACGCGGTTCGTAAATTATTTGCCAAAGGTCGTGTTCATGTGTAACTGGGGCTTAAGAATAGGTGGGGCGGCCAGGGGGTTAGATCAACACACTTTATGCCAATTTCAATTCTCTTACTTCTAGACAGCGCAGGGTCAAGCTTACTTAAAGGGGCATTAGCTGTGCTTTGGAAAGAAATTTATTTCGTTATTGCATGTTACATATTAATGTACAATAATAAATAAGAACTCTACATATGTATAAAATTCTTATATTCCTATATAATTTTTGAAAATAAGGATAGGTCCCGTGTTGTATTCATATGAAATTTTAAGGTCGAATTAATCATATGAAACAAATAATTGCCAAACTGTTTTTTTCAAGCATTTTCCACAAAATATATAGGAATTAAAAAGTTATTATGCATATGTATATCATGTGGTTTTTTTCGTTTTGTTTTGTTTTTTTTTGGTTTTGTTTTGTTATTTTACAACAATGTATGCAGTAAAAAAAGAAAGATCAATTTTTTAAAGACAAAACTAATGCCCACCTTACAACAAATATTGCATGTCCATGTATTTATATAATAGCGTGTATAACGTCAGTCAGTGACGTCAATAAGATGAAATAAACATTTTGCAAACGGATCAAAATTATTCATGACCCCGACCTTTGACATCGAGGGAATATATGAAATAAAAGAACAACGTAAAATGTCAAGTTAATTTATATGACTTTACTCGATGACGCGTTGAACGTAGTGCTTTTGGTATTTTTCAATATTCTATTAATTTGCTTGCTTATAGGAGATTTGGTACTTTGTTATTTTTCAGCATTCTATTTTCTCTATAATCTGTTTCCTTCACGTGTACACGGTGCGTTTTTAACATTACATCGGTGAATTTTAATTGTTACGTTTGCATGTACATTATATTTACCATTTGTCTATGTGACATTATGCAATTATTGCCCTTGTTTTAGGTTGACACGAGAATGTGTCTACACGAGGATGAGCACATATTCATGTCAACCCCCCAAAAAAGGCAATAATTGTGTGATTATACCGAAAGGCAATAAAACTTAACTGACAAACTGACCTACGTAAGTTTATAACGACTGTGACATATGAGACATGGTATCTTCGGTACTCAACACTACCGATATGTTCTATCATTCTTTGCGTCGTTTTTTTTAAATCTTAACCCTCCATCAATGCTGACTCCAGCAAATATATTTGACAACGATGTATCAATTCTTTCAAATCATTAAATTTCGGTTGTTGATTCTCTCAGTTCTAGTCTGCATTGAGTAAATAAATTTATGTGCTAGATGTTACACCTAATTACCACGATGCATACTAGGAAAAAAAGCAACCGTACGCGCATCCATTACTGCGCACAGCGAGAGTGACATAAACCGCCACAGAGGGTGACATAAATGTTTAGGGTGACATGAAGAAATGTTTTAGATCACAAGATACGTTTTTGACTGATCAGAAGTAAAGATACATATTAGAGTTATAATAATAATCTATAATTATCTTTCCATATCATTTATCAGTCTTTTTACTTAGGCATTATTTGGTAACAGATTTGGTATTTTGTCTACCCGACATAACGCATTTGGCATTTTGTCTACCCGACCTGACAGATTTGGTATTTTGTCTACCCGACATAACAGATTTGGTATTTTGTCTACCCGACCTATCAGATTTGGTATTTTGTCTACCCGGCCTGACAGATTTGGTATTTTGTCTACCCGGCCTATCAAAATTGGTATTTTGTCTACCCGACATAACAGATTTGGTATTTTGTCTACCCGACCTATCAGATTTGGTATTTTGTCTACCCGACCTGACAGATTTGGTATTTTGTCTACCCGACATAACAGATTTGGTATTTTGTCTACCCGACCTATCAGATCTGGTATTTTGTCTTCCCGACATAACAGATTTATTAGTCTCATTTATTGAGCATTATCTGGTATTTTGTTCACGTGAAAGACACTAAATCACTTGATATAAATTTCAGATACCAAAGCTTAGATCTTCAGAATGTCCATGATATATATAATCTGGTGAATGTTGGACAAACACGGACCTCTGGAAATCCAGAAGTGGGATCAGGTGCCATGGAAATCTGATTCGCTTTTGTGTGGACAGACCCGCTTGACACTAAACTCTTTCTATGTTCAGAGAGAATAAAGCTATAGGAATTTTAGGTAGTAATTTGTATGTTTCAGCTGAACCCAATATTCCTTATAAGACATAGTCTATCTCACATTGGTAAATATTTGATAAACGACATTCAACAGCATTAATGACGTGCTGTTGAAATCCATGTTTAATCCAATTTATTTGAACTGACATGCCCTAACGACATTGAATAACAATTTAAGTATTGCTTATCTCTTCTTTCTATCAATCTCATTTTCTTTCGAGTCAATATTTCGCAGTGATTTAAAATCATCAACAGAATAAGTGTTTGGAACGCACGAGCTGAAATTATTTGATTGAAATGTAAATAGAATTGAATAAATCAATTTCAACTTTTAAAAATCAAATAACCAACAGTAATTCATATGTATGATTCAATTATTAAAAAATATATTTTATTCAATCATTACGGTGCGATATATATAAAAATAAATATTACGGAATTTTCTTTATTTTTGAAGTTTGAAATTTTATGCATGCGTACAATAACCACTCAGCTTTGGTTATATTTGAAGAAGTGTTCCAGCTGGGAGGAGAAATTAAAGTTTATCATAACAATGTCCAAATGAACACGAAGATGGTCTAAAGTTTGTTGACAGTAAATACATTATTCATGATCATGTCGTACATATGCCTGGGAAGGCTACTTGAAGGACATTGAAAATATGAATTGTGGTACATACTAAGCCTTTAGAAAAGTCATTTTGACGTGAGAACCATTGAGGGGTTTTGACTTACTGAGCTGAAAATTATCATACTGGCTGTATTTGACTTGTTTACTTCCAGAACCAAGAAAACTTTAAAAAATCTATCGGTAATATCAACTTGCTGAAATCAAGTTGTTATCCGTTTACGTCAACATTATAAATTCAAGTCGTGAACATTAACGTCAACATTATAAATTCAAGTCGTTATCATTTACGTCAACATTATAAGTTCAAGTCGTGAACACTTACGTCAACATTATAAATTCAAGTCGTTATTATTTACGTCAACATTATAAATTCAAGTCGTTATCATTAACGTCAACATTATAAATTCAAGTCGTTACCATTAACGTCAACGTTATAAATTCAAGTCGTTATCATTTACGTCAACATTATAAATTCAAGTCGTTATCAGTAACGTCAACATTATAAATTCAAGACGTTATCATTTACTTCAACATTATAAATTCAAGTCGTTATCAGTAACGTAAACTTGAAGAAATCCAGTCATTATGTATAACGTCAACTTGCTGAATTCAAGTCGTTACCGGTAACGTCAATTTTATGAAATCAAGTCCTTAGTAGTGAAGTCGTTATTGATAACCTCAACATTATGAAACTAAGCCCTTATTGGTAATATCCACATTATGAAGTGAAGTCTATATCGGTAACTTGTTATAACCAAGTCGTTATCTATGGAATCGTATAAGGGTCATAAGTTACCTACATATAACTTTGTTACCCATCTTTTTAAAAACAATTAACTTGCCTTGTTATATTGTTACTTTATTACTAACATAATTCGTCTTGTTGTGTTGTAATGTGTACAAAACGTTATTCGGAAATTATTTTGATCATTTAAATCATGACTAGTCGTTGTTAATCAGTCGCTTTTATTCATATTAATCGTATGTCGAGTTTCATGTGACTTTGATGAAAGTCGACATACTATCTGAAGTTGTATGTCGACATAATTTCATGGTGTCATAACTAAAATGTCTCCAATACGGCCTACAAAGGACAAGGTGAATTATAAAACGTCGTGACAACTTTCAAGATGTCGTCATAACAACTAAAATGTCACCAATACGCTAGCGAACGACGAGAAAGTGAATTGAATCTTGAAAGTTTTCATGACGTTTTATAATTCACCATTTAGTTGTTCTAACGACTTAATCTTATACATAGTTAGTTAAAGTGCAATTGGTCTTCATTACTACCCTCTAAATATGTCCTAAAAAGAATGGTGGTCTTTTTCGACCTACACCACTTCCCTTTCAGCCTACATTTTATTATTCCTCTTTTCTACAGGTAGTCAATATTTGGAAGTCAATAAATTGTGTAACATTTGATTTTTCACACACACACACACACACACACACACACACACACACACACACACACACACACACACACACACACACACACACACACACATATATATATATATATATATATATATATATACACAATTGCCTATGGTCTCCATTAGAATGATGTTTACAGAACTCAAATTGAAGAGAAAACCAGCTAATTACAGTGTTACTTCCAAGTGTATACTCACGTGCTGAAAGTATGCCATTTAATGTCATTTTCCCATTACGTTCTACGTTATATAAGTTTTTTAGATAATTGGTCTGACTTATATAGTCAATGAAATATTGTAAACTTTTGCAAGTTGAAATCTGTACTATCTTTTTAAATAGGTTTGGAATGTGTAAATTTCTTTGTGTATAAAATGCAGGTATTTATAAGTAACATGGGAAATTTGTAGCGCCATATCCTTTAGTTCGTGGCATCAACAAATTACAGAAATAAAGCTTCAAAGAAATTTAAACCGAAAAAAATGATTTTTTTCTAAACATATGAAATTTCGCATGAATTGATGAATTGACCATTAATTCGTGACACTTATTGGGAAAAATTCATTTAACATTGAAAGCTAACGGAAAATGAAAAAAAAAAGTTTACATACTTTTTGCACACGATTGTGTATAATATTGATGCAAAACCCTGTTGAATACATGTATAATGATTTTTATATTTAAATAAAGTTAACGGTATCATGGCATGCCACACAACAGTCTTCACAAAATAAACTGATATTAGTAGACCAAATTTTCCTATGTCAAACCTGTCCCTCGCCAAAACCTGGGACTGAGTACATTTGATTGCCCTCAACTATTCCTTGACCTTAAATAAAGCATTTTACAGAAGCGAAATACCACACGACTTGTTTATGTCTGAAACGCGTTTGAAAAATCAAAAGGGGTTAAAAAACTACCAGCAAGTGAGTCACACACAAAAATATATGGCCTAATGTCATCGTGCTGGAATCAAGTCGTTATCGGTAACTTCAACTTGCTGAAATCAAGTCGTTATCGGTAACGTAAATTTGCTGAAATCAAGTCGTTATCGGTAGCACCAACTTGATGAATTAGATACATCATAATGATACTGTGAATTAATTCAACAATAACATTTAAGGTATGCTAAATGAAATACGATTCTACATATTCTGATGACAACAAATAATCACTGTAGTTTATGTATATAAAATGATCGTATTGTGAGCAAACTCTAGCATATAAGATAATTTCGGGTACATAAACTATCTAATGACAAAGGGATATCGATATCTAGATGTGCAAAATGGAGGGTACTTGTAATGTATCGGAGGATCACACAGATATGTCGTAACAAGTAAATCTGCCGGAAAGTGAACCAGTGAAATATTGCATTGTCTAGGTATGCAAAGAAACTTATTGTTAGGCTTGAATACATTTCTTGTTTTATCTAGATATTAACCTCCCCTCGTAGACTCTTCAGCAGGTTGTCCTTGTTTGAGTCTCAATTATAATTGAAAAAAAAACTACTTCATATTTTATAAGTAATAAATTCGTAATCTCTCTCTCTCTCTCTCTCTCTCTCTCTCTCTCTCTCTCTCTCTCTCTCTCTCTCTCTCTCTCTCTCAATAGATGAAAACTTTTATGTGTGGAATAATGAATAATTTTATTAACAAATATAAGCAGAATGAATATATGGCGTTATTGAGAAAATATAGCATTTGTTATATTGATAAAAAGATACATACAATGTAAATACATATGGATTCTGTTACGGACGACGCACCAAATTCCTTTCCACAATTACAGCTGTATATATTTTCACTGAATTTCGTTTATATTATATGGACTCATAAAATGTCTAAATATGTAACTCAGCAACCGACACATATTTTGATGGGGGTTGTCTCAAAATGTTGGTTTAAAACCTTAAATTTCCAAATATCAAAGTCCAGTTCATATAACCCGGTGGGATGGTATCTGGTGTGTGAAAATTCTAAAAGTAATGCTGCGTAACAATATCAGAAAGAATTGTGATCATTGATGAATAAAACACATTTTGTTTCTAGCCTGGCATAGCCAAAATGGGTAAATATGGCCTTGCAAAAGTATACCGTTATAGAATGTGAAGGGAAATTACCCTAAAATGTCTTACTAAAAGATATTATGCAACTGTTGACAATAGATAAACATTATATAAAGAAGTTCATGTTCTATCAAAATTATAAGAAGGTAATCCAGTTACCAATTTGAATATAAAATACCATAACGAAAAAGACCAGTTTTTCTGTGGTCGTGTCAGAGTATAAGTGCCGAAAGATTGTATAGACCCTTTAGCAGTAACTGCGGTCCTGTGACTTTGCCAGTCTTCCGGTTGCCAAAAGATAGAGATACCCACAAAAAATATAGACGTCGTTATAGTAACTGATTGTTTCTTGACGTCATTTTCCAGGATTCTGTGTCATAATACCAACCGGAAGACTGGCAAAGTCACAGGACCGCAGTTACTGCTAAATAGTCTATTGTATTCGTACTAAGTGTACACCACAAGTTGTTATTATGATTGATAGATTTTTATGTATATAACATAATTAATAAACTTCAAGCTTTCAATAATATCTTTATGTGTCCTTGTAGAGTTTTGGGTGTCAATGCCATGATTTTAACTGTCATCCTGGCTAGTTAGAATACCGCAATTTGGTTGATCCTAGTATTCGAGTTTACACACAAAGAAGTACAACTGTAAATCGACGTACACATCGTATTTTTGCGAACGTAAGTCCATTTTCTTGACGTCACAATGCATTTTCAATGTTTGTCCGAGGTGTCGAGTATTATGACGTCATTAAATTTAATAATTATTCGCGCATAAATGGATAGGTCAATTAGAGTCGTCATCCTTAAAAAGTGATAAGAGAACAGAATTATGTTTTTTTTTCAGGAACATGATTATACAACACTAGTTCGAAAGCGAATCAAGTTCCTTCAGAATGTCGAAAATCTGCTTTCGTCTCAAATTGTTTCTCTTCTTGGCTGTAAATAAAGAATTATATAAATAGCATGAGATGATAATGGGGTAAAAGAAAAAGAAGAATGTAAAAAGTCTCAGATACCAAGGTATAAATCACTACGATGTCCAGGATATAGGTACAAATCTGGTAAAAAAATTGACAAACACAGACATCTTGAAATCAAGAGGTGGGATCAGGTGCCACAGAGGGGTAAGCATACCCCGTCGACCGGTCAAACCCGCCATGAGTCCACTTTCAAATCAAAATGAAATACGTGAGGAACGAATCCTCGTCATAATTGGTACAGACGTCTCAACAACCGCCATCGAACAGGTAACTCAACATTTCACTTAGTGAAACAGAGTAGACTATTATACCGACAGTAAAATTTGCAAAACGTTGACATCAAACGCGGTTTTCGATATCCCTGTGTCAATAATTTGTCAGTGAGTAATTTACCTCTACATATGAAAAATTCATATGTTAAACACGCCCTGGCATGTCGGATAATTTGTGAAATATAAACTCCATATGCGAGTGATTGTGGGATATTACTTAAATGTGGAAAATTAACGATGGAAAAGTCGACATCGTCGCGACAAAAGAAAAAATCAATCTATATGCAAAGTCTTTTATCTTTAAAATTTTTACTAGTATTTAAAGTCTCATAATTTTACAATTCCATCCAATGAAACGCAATGATTATGCAATTCATAAAACATGGCATGTCGTGAAACCTTGGTTCGAGCCTTATTCGTGACTTTTCCCCTACATCAACCGCTTGACAAAGGAACGATGATATTTTATTGTTGTTGGCAGATATCAGTTAAGCAAATTATAAATGTAATGTTACCTGGTGGTGATGGCGCTGATGAAGATGTTGGTGATGGTGGTGGTGTGGCATTACCTTGCGGTGGTGTTGTTTCTGTAAATTATAATATACACCATATTTGAATTACAATTTAAAAAAATGTCTAAGGATATGATATCATATTGTTAATGTAAATTAGTCAATTTGTGTTGATCACATGTTTACAGAACATAATAATAAAGCAAAATTAAGGGGAAACACGTGCGTGTACCGGCATGAGTTAATTTCTTTTCAAATATTTCTATCATTTTGAAGCTCATATCCTAAAGCTAAAAAATGTAAATTTGGGTTAAACGGTGATGCAGTCGTAAGAAATACAACTGACTGAAAGGGAACTTTTTATGAAGCAGGTACTTATGTCAAACACTTTACGAAATAAGTTAAACAATACTGTATACCTGAACATTTTTGCCCTTGGTTAATTTCGCCATTTTACGACAGGAAATTTATTCGCACCGTCCTAAATTCGCCTTAAACCACCGTGGTCTCTTGAATGGCATGTATATCTGTGCTTCAATTGTTTAGCTGGAACATTTCGATTTCATAGTAAATTCGCCCTCTCATTGAAGGTCGAAAATGGCGAAAACTAAACGGGAGCGAAAAATTCCAGGTATACAGTAATTTAAAAATGACGTTGTACAATAATTTTTATCAAGACGTAAATAGAGTGCGGGATCTGAAATTTAAATCCATTGAGGTATTAATCTAGTTCTACTGTTTTGTTTTGTTTTGTTTTGTTTTTTTTTATCTTAAAACCAATCCGTCAGTGAACGTTAAACAAAGAATAAACTTGGAATGACATAAAGAGTTGAACGTAATATTCCAATTCATAAAACCTGGTGAGATGGAGCCTCGTGAACCTTAATTTTGAGGTTTTGCAGCATAACGACCTCAAGATTACACTGTATTCGTTTGTACTTGTCATAATTTTTACAGGTATCCAGGGGAGGTGTAAAACGCATTCCCTGCAAAGCCTGCCATAACCAGAACGGGAAATAGAATCACCAATATGATAACCAATGTCCGTCATGTTATGTTAATTAAAGGTTTCCATGGAACATTTGCGACGGGTGTGGCATGCCAGCAGAGGACGCTGACTCCTTCCGGACACCTGGTCCTATCCCGTTTGGGATTTGCAATTGTTCTTCATGTTGAGACCATTGCACATCTAATTCGTCATGTTCTAGCGGACTTGAGCTTCAATTATTAATTGGTACTTCTTCATTTTTACTTAACATCGACATAAAACAATATAGATAAATGAAAATCCTCCACGTCGTCATATTCTGTTTCGGTTTTATACTTAAGAGAGCTTAAGGATACAGTTGTGAAACAAATGCAATGAATTATGTTTTAGGTCATCAGGAATTTTTTTTTATTAATTATTAAAAACTAATGTATAATATTCTGTAAAAGAGATTGTATAGATCACCCTTTTTTGGAATGAGAATGATATATTTCCTGCTACTACTAGATATCTTGACAGTTTACTTAATCGTTTTAATTGGAGAGCCAAACGACTAGCCAATGAAAACACTCATACATTGTTAACATCGCTTTGATATCGTCACTGAGAGAGTTTTATGGTCGATACGGCCTTTTTACCGAGCTTGACCTTTTTCCAGAACTTGACCTTTTCACTGAACACTTAGTCTAGATGTTTCAATGGATCATGCGACGGATTTGGCATGTTAACAAGGGACGCTAACTACTTCCGGACACCTGGTCCCATCCCCTTTGGGATTCGCAATTGTTCTTCGTGCTGTTACCTTTGTCATATTTAATTTATCGTATTCTAATGGACTTGGAATTTTGAATGTCCAACGGTACTTCTGCATTATACTTTTAAGCAATCCATTATCAGTTATCATTTATTGACTATACTAATCATTTTAATTTCGCACTTTATACAATGATTTGGAATATGATTTACGTGTTCGTTGTATGCATTTGAAAACAAGAATAAATGCAAACCTGGATTATGACAAAAGTCGATATAAGTGCCGAGGTTGTTCGCCATGATTGAGTAAAACGGCCAGATGAATTTATTTTCCGCTGTAAAATACAACCAAATTTAAGTGATTTGTCATTTTCCTGTTAAAAATATAAAAAAGTAAAATAAAAATGTATATGCATGGTAACGGATTGCAATAACAATAAGCGTCAAGAATAGCTTTCAAACAATCACAACTGGACGAATTAATTTCAGTCCGTTGCGCTGAGCTGAAGTGTTGAAACGTTGCCTTGTTCTACAATTTTCTTTCTATTTTACTTGTCTTTATGGCATACACTAACATAATGACGTCACAGTATAGTTTACGTAATTGGACCATAGTTAAATTTCTGGCTCATTGCTGCACAAAACATAATATATAAATATAATATATATATTTAAACAAGGCAAATTCAAGGAATTAACAGTCCCCTACCGGGGTAACCTCTACACAAAATATTATTCAGATAATTTTATTATAAAATAGGGAATAAATTCCCCAACGGCATTCCATATACATGTATATGATATATATGTTCCAATTCATTCAAATATGTCAATACTGTAATTCATTCATACATGGGGCATTTCGGTATTTATGAAGCGCATTTCTGTAATTTCAATGGGCATTTCAGTAAATCACAGGCATTACGGTAATTCTACAATCATGGGACATAAATATTCATCGCTTATATGTTATTTTCTTCGTTGTTTTATATAAAATCAACAAATATATAACCCCCTAAAAGAATCCACTAACTTAAGCAGAATTTCAAATATTTTGTTTTCACATAAAGGAAATTGTTTTCACATAAAGGAAATTTATTTCACATTTTAAACCTTTTTGAAATTTATATATATACTCTTTGTTTATTTTGAGGTAATAATGATTTTGTGGAGGATAAATCTATTTTAGGCAAAGTTTGATAAATTTCATTAGATTTAAAGAAGAAATACAAAATTTTCAAAATTACTACAGGAGAAAAATAAGCTACTGTAATTTATGTAAATAAACACGATGATATAAAAATACAAATATTTTTGTAAATATGAAATTATATCCGACTGTAAATTTGTAAAAAACAAGCCATCTAGATGGCTTTCTCACATGAAACTTTTATGACCCTGGACAAACAGATAGACAGACAGGGTGACAAAAAAAGTGACCTCTAAGTGTTGCCTCTGCTTACGACAGGTGACACGATGATGAGAAAATAGTAGTATTCAGTATACCTTCATAATAAAATCAGGGTCAAACACCAAACATTGGATGAATATCTACAAGCGTTTAGAAAAAAAGTCCGGGAAACTGCTATTTTAAAGAAATTTTCGAATTCCAAGGGCCGTAATTCTGTATAGTTTACGTAATTGGACCAGGGCCGTAGTCAAAAATAAATTTCTGGCTCATTGACCCACACACCAAAAATTTGCACAAAACATAATATACATTGTATATTAAAAAATATCTAAAACTGATAGAATAAATCGCGAACGAAATATCGATACAAAGGATCTCACAGTGTAGCTTTATTAAAAGGACAACATTCTTTTTAATCTATGAAATACCTCCATCGAAGGAAAGAAATAGGTCTGCAATGGTTGCTCGTAGGAGTTTCCATAGATCCGTAAACTCGTGTACCACTTCCTTTATTGAAGATAGAGTTGCGTGAACTTTATCCACATCTAGAAGATCTGCATCTGTGATTTGTAAATAAACATAGATTTCAACCCGCTCATATTTGGCTGGCTGTATAAATCGCAAAACAAATGAGAACTTGAAATATATTTCTTGTGCATCTAAAAGCTTTTAAGGTGTTACGTAATATCTCTCATGTAATACGTCGTTTGCGGGATACCTGTCTCTGTCATGCGACT
This sequence comes from Atrina japonica, assembly GCA_030159075.1. Classification (NCBI taxonomy): domain Eukaryota; kingdom Metazoa; phylum Mollusca; class Bivalvia; order Pterioida; family Pinnidae; genus Atrina; species Atrina japonica. The sequence goes on from BROG01000004.1 coordinate 2,064,603, forward strand.
TTCATCACCATATGACAAAACTTTTTTGGCATATTTTGGACGAAATAGCGAGTACGTATTATAGATCTCGTATCGGCTGATAAAATGATAAAGTTCAGATTAATAAAAAAGTTCCTACAATTAATATTTAACTCATAAACAGTTTCCTTCTTATAGAAGGTGTTGGCTCAAAGTTAACATCAGTGTCAGCGACGGCGTATCATTGACTTAAATACGCTTCAGTCGTTCACATTTGGGGGGGGGGGGGGTGGACAGTTCAAATGAAATTTCATCCATCCACAAATATTTATCCGACTTATTTTTCTCTCTGGAATCCGATTTACAATATGACACAAGTACTTGCTTTTGATTTATTTAGTCATCCTTTACTATCGTTTACTTCGTATTTACCGCGACAACGTTCCCTAACTTTTCAAAAGTCATATGATCAGCGCTATATTTTCTGAACCGTTCCCGATCTCTGAAACGCCGGGTTATAATTTTAAGGTATTTATTTTATAAATGAGTATGTTAAATTTGAATATTTCTGTTGCGATCTCAGTAAATTCATCGAAGTATCGTAAAAATCCGAAGAACGTCGTATATACACACTGTGTTATAAATATAATACCAATGCTATAGTTTTGAAAACCTGACTAAAACAAACGCTCAAGATGATCGTTTCTGTCAATTAGACTCCATTAAATATTTGTGAATTATTATTGTACAGGAATAATTACAACAAATATTTTTTATATCTGTTATCGGGTCATGGCTGTAAAACCCGTTACATAAGAAAAATTGATGCTATCATGTAGTAAGAATGACAAAGAGCTTGGCAGACCCCTTTCTGCTACTTGAGACCATGAAGGGATCATTAACTATCGTTATCCTTATTGTAGTAAGAGATAATATGTTCAAATCTGGAAGATAACTGTCCCAGTGAAATTTAAAAAGAAGATCAAAATGTTCAAAAGTTCAATCAACACACATGCACGCGGATGGATTCTTATTATATTGGGTCATCTGAGTCACGTATTTGACAATAAAAAAAAGTGCTGATAAGTAAGATATATCAAAATAAATCATCTGAGTCACATAACAATATTGTATATATGTCACGCATATGACAAATGGTTGACATGCCAAAAGTGCATGTAAGTCAGATATGTCGCCATAATTTATCAGATTCACAGAGTTGACAATAGTGCATACAAGTCTCATGTGTCAAAGCAGATCATCATCTGAGTCACATAACAATAATGTATATAGGTCACGTACGTGACAATAGATTTTTTGTATCACATAACAATTATATACAGGTCAGGTATGTGGCAGTAGAACATGTGAGTTACATATTTGATATAATACCAGGAGTGCATTTAAGTCAGATATGTCGTAATAGAACACCCGAGTCACATACATGTAGTTGACACGTTAACAGTACACATAAGTCAGATCTGTCGAAAAAAACAACATCTGAGTTACATTCTTTATACATCAAGAGTGCACATAAGTCAGATCTGTCTCAACAGAACATCCGAGTCACATACTTTATACACCAAGAGGGCATATAAGCCAGCTCTGTCTCAAGAGAACACCTGAGTCACACAGTTGACACACCAATAGTGCACATACGTCAGATCTGTCGTAATAGAACACCTAAGTCATATACATGTAGTTGCCCCCCCCCCCCAACAGTGCACATGTCACAATAGAAAATCAGGTTATTATGACAATAGGGATTATAAGACAGGTATGTCGCAACAGAAAGTCTGGGTCATTTATATGACATACCACCAGGGCATGCAAGTCAGATTTTGTTTGCCATGAAATCGAGAAAAACAACCAAAGAAACAAATATTATGGACGTTTACGTCAAAATAGTGATGTATAATAACAAATATTCTCACCCTCAGATCGACAAAAGTCTGCATATTTCAAAGCAATTTCAATCCCACTGTTTGCGCAGTGAAATATCAAGTGCACAAAACTATTCACATTGGTAAAGGCATCGTTACTTCGCTTGATTTCAGCTTCTGCATTCAAAGCACCTGCATTATAAGATTTAAGATACAGTAAAACCTGCTATAGCAGCCACCTCTATATAAGGATTACCTGTTTATAAAGGCCATTTTTTTCAAATCCCTTGACTGCATACTTCAACTAAATTGAACCTGTGTATAATAGTCACCTGCACATAAAGGACAGTATTCTCTGGTCCTTTGGGTGACCCCTATATACAGGTTTCACTGTATACTGTCTGTATCTATTGAGTACACATATTGTAGAAATTTCTTTCTAAAAACTGATAATTAGCATGGTCTTATGTAGGCATGCATGACCATGCTTCAACTATTTAGCTTGAATGTTTCATCTTAATTTCTTATTCGCTCTCTCATCTAACGCTTTCATTATTTGAGTGGTATGCTCTTTTCTATTGTTTTAGAAGTCTGTTATGATCTCTAGGGTTGAAAGGGTTAAGGGCGAAACCTAAACGAAAGCGAACATTTCCAGGTAAGCAGTTTTGTTGTTGTTGTTGTTGTTGTTGATTATGATGATGTTATTGTTAATTTGTAATATCCAGAAATTGGTAAGAACATTTGTTTACAATATTTCCTAAACTGAACAAGAAAGATGGATGGACTTACCACACAAGCATTTGTCTAGAAAGTGTTTCTTCCTTCCCAGTTCTGAAATAAAACAGAAAAAAAACATCTAAACCTTGTCAGTGTCACTGTCTTGTACTTCTTAATTCCAACTTCACTTTTCAGATAAGCATATTACCGAAATAAAATAATTTGTAGATTCAGTGGTTATCTGTTTATAATATTTATCACCACTAGGTTGTTGCCACTGCTGGTATGCCGTTTGAGTCTCCGGGGGTATACATAGACCTAGTACCTGGTATTTCGGTACAGCTGATAATCGTATACTAAAGTAATATTTCGCACTGATAACACCATTTTAAATTCCTAATTCTTCTTAAGCTAAGATAGCCATCCTTTTACAGTGGTTACTCGTAGACGGATTTTGGCTATACGTTTAGATTAATTATTTGGCCTTGTCTGATACCACTTTATCTATAGAAAATCTGTCTAAAATTGGAGCTCAACTGATGAAGTCTAAACGATTATTTTGCGCATTATAACTTTGGTATAATGTTTATAATATTTCTTACCTAGGGGAGATCTTAAATCAAAACCTATCTGTTGCAAGGCATGTGTCATCTTGAAGTAAAAGTGTTGAAATAAAGGTGTTGCTTGCATGGATTGACCGAAACGAAAAACGGCTGTTGAAAAAATATCGTATAGCGTAAGTTATCAGTTGAAAACACAAAGACAACTTTAATAAGTACACACTAATACAGGTACACACATAAATAATCTTACAAACATAAACGCATATAAACAAAGACATACGCAAACGGATAAATACAAACACAGACCGAGGTGACGTCATTTATTCCCACTTATTAAAAAACATATACAGTAATACCTGCTTTAGCGGCCACCTCTATATAAGGATTACCTGTTAATAAAGGCCAGTATTTTCAAGTCCATTGACTGCATACTTCAACTAAATTGAACCTGTGTATAATGGTCACCTGCACATAAATATCAATATTTTCTGGTCCCTTGGGTGGCCCATATATACAGGCTTCACTGTATTTTTTAACAAAAAACCATGAAGGTGTCGTCTTTTACAGGGTAATCCATATCAACCTGAAGCATTTAAACACCTCTATTTTGGAACTGATGATTCTGAACCATTTCAATCATGTTTCATTTCACAAATTGTTCACAAATATCTTATAATTTGTCTCTTTTATGTATTTCTTACCTGTACTGTGCACCAAATCATCTATTGAAGATTTGGCATACAGAAGGTCTTTGCTCAGTTGTTTTCCGAACTCTCGGACGTCAGACGCTTTAACGGTGCTGAGAACTAAAAAGGAAGCATACCATTACGATGTTATATGTATATCTACCGTATAAGTGTAAAATTTAGCGAGACGGAAATTTGGCGTTATGTCCTAAAATATTGAATATAATTTTAGCGAGAAGTATATTTAGCGATTTTATGATTGAAAAAAAGATAACGCTTACCTAAGATAAGGAATGAAGTGTTAGTGATATTCAATTTTAGATCTCAAAAACCTCGCTAATAATGCCAAAATTGAATCCTCCCTAAGATAGATAGATAGATAAATAAATAATACGGTAATTTGGGCTCTGGTCGTAGATATCAAAATCACTGATACAAAATTATTAGTAGTCACATGTACAAATCTGGAAATCCAGAGATAGGATCAAGTGTCATAGATGAGTAACCTCCTGTTGACCGGTCACACCTGCCGCGAGTCCCTGTTGACCGGTCACACCTGCCGCGAGTCCCTGTTGACCGGTCACACCTGCCACGAGTCCCTGTTGACCGGTCACACCTGCCGCGAGTCCCTGTTGACCGGTCACACCTGCCGCGAGTCCCTGTTGACCGGTCACACCTGCCGCGAGTCCCTGTTGACCGGTCACACCTGCCGCGAGTCCCTGTTGACCGGTCACACCTGCCGCGAGTCCCTGTTGACCGGTCACACCTGCCGCGAGTCCCTGTTGACCGGTCACCTGCCGCGAGTCTCTGTTGACCGGTCACACCTGCCACGTTCCTGTTGACCGGTCACACCTGCCGCGAGTCCCTGTTGACCGGTCACACCTGCCGCGAGTCCCTGTTGACCGGTCACACCTGCCGCGAGTCCCTGTTGACCGGTCACCTGCCGCGAGTCCCTGTTGACTGGTCACACCTGCCGCGAGTCCCTGTTGACCGGTCACACCTGCTGCCGCGAGTCACTGTGCCGCGACCCGGTTGACCGGTCCTGCCGCGAGTCCCTGTTGACCGGTCACACCTGCCGCGAGTCCCTGTTGACCGGTCACACCTGCCGCGGGTCCAAGCCAAATTCAAATGAAATAATTGAGCAATAAATCATCGTGACAGTCATTAAATACTATTCAACAACAACTATAGAAAAGGCCATTTTTAGTGAGATATGATAATTTCAAACAAGTTCATTATACCGACCGTAAAATTTGCTAAAAGTTGACATTAGACGCGATTTCTGATTTCTTTGTTACAACAACTTATTAGTACGTAGTTTGCCTCTGCATAAAAATTGTATATATCTTGAACACGCTTTGGCATATCTGTTCATCTGCGAGATATAAAGAATATATGTAGACGAAAAGGGATATTACTATTAAAATGCAGAAAATTGGGAAATTATAGGAAAATATAGGAAAGCCGAAATTATCGGTAAAGTCTGGTTGCTATTTGCCGTCTGTATCCGAAATAGGTTAAAATGTACAACTAACAAGAGAATGCGCTTGATTCTGTGTTGTTCTTTTGAACAAACCCAATTATATGTTCGTTCATTTCATATGATATGTAAAATCTCAGAAAACGAACTGTCAATCAAACGTAGTCGTATTTAAGCAAATTGTTAACTAATTAAAGATCTTACTCGATACGCACACTCAAAACACATTGTCTGATATTTATTGCAATTCGTTCAATGTAAACAAATTTAAACCTATGTATATATATGATACACGAGTTAATTTAGTGTTTGTGCAATTATCATAACTATTATCTTGCGGAAGGTCGGTGGTCTTTACCCGGGTAACCGGGGTTTCTCCTCCACCAATAAAAACTGGACGCCATCATATGACTAAATGATTGTTGAGTGTGGCGTAAAACAAAAAATCAAATCAAATCATAACTATTGCGGTATGGAATGTATTCAATTTAAATGTGCAAGCTACTTACCTTGTGCTAATCCGTCCTTGTCGCTTGCCATGACCATTACGCGCCACCAGTGATGCACATCCTATAATTCGATATTGTTTTAATAATATCTATTTCTACTTTTATTTTTGTCCTGCTTTTTATTTTTGTTTTTTTTTTTTTTTTTTTGTTTTTTGTTTTTTTTTTTGTTAGCTTTTTTGCTTTTGTTTTTGGGTATATTTCTCTCTTTTATTTCTTTTTTTAATGTTAGTTGTTGTTAATACCTTTGGTTTCTTTAAAAATATAGAAAAAATCAGAATCCAGACAAGTTGTGAATAAGATGTTTATTTGTGATAATGAAATTAAGAAGCTTTGTTTATTATTCATAACCTGGATATGATTTACAAAATTAAAATACTTACACGCTTCTTCTTAAGTGGTGTTGCATCTACAGAGACCACAATCGTCAAGACGAGGACAAGCCAACCTAGACGCAACATTTCAGTGTTCAAGAGATGTCCCACAAATGTGTCTAGTAACAACCAATATTATCTTTTATACAGTTTCTATAATGCCCGACTAATCGACTACTCAAGCTGATCACTCGAGATGAGATCGGAATAAATATTTACAAACAATGACCTTTCCAACACCCCGTAAACAACACAACTAAGCTTACTGTTTACTATAAAATAGTGACAGAATACGAAAACATGTACAGACGTGAACATGGTCATATAGATGAATATGACAGTGTTCATGTTGCTTCACTATACATGTATTGTACCGTTACTAAGCAATATATATATATACACAGTGACTGTAAATACTGTAAATATACTGTAAATACAGTAAATATTCTGTAAATATACTGTAAATACTGTAAAGATACTGTAAATACTGTACATATACTGTAAATACTATAAATATACTGTAAATATACTGTAAATACTGTAAATATACTGAAAATACAGTAAATATTCTGTAAATATACTGTAAATACTGTAAAGATACTGTAAATACTGTACATATACTGTAAATATACTGTAAATACTGTAAATATACTGTAAATACTATAAATATACTGTAAATATACTGTAAATACTGTAAATATACTGTAAATACTATAAATATACTGTAAATATACTGTAAATACAGTAAATATACTGTAAATATACTGTAAATACTGCAAAGATACTGTAAATATACTGTAAATACTGTAAATATACTGTAATTACTGTAAATATACTGTAAATATACTGTAAATATGGACATTTCGAAGATCTGGAATCGATTTCAATGTTATGGAATGGTATTGATAAAAGTTAATATATTATTCAATGACTTTATATATTTTTCAGTATTTATGGTATCATCTTTTTATATTTTATAAAAAAAATCACAAACTACTTAATACCTCGACGTTTTAGTTCCTATTTCATTTTCGCTATTTTCATCCTCAGATGAAATTACGAATTTAAAACGTAAATTACAAGCTAAATAATTGAAGCAAAGTCAAACATGCCGTGCAAGAGACTATAGTGATTTAGGGTGAAATTAATACTGAGTGAATATGCTTTCTGTCTGCAAAGAGCGAAAATTAACCAGGGGCCAAAAATTTTAGGGCACGTAATTATGCATAAAATTTCTTAAGTCATTTAGCATTAATATGAATTTCTTGCTTAGCAAAATGAAAATTTACAATGCATATCGCTTAGTATGTTGCATAAAACGTCTTTACTTTTATTGATACACATATGTATTATAATGTTTAGTATATTCCTAAAGTTAAGCATGGTTACATGTCCAAAGTTCTTAAGCATATTACATATGTATACAGTGTTTCATTACAATAAACAATAGTGACCTGGCTCAGTCGGTAACGCGCTCGACTCTTAACCGTGAGGTCGTGAGTTCGAGTCCAGCCGGTGGCAGGTTGGTTTTCTGTCCTTCGGATGAGACAGTAAAAAGAGAGGTCCGATGTCACATTAGGTGCTAGCACATTAAAGAACCCTCAATGCTCAATGGCCGTTAGTGCCGAGCACAGGCCAATATTTGAAGCCCTTCACCGGTATTTGGTGATGTTTCCATATGAGTGAAAGATTCTTGAGTGGGACGTTAAACAACAATAAACATACAAACCCATAGTGTAAGTCCTCATTTCAAAACTCAAACATCGAGTAATATCAACGAACACTAAGCTACATAAATGTTTAACTCATCAACACCTGTAGTCAAATTTAGACTCGCCCAAATCATTAAAGATTTATTTATTGAGGTGTCCGGCTTTTTGAGACACGTTTCAGCCGTTGTAAAAACTCAAATGCATAGTTTAACTTCTACAACCCCTACAAACTGAAATCGTTTTCTCCATCATTACAGAAGATTATGGTTTACAATACTATACAGGTGAATTATAAATACATGTGCACGTACATGTGAATTAAAAAACAAATGTATGAATATACAAACTTGTCAATTTGAAATCCTCTTGATATGATTATATTAACCTCAATTCTTATTATTTATCTTCTACATAAAATCATTATCATTATAATCATTTACCTGATTTAATTTTGCTGCTATTTGTTGTTGTTGAGGTGGTTGTTGCTGTTGTTGTTTATCAGAGTCTATGTGAAATCAATAGGTCATAAAATTTAAAATAGGTAAAGATGAATTAACACAGGACTTCGATGGAGAATACACTGAAAAAATGTGCAGTTTCTAATATTGAAACAAAAATCTCGGATGGCAAATTATAAATCTTCATGTTGTCTAGGATACAAATTTGCCGAATATCTGACAATCACAGACCTCTGGAAATCCAGAGATAGTTCAGGTGTCATGGAGGAATAAACGTCCCCATTTGACCGGTCACACCCGCCATGAGTCCACAGTCACGTTCAAATGAAATATGTGAGGAATAAATCCTAGTCACATTTGCTTTAGACTACTCAACAACCGCTATCGAACAGGTAACTTAATAACTCATTCGTGAAACAAAGTGAAAATTCGTTCACAAAGTAATTATTTTATCGCAAACTAGGTAGTTATACCGACCGCAAAATTAATTAAAAAACAAATTATCACCGGTTGTGATGCACCACATCAAAAAGACACCCATTGCTTAGATCAATTAAAAGTTATGTCCGCGATACTAACATTAAAAATAAGAAACTTTTCAAATTTTCAAACTCAACGAAATCATTTCGTATGATAAAGATGTCGCTAGATGAAAAAGTAGTCTTACTAAAATGTGTCTTCTCATCATTATCTTATCAATTAAACGAGTAAAAATGATTGAAAGAGTAGAGGATGGTGTTTTGCAATGTTTACAAATTGTCATCCACTGTAAATTAATTTTCACGTGTATTAAATGACGACAGTTCTGGACAGTTCCAATTATTCAAGAGGCATAGAAGGTTCTACCATCAGCTTCAGCAGCAACTTTAATCGACTGGAAACCATGATGATGAAAGTTGTTAAATTATGTATAAATTATAGTAAGCTTGTTTTAACAGAAAGCGCGCGAGTGAATTGTTATAACATATACTGTGAATTAAAATTTGATTTATATAACAGACATTTGGCTTTTGTCAAGGTTACGGCAAATGTACAATTGTATCATTTGATACGTGGTTCAGGTGGGAACTGCGTTAGTACCGAAACGAATTAGGCCTTGCCGTGATGGTAATGATAGCACCCATGTAAAAAGGTTACTTTTATGCGCAATAACTCGTAGCGATAAATGTTTCTCTTCTTTCTCTTCGCCCTTTTCTTCTCCTTCTTGTTGTATTTATTACTCTTACTCAGATAATTATTTTATGCGCAATAATTCTTACCGACAAATATGGTAGCAAATAGATTGTATGTTAATTTGATTTTACAGGATTATGTTTAACCTAGCTATTCTTTTTCGTCGTCTTTTTTCCTCATTTTAATATTCTCTTCTTCGTCTTCTAGATGTTAACATTAATTTGCTGATGTTGCTTTTCTTGTTCTTGCTATTGTTGTTGTTGTACCTGTATTTTTCTACAGATGGTATCATTATTAAAGTTGTTTATACTTTATGTCAAAACTTATTGAAAAGTTTTATTATTTCTGATAAGAAAATTTGCATTTGCTTTAAAATTTTAACATTTTATAAAGGTTTCTCGTAAAGGCTAAAAGAAATTGTTTTATAATTGTAACCGTTACTGTATTAATGACGAACAGGTAGACAAAAAGGATAAATCGTTAGCCTCTTGGCCGTAAAACCTCTGTTTGACTCGGATTCGATATTTTTCAGTATATGTCAAGAAATGTACTGAAGGTCTCGAATTTAAAATGAAGTCCTGTAGTTTTAGTGTACGTTCAGGATATCCCGATTTCATTTTAGTATTTTACCAAATTTCATGATCTTTTCATATCTACTTGACTTGTTATTTTTTTTTTCTTCTTTTTTTCAAAATGCGTTAAATGGGTCCGTGAACCTCAAGACAAAAAAAAAATCAAATCATGTTGAGACAGTCCCAAATTAACACAATTTGACAATTCTTACAAATTGGGTATTTTTTTAATCGGAGGCAATATCATATTCTAGTTTGAACAAATCTTCATATCTCCTCTACAACTAGACATTGAATTGTTGATTATACGTAAGGAATATTAGGAGTAAACGCTTCGTAATGGGTGTTACCAAAGTCACTTTCATACTGAAAATTTCTGAAGCATTTTAGAAAACCGTCGTGGCTCCGCGGTAGATTGCTCGATTGGCAACCGCAGAGTCGCTGGTTCGAGCCTCGGCGGAGGCAGCTGGCTTTTCCTGTCCTTCGAATGAGACTGTAAAAAACCAAGGTTCCGTGCCACAAAAGGTGTAGACATTTTAAAGAACCCTCAGAGCTCAATGACCGTACGTGCCGAGCATATGCCGAAATTTGAAGCCCTTCACTGGCATTTGGTGACGTCTGCATATGAGTGAAAGATACTTGAGTGGGATGTTAAACAACTATACAAGAACTGAGGCATTTGATTGTCAATTATTTTGTTGCCTTTACGGGAGTCTGTCGATTCCTTATTTATGAACCTGTCAGGTGAAACCTTGTGTGTTCGGCAATGTTTGTTCTTCTTTGATTTATCTCTAAATTATGAACACAAGAAAGATAACTAAACAATGAGGCACGAGGCACCCGATTGTGCGATTGGGTGGAGTACGATTTTTATTCTTTGGAGAGTAGATCTTTTCTCCAAATGAACACGTGATATCGTAAACCAATAAGACCACTCATTTCAGTGAATTATAAATATGGGGTATAATAATAGCTCTTATTATCATACACTGTGACATCAATAGAAAATTTTTCTTGTAGAAAACGCCTAGATAAATTGAGTCTTGAGCAATATAGAGATACCTTGTATGTCTAATATGTCAAAATCATTTCGAACTTATGAAATTTAAATATAACAATTCTGAGGCAAATCAGAGATATAGATAAACTGCTAATTAGCTATATAGATGTGCAACAAAAAAGTACACAAAGACAAACCAGTCACACACAATTAACAATGCATTAAAGTACTTTATTAGAAGGCCAAGTGATATAAAGTTATTTTTCTTTAGTGCTTTTACTATAAGAAATTCAGTCCTTGATAGACAAATTTTGGAAGAAATGAATTTATAGGTTTGTTTTAGGGATACAGTAACTCATTTAATTAGTTTTCCAGATCTTTCAATAATTTCATAATTTCCCTTCTCAGTTCTGCACGTTTCTCATATCCTCTCCTTTTTGCTACAAAAGAAACAATATCATTTAAAAGTGACAAAAAGCCAAAAAGTACGAAACTAATGCGCAAATTACTGTAACTTCTTTTTGTAATACAAACGCAAAATGTTACAAGTTATGACCTACAGCATTCCACAAGAACGCCAAAACAAATACACGTTTTCTATTAAACCTGAACATTAAGGAATACTGACAATTTGTATAAAAAATGCTATTATGACAAATTAGCGTATGACCAATTTTATGGTTATCATGATATCCACTAGGACTGTTATTAAGGTCAAAAGAGAATACATACATTAATCAGTCATTCGGAGTGAGACAATTACCTTAACGTTTGTTGATATGAATGGATGGAATAAGTGATTATAACACGGATAAAACAGTTAGAATAATTAATCATTACCTGCAAGGGTAAATTCTGTGGTAGTAGGAGAAGGAGGAGAAGTAGGAGGTACTGAAAAGAGATTATATATATATATATATATATATATATATATATATATATATATATATATATATATATATATATATACAAGTTTGCAAATATAAAATATGACCATCTGTTCAGTAAACATGTATATATTTCGGTAGTGTCTCAAGATCTAATCTACATACGGGCACCTCAAATTTGACATTTTACTCTTAAAATGTTATGCCTTTATCCTGTCGGTATTGCCCAAAGATTTTGGTTTGAAATTTACATACAATAAAAGTTTTTACGTTATGTTTGAACTCATCTGGTTTCATACTTGTGCCATCGAAATCCTGTTCTTTTTATTTTCATAAGCTTAAAATATTCAGTTATTTGGAGGAAAAAGTGACACTAGAACAGAAACAGATATTTCTAGAAGCATTTTATAAATTATATTATATTACATTATATTTTATTATATCATCCGACCATCTATTTTCACGCACATCAATAATCGCGCAACCCTGTATCCTTTTCCCGATATTCTTCGATATTTTTGCTATTTCCAAATGAGTTTTAAACTAGCCAAATTTAACAATCAATAATGGATAAAAATATGCTGATACTCGTAAGTTTTTGTGCGTTTTGTTTACATATAAACTTATTGTACAAGAACTCTTAAGTGCGCGAAAAATGGTGTCTCGATTGATTGATTGATGAATTTTTAACAGATATAAACGCTTGCAAAAATCTTTTTTTTCTTGCAGACGACATATCCTGGTTTCAAATGTTCAACGCCAGTTCATGTCTAAGATAACATAAGCGACAGAATCTTGGCGACAGCTGATTTAGAATGATTTGTCGATATTTTGTTAAAACACAGTAAATCATAATTATTTAACATTTTCGGCAAGCTCTTTTCTCAACGGAGTGATTTTCAATATTAGATAAATATCTAACAAATGATCGTATTCTCAAGTCGCATTGCAAAATGAGTTTTAGAATCTCTCGTATTATTCTAGATTTTTCGTGCTGTTATCACGTGACTTTTGCTTTTTGTTAGCAATCGTTACTTCCGCTTTCAGTAGATTGTTTACACACAGTACCACAGAAGATGCACGACTTTATAAAATAAATCAAGACGTCACATATTCCATGTCCTGGTTAATTGTTCACACATGAATGCCAATTGGTTTTTGACGTAAAATGAATCATATGACGTTCATATATATTTTAAATGATGTTATATGTTCACTTTTTGTTCTCAGAAATCGATTTAGTTCTTCACAAAAAAAAGATTACCTAAAGCAGTGATAACTTAATATCTAGAATATATCAACAATTTGAATGACACATACACAATATGTAATTGAAAATATTTTCATTAGTATTATTTTTAATTTTACACATACACAATATGTAATTGAAAATATTTTCATTAGAATTATTTTTATTGCAATTGAAGAAGGTAAAAAAATACTTACGTATTCGATTGCAAAAATGCTTTGTAATTGCATCTAACACTTCATCTTCAATATCCTCAGACGATTCCCTGACTATTTAAAGATAACAACAATTTGATGTTTAATAGGGAACTTTTGAGTTTGCCCGGATGCCATTATAATCCTGCATTTAGTCGCACAAGTCACGTGAATTGTGAAAAATGTTACTCGACGTTATTTCCGATATCATTTGTATACAGATAGCCCCGATGGTGCAGTTTGTAAGAGTCCTGTAATGTTCGGAAGATCCTTGGTTCGATTCCCGGTCTGTCCTCACAATTTTCCCAGCCCACTAAATTTGGCGTTCAGCTAAATAACCCATTGTGGTATTTTTATGAGTCTCTTGGAGTTATATACACAAAATAACGTTAATGTGCTTAAACAGGGATATCCCATGTACGCTGTATACGTTATGAATGTAAATATGAATACCGGAAGAACACATGGGGAACAAAATTGAAAAGGCGCGACTAAATCCAGGATAATAACGGCAATCCGGGCTAACTCAAAAGTTCCCTATTATTCGTGATACTTAAATCTTACAGTGTTCCACAATATCCAAGATACTTACACTTCGATTTAGGAATGGAATGAGTTGAAAGGACGAATGTCTATGAATACAAAGGGATGCCGTTGATATTGTACTCTGAGCAAACAATATGTACATGTAATTACAATAACATATTTATCTGATAAAAATTGGAAAATATAAATAGAAAGTTTGTTCTGTGTATAACATTTAATTGTTACTACAAGTACAAGCAGTAAAAGTGGGGGAAATGGAAATGATGTTTTTGTCAACACTGCTCCCCCTTTAAAAATATCACATGCGTAATCTATAATGTGTGTGACTATGATTGATGTTATATCGACGCAGATGTAATGTTTTGACCATCTATTATCTTATTAAACATAATGAGTTGGCACTGTTATCAATATATCACATCTTCGTCTCGATTGACAAAAAATTTCCTTGGGATACATTTTCAAAATCAGGAACGCTGTATCTATTTCATGTCCATATAGTTACATATAGGTGAAAAAAAACCAATCAAATTCAAATAGACTCTAGTTTGACATTTTTATCTTGTATACCAAGTAGATTTGATTTTGTCGAACGATGGATAAATGAGATGTAAAATTGATAGTATATCTATCTATATATATATATATATATATATATATATATATATATATATTTATATATATATATATATATATATATATATATATATATATATATATAAAGTGAAATTAAATGGGAAGTAGAATGTGTCAAATTATTGGCAGATGACATTAACTTGAAATGGTTCAATTACAGAATAATCTATAAGATCATACGTACAAACACTTATTTCAGACATAGCAAGACAATCAAATTCTTGTTTTATAGGTAATATATATGTAGACTATTTTTGGAGGGAGTAACTTTATGCATCAGTTACAGAAATTACATTTACGGATATTGATATCAATTTTGGAAGAATAGATGAATCTGATAAACTTTTGAATTGGATAATTTGCTTAATCAAAACACTTCTGTATAGACAGAAAATGAAGAATAGCGTTCCAAATTTAATTGATGTATAGCCAATAATATATGATATAATATTTACAAACAAAACATTTATTTAAAAACATGAATAATTAATTATTGCTACTTAAGAAAATATATATGCAGTTAAACCAGCTTTAGCAACCACCTGTGTATAAAGACCAACTGGTCACATATACTGGTTTTGCTGTCCAAAATAGTACCATCTGAGTATGAATCAACCTCTGAATAAATACCACTTCCCTATAGACTGATATTGCTGTGTCCCTAAGGTGTCTTATGTACAAGTTTCACTATATATATATATATATATATATATATATATATATATATATATATATATATATATATATATATATATATATATATATATATTATATATATATCGTTGCCTTTGCTGGTGAACCATTTGAGGGTATACATGAACCAAGTACCTGGTATTTCGAAACAAGTTGATAATCTTATACTAAAGTTATATTCAGCACTGATAACACCGTTTAAATTCTAAATTCCTCAATAGCTAAGATAATCATCTTTTTACAATGATTACTCTTAGACGGATTCTGTTATACATTAAGATTCAATATTTGGCCTTGTATGATACCACATTTTCTTTGGAAAATATGCATCTTTTAAAAATTGGAGCTCATCTCATGAAGTTTAATTGACAAAAACTTATTATGTTTATAATATTTATGAGTCATGGTAGCTCATGTTGAAAAGTAAATACATGAAATAGGCATTAGGAAATAAATATCATGATACAATTTGAGCAAGTATAAAATTACCTGTTTCATCTGGTACTCTTACTAAAATTGCCATTACCTCATACATGAGACTTATGGCTTTGGTTATGTCTCGTTTCATAGTTTTTTTGATTGAACCTGAAATACAACGATTTATTTTATCACGTGTTTCCTCCATCCAGTGTTTCAAATAACGAAGACAAATCAAATTGTTTCAATTACATTCATCTTATTGTTCTGTCGTGTAATTTTGATAATGCCTTTTAAAATGAAATGACATGATACTAGTTACTTAACTAAATTCAAATTTAATAATGATAATAAATAACAACAACAACAACAACAACAATAATAATAATAATAATAATAATAATAATAATAACTAGAGCTGAGCTTTTTTGTTCAAGCAAACAGGGGTCATCCCAACAAATCTGAAGCTACAGCTTTGATACAGCCTCAAGTGAGCAATAGAACAAAGCTCAAAAGCTATGAACTTGATGCCGAAATCCGATCTTTAAAGATCAATCTTGATATTTGAGCTATATTGAGTTAAAATGTTCAAATTGAGCTGTGACCTTGACTTTTGATCTGATGACCTTGAAATTCCCCACAAATATTCTTCAGCATATTGCCTACAAATCTTTTACACTAATCTATATATATATATAAGTTTTATAGTTTTTTAGTTATTTTGAGTTGAAATTTTAAATTGAGCTGTGACCTTGACCTTTGATCCAATGACCTTCAAACTTCACACAAACATTCTACAGCCCATTCGCAATAAATCCTGCACACTAACTTTTATATAAAAAATATATAGTTGTTGGTCTATTTAGAGTTGAAATATTGAATTAAAATTCAAATTAGGTTGTGACCTTGACTTTTGATCCGATTACATTGAAATTTCTCACACATTCCTTACATATCCTCCTTCCACAATAACCCATATATAAAAGCTCTATACTTTTTAAGCTATTCTGAATTGAATTTTTCAAATTGAGCTGTGAACATGACTTTGAAACTTGACATGGTTATTCTTTAGGACATTTTCCACAAATCTCAAATGTATTTGTCAATACTAAAATCTGATAGTTTTAGAGATATTGAGATTTTAAATTTTCAAATGTCTCTGTGACCTTGACCTTAAACCACGTGACCTTGAATGTTTTTCAGCTTGTGAAGGTCCTCAGACTCAACAACTTTCTTATACATATGTGTATACTAAAATTGTTAGTTTCTGAGATATTTCGACTTTTGTCTGATTTTGAGCAGACAAAATGATAACCCTAGCGAGCTTTTTTTTTTCAGGGGACACTCGTATCAAATTTGAATCAAATGTGCACAACTAAAGTTTTTGGCCAGAAAATGCAAAAAGATCTACTGTAGCTTCCGTAGTTATCGAGGAGATAATGTCACAAAATGGATCATGAAAAAAGTGAAAAGGGAGATAACTCAAAAAGGAAGGGGAACTTACTTTTGAAAAATATCCTATTGTGCACAAATGCTGTAAATTTGAGCAAAATCGGTCTAGCTGTTTTTGCTCTAGAGATGACAAATAATTTACTAGGAAAAACAGAAAAAGAAGAATAATGTCTTACTTTTAACAACTTCTTTTAAATTCTTAAGGCTTTGCACTACACACTCCATGTCACTGTCGGAAATCGATTCTGTTTTGTCTAAGATATGAAAAAGAAAAACCAAAATTATAAATTCATATTCATGTTGACAGATATTAGCTAATTTCATCAATTTATAAGCGTTCCTATTTAGATCTCATTATCATCATATGTATTCAAATGCAAATGACACTGAAACTATCCACAGAGAGAGAGAGAGAGAGAGAGAGAGAGAGAGAGAGAGAGAGAGAGAGAGAGAGAGAGAGAGAGAGAGAGAGAGAGAGAGAGTGAGAGTGTGTGTGTGTGTGTTATAAACCTGAAGTCTCGGTATGCAGTGACAAACTTGAATAGTCTGTAAACATGAATTCAATATATCTATATTAGATAACAATTTTCGACAAAGGAATCTCATAACCTTTGTAACTTCCATTAAGATGTACGTGTAGAAGATTATTTGCTTCTTTTGTTCTGTTGCAGTTGTACGTCCCGTCAATTTTTTTTAATTATACAGAGATGTCAGCTGCACGTGAACTGCAACAAAACTGGACCTGTGTTATGAACTGAGGCAAATGCAATAAAAGTTCTTTAACGTGACTCGCCTGCCGTGACTTTGGATCTATATTTTATGTCTAATACGAAAGACCCGTAATTTTACTATCTTGTATCCTTATCCTTGACGGAGGGACCACCTGTTACGGGAATCGAAAGAGGGAACTTCCGCTTGCAGATCAAACGCTCTTACACTTGACCATTGCAAATGGTTTGATGCACAGAATTTCAGGGAGAAAGAGACAAAGAAGGCAGAAGATTGACAAACTGAGAAGTTTCTAATAGGGGAAATGCTAAATATACAGTACTAAACCAATCAAACGGTCTGGAAATATTTCAGGCAATTTATTTCCATACGAAAAAAACACTCGGTAAGTCTCGGAAACGTGTATCTTGTAACATAACAATATATTATCAATATCGCAACAATCGACAAAGAAAAGACTGGTACTTACCACATACTTTACAGGGATCGACGTATAAATATTTTTCGTCTGTAATGGAACAAAAAAAATGAAAAGTATGCAATGTAACTGTATTTTCCTAAATGTTTTAATATTTGGCTTATACTGAGCATTTACAAAATTTATATATTTGATTTTGCATTATTTTACCGATTTCTCACCTTTTATGGTTTTTTCAAATTCCTCCATGTTTCTCTCCATGTGCCATCTTATTAAATAGAATTCTCCAGATTCTCGTAAAATTTTAAATTGATCCTGAATCGACAAAGAAGTGTCGCCTTCAAAAAAAAGATACGGATTAGTTAAAAATGCAGTTGAACAAAAAATAATATTTTAATATTTTATGAAAGTCGTGCTTTTCGAATGTATTTCAAGTAAATGTACAGCTGTGATAATAATAATAATAATAATAAAAATAATAATAATAATAATTTAAGGATAAACAATTTGATTATTTTATTTATCATCATTGACAATAACGTGTAAAGATAAGTGTACCAGAAATGTTCTAATTTTCCATAACTTATTCCATCTTTGTAGTCGCAAGGTTATTGCATTATTGTTTTCTTTTATGTGATTGTGTATATTATGATTTATACTCATGCACAGTGTATAAAGACTGTAGAGAATAACACACACACACACACACACAACACTCAAATCGTAAGATAACGCAGCCAAGCTATCAAAAGCATACCGGCAGATAGAAAAAACTTAGGTGTGTTTGGTTTAGTTAGCATTATATTATATAGATGTCAATTTGAACTGAATATTTTGTCAAATGGGAACCGCACATCCATGGAAAGCTACCCACGTGACTGAAACCTGGGTAAAATACCTACTGAACATAAACTGAAAATAACCTGAAACACTGTGTATGATAAAGATAGATAGCTAGATAGTTAATGCAATGTATTTTATTATTTGAATTACGTACAGTGTCATATATGTAAATGTTGGTTAACAGCTCTTCAGATAACAGTTTACTTTATGTAAGAAATCAGTATAATTTGAATTTGAACACAATACAAAGATGTCAAATTAAAACAAAAATCTGCCAGTATTGATCAACGATACTTCGTATATGACAGGGAAAATGGAGTGTGTGGGAGGAGGGGGATTTGACGTTTCTGTTCCTACCCACGTGAACACGTTTGCCCAAGAAGGATTTAAAATCTAACACAGACACTTACCTAGAAAATCTAAAAGATGTGTCAAATCTTCGGAAATGTGTTTTTTTACATCTTCATAATCAGCATCTTCTGATGAAAAAAATATATAATTGGTCATCGATGTTGAAACAAACTGAGCACATCAAATCATGACTTTAATATTTGGCGAGGATGAAAATCAATAGAATAACTATGCACCATGAAATAGAATAATAATCATCGTGTAAGCAAACTCGAAAATTCTATTCGCAGGACTGTCGTTTTTTTTAACTCAATCAATCAAAGAATTGTGGTGACGGATGATAACGCTTTGATTACGTAATGCCTTACTGAAATGAGTGTATCACGTTCTGGTATAAACAGAAAATAGATGTGTCGATCACACCATACTTTTATTTCTTATACATGAAACCATGCAATTTCCAGCAAATGTCATCAGTGCGACATTGACCTAAATGATCAGTGCATTGATTGCATAATTAAAACACGCGTCCCGGTAGATTTGTGCCGGTCAATATTACAGATTCCTCTTGTAAACAACAACCTGACGTGTATCAATTTAAAATAATGTTTCATTTATCCTACAAACCTCTGATATTTCTCTCCATTTAATTATCTTCATAGATAGTATGAGTAATCAAATAAATTCCACATTTTTATAAATCTAAAATAATAAACTATATATTCGGTAGCAGGTAGATTATATTGAACATAATCATCGCGAGAAGTCTAACAAAAACATGCACATGTGCGCTATACAAACAGATATCGTAGGAGTACCATCATCTTATATGCATTATTGTCGAATTCATCTTCTGTACAATTATTCACAAAATATAATGAATAAACTAAGTGCATCTTTTCTATTTCTAAAAGAAAACGTTACATTTTCCTGTGAACTCTGTTTTCGAATGTATGAATAAAAGTAAAAAAAACCTCAAGGATCAGAAAATTACAGTCTGAATTTGCAACTAATTTAAAAATCCGGAACGTTTACTACTGATAATCACAATCTTTCACTCTTATGGAGACGTCACCAACTTATGGTGAAGGACTTCAAATTTTGGCCGATGCTCGGCACTTACGGCCATTGAGTAGTGAGGGTTCTTTAACATGCCGACACCTACTGTGACACGGGACCTCGGTTTTTACGGTCTCATCCGAAGGACAGGAAACCGACCTGCCGCCGGTTGAACTCGAGCTCACGACCTCACAGTCAAGAATTGAGCGCGCTACCGATTGAGCCAGACTGGCTCTTGTGATCACAATCGAAATAAAATTGTAGCATTCACAAAATACGGAACGCAAATAAACTTTATAGTAAATTCAAACACAATCACTTACAGCTATTGAATGTATCAACCATAACGGTACTACATTATACTGCGAGCTAATACACATTTGACTTCAGATCAGCTTTCATTTATGGCGTCATACTTACCTATTTCATTATGGTTTTTCCCAACAGATTCCAAGAGGCTGATCCAATGGTCAATATCCTACAATTTAAAAATTAAAAGAGTTATTAACTTGATTATGTACTGCAGTTTACGATGTCTAAGACATATTTTACACAACCATACTTGTGCACACACACACAAAAACACACACACACATATACACACATACACAAACAAATATACATACAGACATATACACACAAATACTCATACACACAAACACACAACATATACACACAACCAATTACACACTAACGCATTTGCACACAAATACACAAACTATGTCATATCGTAAATGTTTCATAATCCACAATATCAAACATACTTTACACAAACACACATATGCATACACATACATATACACAAATAAACACACAATCAGATATAAACATAACACATACACACATAAACACACACACAAACACACGTATACGCACACAAGCACATATAAACATAAACGCATATACACGCAAACACAAATACACACAGTATATCATATCGTAAATATGTTCCATAATCAGTGCATCTAAAAACCTACTGAAATACGTATTTACAAAATCCTTTGACACACATACTGTCCGAGTATTTTCTTAACACCAGTACGTCCGCGTAAGCAATACCTTGCAAATCACGCCGTCTGTCGGGTAAGATGAACTAAATCTATTTAATAAATACTGCAAAAACTACTTAGAAATAACTTTATCACTTTCCATGAAATTAAAATTCACAATAATTCAGCAATCTAAATATTTTCCGAGAATCTCAATCTCTCTCTCTCTCTCTCTCTCTCTCTCTCTCTCTCTCTCTCTCTCTCTCTCTCTCTCTCTCTCTCTCTCTCTCTCGTAAATTTAATTGTCAAACGTTTCATCAAATTATAAAGTCGGCATACACGTCCATTTAAAGTTCAATACCAAATGTCCGAACAGACAGGGAAACGTACTTGGGCACCTTAGACCAATACGATAATGATTGGTGATAAACGGAACTGATCGATCTGGCTTACGCTCGCAGAAAAGTTCCCGTTTAATCTAATTTAAAAGTTCCGATACATGCTCAAATATTATTACACTTGCAAATTTATTGTATTCAAAGATATCTCAGTTTGCCGATTATCTTTTTTAAATTACTAAACGCAGCGATATATATATAAAGCTAACATAAAGCTTTATATATCGCTGCTATACGAACTTCAATATTTTTAGCAAATTATTATATCATTTCTTTTTGACTTCACAGATTTCCTTGAATTATATAAAATTAGATAACTAACATTAATTTGTTATTATTTTATACATATTTTAATTTTATTACCGATATAGGAGACATATACCTCTGTCGATATACATGGATTTATAATAAGAACCAATGATATATAAAATTTTTAATTATCTCCTTCCTTTATCATAAATTGACACCGATATTATGTTACTTTTAATTTACTGTGTTGTTTTTAATTTTGATTTTCAAATTGTCAATTAATTGTCTATATATAACTATATTGTATAACAGACTTGTAGTTTTTGCATTCGAATAAACTTTGGACTACACCATTCAGTACTACAGGTAATCCAAATAATCGTTTCAAGGACCGCCTGGGTATTGTTTATTGGGACAGCATCCCGCTGACAGGTTTTTTTTAATGTTGTTTAACGTCCAACTAAAGAATATTTCACTCATATGGAGACGTCACCAAATGCCGGTGAAGGGCTTCAAAATTTGGCCTATGCTCGGCACTTACAGCCATTGAACAGTGAGGGTTCTTTAACGTGCCGGCACCTACTGTGACACGGGACCTCCAATTTATATTGTCTCATCCGAAAGACAGGAAACCAACCTGCCGCCGGCGGGACTCGAACTCACGACCACACAATACACAAGCGCACTACCGACTGAGCCAGGCCAGCTCTCCCGCTGACAGGTGAGGTCTGTCGAATTGGCTTGAGTCGCAGCATAACTGTTATTAATTTTCTCGGCTAATATGAAACTCAATTAGGCTAATGCGCGGAAAATATGCGCGTACGGTACGATTTGAGAAAAATGACGGCCACTCTCACTCGAATTTCTTTTTATCACACGTCTTCAATATTAGCCGACTTATTCAATATTGGCTTAGTTTTCGATCATTGGCTTAGGTTTTCAATATTGACCGAATTTTGAATTTCATGTTGTTTGAGTAGAATATCCCCTATTAGGTCGATATTAATATAGCTAATGAATAATACTTCATACAAATTAGTACTTCTAGCAGTATTAGTACATGTAGCTTTATGTATACCTATAATGTGAACTAAGATAATGCCTTGAAAGCGAGTGCAGCTCCTTTTCTCACAAATGCGGAATAAAGTATTCATTGGGAATCTATTCGCTTTCAAAAGAGCAACACCTGTCCGGCAAAATGATGTCACAGTTTAATTGTGACATTAGATATGTAGAGCATACGTACTACTCCGAATATGTTTTAACAGAAAAAAATCTATATGTTAGATATATCATTGTTGCTATAAATATTGTCGTGCATTGACACATTTTCGACTGGAAGAAAAAAATACAACAATTATTACATACACAAAATCCCGATAATAACCCAAATAAAATCTTTAACAATCATTATTCGTCGTGCTTTCAATTCATGAATACAACTTTTAATTATACTAAGCCTACCTAATAATCTACCTTATAATAAATCATGTCCATGCATCAAACTTACCTTTTTCTGTTTATCATTCGGCCTGGCAGCAACCAAGGCGAAAACTGCACAGATGAAAACGGCTACCAGAAAACGTGACATGTTCATGTGTTTGTCGACATCGGCAGAATGCCGGATAGCTGTGAAAGGGTTATTTTATACCCGTTCTATACAATGGTTCTTTTCTTTTTAATCGTGCCTTGAGTTACTAATCACAAATACGTGTTTATATTGTTGCCAGGTTTTCACATATATATATATATATATATATATATATATATATATATATATATATATATATATATATATATATATATATATATATATATATATATATATATAGACATTTTAATAAACAGGCTAACCGTTCATGTAACAACTGATTTCTCACAGTGTTTGTGTTTCATTTCATCAGCAGTCTTTTCTGTGTCAAAATTTTGAATATTTAAAGATAAGAAATAAGAATGGGTAAAAATAGTAAAATATGTTAACCCATTCTTATTTATGTCTTCTTTTAGTACACACTTAAATTCTTTTTTAAAAGACCATGGAGGTCACCATATATATATATATATATATATATATATATATATATATATATATATATATATATATATATATATATATATATATATATATATATATATATATATATATGAGGCAGCTAAAATGCATCGTGACGTAATACGATGAAAATATTGATGGAGCACTGACTGTATAGGTAGTTCATATGGTCATTATCTGTTTTTTCTTTCTTTTTAGCTCACCTGTTCGAATAACAGAAGAGCTGTTGCTGTCACTGCTTCGGCGTTGTCCTTTTTCTGTGTTAAGCTTTTTGTTTCAGTACATTGTGGGCAAAGTACTGCAGCTACAGTAATGAAACTTCACATGCACATTATCTAAGGTCATTACTCAACAATTCAGGGGATACAAAAGATAAACGCCTTCAAACTGCCTATACAGCCAGTGCTCCATCAAAGATTTCATCGTATTACGTCACAATGCATTTTAGTTGCCTCATAAGCAAGTGACGTTAATTATGTCAAAAAAAGTGTCAGGGACTTAATTTTTGTTTGTTTTCCACTGCTAAATTTAAAAATCCCATTCCGGAATGTTCGATTTTCTAGAAATATATTAGAGTCAATTTTATTTTACTTCCTATTCAGCCCATACTATTTGTGATGATGAAGACTATAAAGAATTTGGCATATAAAACATTTTATGGTCAAATACCTTAAAATACTATTAACACAATACCAAAATTGTAGTCCCCCCCCCCCTCCCAAATCAAAACAAAAAAAAATTCTGCCAACCGGACTTCATCAGTTGAGCTTGAAAGCGATATTGTATTTATAACTTAGAAAAAGAAAACGTGTCAAGTTTGAAATATGGTGATATACCTGATCTGATCAATTATTTTGTGACTAAGAACATTGCCAATGTATAAAGTGTCTTTAACTTTGTTTGCAATCTGAACTTTAAGATGAAAGAAGACGAATCTGCTTAAAACGGCCTGTGATGGAAAATGACATTTAGTGACAGTATGTATTTTGGAGTCTAAATAACGTTCAGTGGTACGCTTGCTTCTACCGAAGTTTATTGATAAGTTACAATAATATAGATTAATAGTAGATCTGATAATTTCCCATGGTGAAGCAAAGTGAGGGGAATCGTGAGGTTCTGTCATGTAAAGTGTTTGTAGAAATGTCTTTGTTACGTCTAATGGAGGTTGTCATACTATGGAACTGACACTTTCCTTGCATTTTGGATATCATAATTCCATTCATACAGGAATACCAAGCCAGGGGCCAGTTTCACTAAAGGCCGTAAAATATCCTTACCCGTTACTAAGTTACGTGTGAAATTAGTAGTAGTTCCGAGCAGATGTAGACTCGGACATAAGTTTATACGTAGGAAGAAAGATACGACCTTTAGAGAAACTCATTTTAGAGGTAAGTCTAGATTTACATCTAAAAGTAGATTTACGACCTTTAGGGAAACTCATTTTAGAGGTAAGTCTAGATTTACGTCTAAAAGTAGATTTACGACCTTTAGAGAAACTCATTTAGAGGTAAGTCTAGATTTACATCTAAAAGTAGATTTACGACCTTTAGAGAAACTCATTTTAGAGGTAAGTCTAGATTTACATCTAAAAGTAGATTTACGACCTTTCGGGAAACTCATTTAGAGGTAAGTCTAGATTTACATCTAAAAGTAGATTTACGACCTTTAGAGAAACTCATTTTAGAGGTAAGTCTAGATTTACGTCTAAAAGTAGATTTACGACCTTTAGTGAAACTCATTTTAGAGGTAAGTCTAGATTTACGTCTAAAAGTAGATTTACGACCTTTAGTGAAACTCATTTTAGAGGTAAGTCTAGATTTACATCTAAAAGTAGATTTACGACCTTTAGTGAAACTCATTTTAGAGGTAAGTCTAGATTTACGTCTCAAAGTAGATTTACGACCTTTAGTGAAACTCATTTTAGAAGTAAGTCTAGATTTACATCTAAAAGTAGATTTACGACTTTTAGTGAAACTCATTTTAGAGGTAAGTCTAGATTTACGTCTAAAAGTAGATTTACGACCTTTAGGGAAACAGGCTCCAGGTTGACTGATCAAGTATCCTATTTGCGTCTAAGCAAGAGAGCAATGAAGGCGAGGCTTATATTCTGAAGATTTTTTTTACCGGTGATCAAAAATTAAAAAATGGACAACACATGTATGGAAATTAAGTTTTATAAAAGGTCGTTCTGTATTGTAGTCAAAAATATATTCTATTTATATCCGATAGTATGGGAAAACTCAATACACATGTACTGTACAATGGGGCATAATCATTTCGAAATAACATGATTGCGAAATGTTTAGGAATAATTTTTTTTAAAAAAGAAATTTAAGACACGATGCTATTCAGATTTACACAATACTTGACAACCACTATAAATCAGCATGCATAGATATATTAAACGAAAATAAAAATTGTATTTAAAGGTCGCTTCATAAAGAGTCATTTATTCTTATTTCCAATACATAAGTCAATTACCTGTACTCCCATCGAACATATATTGACAAAATTTAGTAAGTATATTCTTCCACACAAAAAAACTTTTGAAAGAACACCAAAAGATAATTGGTAATGCCACGCCATAAAATTACTCTTGTCACAAACAGTCTTTGATTTAGTTCAATTTCTTTAACAAAACCTATTTCAAAATACCATTTCTTTTCATATAACTTTGAATTGAAGGACAAAATAAACCGTTGAGGGAGAGATGAGCGTGTGTATTAACTGAGATGATTTTGATAATAGGGAATGTTCTTGACACCGATTTATACCGTTATTATTTGTTTAAAATTGAGTAGGATAAGATTACGTTTCTGTGAGATCAAACATTTTTAACGAATATAAAAATACAAATACATTAGACGCCTTAGTAGATGATTCTTGTTTTAAACGTTAAATCTAGTTTTGATTTTATGATTTTATGAAATTCAATGCATATGAGCACTTGTACTGCAAGTACTTGATATGTAAACTTTGAGTTTGTGTTATATTTTAAATGATAAAAACGTTATATTTGTTTTCAAATGTATTTGATTGCATTTAATAATTCATATTAGTATATTTCTGATACATCTTTGGAATAAAAGAATCGAAAAACAAATTGACATTCAAGTTGTCCATAACAAATTGACCTTTTCCTTTTTATCTAGGTACACTTGACCTTAACATTTGATCTTTGTCTAAATAGCCTTCATATAATGCTTAATAATTTAAAGCTTCATTTATGGTACATAGATGAACATATTTTGTTTTCATTTACAAATTCAGTGGGTATTGACTGAACAGTCATGCATACAAAATTTGACAGAATTATAATGATCGGTTCATGAGAAAAACATATTTTGACCACTTTTGTGGCATTATGCCATCAGGTCCCCTGATTTCATACAGGGATATTTCCGGCCAAGTTCGGTTGAAAATGGTCATTTGGTTCTCAACAAGTCGAGAATGTGTATATTTCAACGGAAACACCAATATAAATACAAAAGTATGTAAAGCGTTATGTATGTATGTATGTATGTATGCACGCATCTATCTATCTATCCCTCCCTCCCTCCATCTACCTACCTACCTATCTATCTATCTATCTATCTATCTATCTATCTATCCCTCCCTCCATCCATCCATATATCTATCTATCTATCTATCTATCTATCTATCTATCTATCTATCTATCTATCTATCTATCCCTCTCTCCCTCCATCCCTCTATCTATCCATCTATCTATCTGTTTATCTATCTACCTATCTTTTTATCTATCTACCTATCTATCTATCCCTCCATCCCTCTATCCATCCATCCATGTATTTATCTATCTATCTATCTATCTATCTATCTATCTATCTATCTACGGGTCTCCGTGGTCGAGTGGTTAGAGCATCGCGCTTTAAATCTTGAAGTCTCTCACTTCATCTCAACGCAAGTTCGAACCCCGCTGGAACGTTTGCTAATTTTTGTGAGAAAGTTTGTCAGTGTACTTACCCGAAGGCCGGTTGTCTCTTCCCATGAACACTGTAACCGGGTTCTCTCCCACCATTAAAGACGGGCCGCCATCATATAACTGAAAAATTGTTGAGTGTGGCGTTAAATTTTATTTCGAAATAATTACAATCATAACAATGAAAACATCACATTTTGTCACATCCTTTACCCTTTATATCACATGTGAGTACTAGTGATATAGCCATTTATTATGCTGCTATAACAACTTAAATGTACAAAGATCAGCGAAATATGCTATTATACATCGCCGCATATTCAATTTTGTATGTGACAGGACAGTATTGTACCCTTACACTGCACTTCCTTTCATCTAGGCCAGTATGTGTACACGTAAAACATTTTCCCAACTTCAAATACACGCAACGAAACCACAAACTCATCTGCATATTAATCGTGCGCAAGTATTGTAAACAGTCCGGTCAATCACTTCTAACGTCAATTTTGTTACAAGTGTATCATGTTAAGTAATAATTGAAAAGTAACATTTACAAGCAAATAAAACATCTTAAAGTCATAAAGGACACTGACTATTTATAGCATATATTTCAACAAATCTTCAAGACCTATATTTTTTCAGAGAATTGTTACCTTTTATCGTCAATTAAAAAAGCAAATATTTTCGAATAAAAGTGCGATTTGGAAAGTTCAATCTTGAAGTTAAGTAAATGTGTCTGAAATACACATATGTGTATAATTTCCGTCAATGTAATGTTTTATTAACACCATGCTGCAAAATGTGCTTTGACTTGATCCCAGAAATCCGTTAACGATAACATTAATGAGTTGATGGAACAGCGTTTGTTTTCGTTGACAAACTTCGACTGATCATAATATTCCAAATCTGAAAGAGGAAATTTGATAAATGTCACGAGGAGAGTTTAAGAAGTAACAAGTTTTGACAATTTTGGTGTCCCTTTTGTTGAAGTCTTCATGCGGCATCACATAGCCATCACGTTGACCTTTTAGACCTGAGATCGTAAAACTCAAGTTCGTTGATCTCTAAATTCAGAAGTAGCACATAAATGTAAGGTATGGAGAGTATGTATTCGTCTATTTGATCGTTGTTTTTCTTTTTGTGTTTGGTAGTTCAAACTATAGGGTCACAGAAACCCGACATCGCTCAGCTTGCCTATAATTGGCAAACAATGCTGAGAATTACATAGCTATGTATCAATAAATTCTGAAAAAGATGTTACCAATGACCATTTTACAAAATATTGTCTGAAATAACCCAGAAGTTTCAAGTGAATTTCCTGTTCTAATAAGTATGATAAACTAAGATCGACGGTGACGGTCAACGTGGTTGACAGTTATGGTAATAAAAAAATAAGTCTAAAAGGTAATAAATAGAAAATTTATTCCTACATTCATTCAGAGCAAGTAAATAAACAGTACAGAGTTGAATTTCCCAAATGGACCAGTGTGAAACTTATTTTCCCGCTGGCGTCCTTCTTGGGTGGCGAATCGACACCAAAGAAGCAAGACTTGGCCAGCGTCTTGTAAGGAAGATACATGTCATGTTTGTATTGTATGTTCTTCCCATTGGGTCCTATGTTAAAGTAAGTCCCCCAATGACGGCCATTTTTAATAAGGGATCACTACCGATTTTGTTGTTTTGTTGTTGTATTGTTGTTTAACGTCCCACTCAAGAATCTTTCACGCATATGGAGACGTCACCAAATGCCGGTGTTGAATATATAAAAAATTTCAGATACCAAAGTATAAATCAATAGAATGTCCAAGACATAGATACAAATCCGGTAAAAATGGACAAACACGGACTTCACGGACTCAACATTTCACTTATTGAAACAGAGTAGTCTCAAACAAGACTATTATACCGACCGTAACATTTCCGGAACGTTGACATTAAACGCGGTTTTCGATATCCCTGTGTCAATTATTTGTCAGTGAGTAGCTTACCTCTGTATATGAAATCTTCATATGTTGTACACGCCCTCGCATATCGGATCATTTGTGAAATATAAACTCCATATGCGGGTGACTGAGGGATATTACTACTTAAATGTGGAAAATTTACGACGGGAAAGCCGAAATCGTCGCGTTTGTCGTAAAGCTTAGTTGATAATATCCCGTCTGTGTTTATATTAAGTAAAATGTCTAAGTATGAAGCGTGTGTGCTTGATTCTGTTGCATCTTTTATTTCTAGTTCGCTGGGATATATCGCATAGACATATGTATGAAAATTGTCATTATCAATTGACAAACCGTCGTCAATATATCTAAATGTCAAATTAAATTTTTTCTTATTTTGATTCAGCAGTTTCTGAATGAAGTCTGCTTCGCATGAATAAAGGAACAGGTCGGCCAAAAAAGGAGCACAATTGGTTTCCATAGGAATGCCGACAGTTTGTTGAAATACCACGTCTCCAAACATTACAAATATATTGTCTATTAGAAACTCCAGCATGTTTTTTTATATCAACTTCAGTATATTCATGTGTAGAATCAGAGTGGTGTTTTACGAAATAAGTATCCTGATAGCCAATCACTTGATATTTAAATTTTCGGGTACCACCTTTAGTGAAAAAACAGTTGTCTATGATGCTGAAAAGTCTTTCTTTTAATTTGTTTTGTGGAATAGTATTGTAAAGAGTAAAGAGGTCATAGGTTTTGATACTGTGAATTCGAGAAAAATTGTGTGCCTTCAAATTTTCTCAAAGCTGTTTAGAATTTTTAAGTATCCACATCTGATTTACACCGCTTCTGGAATAAGCAACTATACAGTATTGGTGAAGTTTCTCCTAAACGACTGTCAATATCTTGGTAAGGAGTAAAGATAAAGGTTTGGTAGAACATTTGCTGGATCCTTCTATGTATCTTTGCTTATATGGGGTTTTATGAAGTTTAGGTATCCAATATAATTGTGGTATCCGTTGTAAGTATATCAAATGAGCGTAATACGGACACGTGATTTTGAAGGATCTCATCCTATGAAAGTGAGCTACGTGTTAAAGTAGGTCTCCCAATGGCGGCAATTTTTAATAAAACCGATTTGTTTTGTTTTGTTGTTGTATTGTTGTTTAACGTATCACTCAAGAATCATTCACGCATACGGAGACGTCACCAAATGTCGGCGAAGGGCTCTAAATTTTGGATAATGCTCGGCACTTATGGCCTCTGAGCAATGGGGTCTTTAACATGCCGACACCTTCTGTGAAACGGGACCTCTTATTTTACTGTCTCATCCGAAGGACAGAAAAAGCCTGCCGCCTTCGCCGGGGCTCGAATCCGCGACCCCCGGTTGCGAATTGAGCACTCTACCGCGGAGCCACGACGGGTCTCAGATGTCTACCGAAAAAAGCTACACTTGGTCAGCACCTTACAATGAATACCCATGCCTGTTTTTAGTTTCAGTGCTTTCAACAGCTCCCTAGAAGATTTTGTATGCTTTAATCATATCTTACAATATTAAATAAACTACACCGCTGGCGGCCATCTTTTACGTTATGCTGGCGCCAAAGTAACAACACTCAGCGACGTATAATTGACATTCATGTCATGTTTGGTTTCAGTATTTTCATGGCGTCTGTAGAAAAAGTTCAAAGTGCGAAACGTGTGCAGACGACGGACGCAAAGTGATTACAAAGGCCGAAGGGTCATGTGAACTGAAATCTTTTAATGATGAGACTACAAATTTTACTCTCTCGCGATCGAAATTCGAAATTCCGATCATATCAAAGTTGAAGGGCTGATCCCGATTTTGATTGATAGAAATAAAAAATATCTCAGATATCAAAGTATAAATCTTTAGGATGTCCAGAATAATGATACAAATCTGGTAAAAATGGACAAACACGGGCCTCTGGAATCAAGAGATGGGATCAGGTGCCATGGAGGAATACGCATCTCCTGTCGACCGGTCACACCCGCCGTGAGTCCACAGTCAAGTTTAAATGTAATACATGAGGAACGAATCCTCGTCACAACTGGTACAGACGTCTCAACAACCGCCAATGAAAAGGCAACTCAACATTTCATTCAGTGAAGCAAAGTAATCGCAAACAAGACTATTATACCGACCATAAAATATATATATATATATAAATTTCAGATACCAAGTATAAATCAATAGAACGTCCAGGACACAGATACAAATCCGGTAAAACTGGACAAACACGGGCCTCTGGAATCAAGAGGTAGGATCAGGTGCCATGGAAGAGTAAGCATCCACTGTCGATCGGTCACACACGCCGTGAGTCCAAAGTCAAGTCCAACGAAACAAGTGAGGAGTGTATCCTCGTCACATTTGGTACAGACGTCTCAACAACCGCCAACGAAAAGGCAACTCAACATTTCATTCAGTGAAGCAGAGTAATCGCAAACAAGACTATTATACCGACCATAAAATTTGCGGAACGTCGACATCAAACGCAGTTTTCGATATCAGTGTGTCAATAATTTGTCAGTGAGTAGTTTACATCTGTATTTGTAATGGTCATATGTTGAGCACGCCCTGGCTCATTTGTAAAATATAAACTCGAAATGCGGGTGACTGTGGGATATATTACTACTTAAGGAGGAATTAAACATTATCCGAATAACGTTCGAAATGCATTTGTTAAAAATTGAGTAAGTTTATTGTGCTTTCTGACGTCATTAGTTTGTGATGTAATAACCACAGAAATGTTTGACGGGCTGTATAATTGTGACGTCATGACGGAAAAGTTTGCCTAAATGTGCCAGGTCGGGCATTTCATGAATGGTGAATTTTAATGCTGACACCTATTTACCGGAATGACAGGTGTAATTATCGTGATGACGCCCTTGTCTACAAGAATGACATTTTTTAGAACATTGTTCTCATTTAAAATGTCATTAGACTTATTTTCTCATTTAATCGATTGATACCTCCTTAAATGTGGAAAATTTTCGATGGGAAAGTCGAAATTGTCGCGTAAATTAAAATTTCGATGTATTATATTTATAGGCAAATATTTTTTACAGTAGTTATTCTTAGTCGGATTTTGGCAATACGTTTAGATTGTATAACACCACCTTCCCTTTGGAAAATAATCATCTATTTTAAATTTGAGCTCAAATGATCACGTCTAATTAACAGAAACCATCGTCTTGAGCATTATAACTTTGGTATTATGTTTATAATATAAGTTACAAAAACATGTGTTTATGTTTACCTGTGTTTTACAGTTATTGGTCAGTATCTACGTAAGCGTATTAGGGCCACCTTATCTTAATATTTCTCGTTTTGCCGACTTTAAACTTGGCTTTTCCAATATTTTTCTTGGAATTTCCAAATATTTTCTCGTTTTGCCAACTTTCAAGTTGGCTTTTCCAACCTTCTTCTTGGAATTTCCAACTTTTTGTCTCGTTTTGCCAACTTTAAAGTTGGCTTTTTCAACATTTTTTCTCGTTTTGCCAACTTTATTGTTGCTTTTCCAACTTTTTTTTCTTGGAATTTCCAACATTTTTCTTGGCTTTTACAACTTCTTTTTTCACGTTTTGCCAAATTTAAGTTGGCTTTTCCAATTTTTTTTCTCCTATCAAAAGCAATATGTATCTGTACGCATTAAAGAAACAAGGGATCATTCAGCTTATGCCTGCTGAATTTCTCTTTGCTTTCAGGGTGAATTAGTTTTACAATGGAATATTTCTAAGAATAAAGATGCCACAATTTAGAGTGTGCAAGTCAAAAAAAAAACTTTTCATTTTTTGTAAAACATAACATTTGTGTCATATGCATTATGTTTGCTCAGTTAATCTTTTCCTATAATGTGAAATATTAGCAGTTGGATATTTAGTTTAATTTCTGGGTGCTGATAAAACCACTAAAAGATACGTGTTAATTAATCTAATACTCAGTAAACGAGTTTTGAGTTGGTATATATTTATATTAATTCTTTGAACATGTCTAGATCTGCCACTACGTTATACTACAAGCTTGATCACAAAGGGAAAAAAACTGAAGAAAAAAATCTGTACTTAAAAAGATTAAAAAAAAAATTCTGTCTTGTGACGCACTGAAAATAAATAATCTGAGTTGACAAAATTTGCAATGCTGTCGCAAAAAAGTCGTCCCCTGAAATTATATAAGGCTTTGAGCCTATAATATAAAATTTAAGAATCTTATCGGAAAGAAACTAAAAATGCATCCATATAATAAACTACGGGTTTAAATAATTTAAATATTGCAAATGTTTAATTTTTTGGTATCACCAAATATATGCAAAATGTCTGGTAATATGAGTCACTACCATAGCCTCTCAGGGTAGTTTCGATGTAGATGTATCATAATTTTCCTTTTAACTCCACCATTTTTGCGCAGAATCGCCTGATTACTGATCAGAAATTGTGCCGTTTCGTGATATTTTACACGGTATCTTAAAATTGAAAAGTACGTTATATGTTTTCAAATTTATTCCATACACACTGTCCGAGTGCCTCTTTATAAATGTTGGCCATATTTATATTAATCTTGACAAGTCCAGAAAAAAATTGAAAAAGCCAAGAAAAAGTTGGAAATTCCTAGAAAAAAATTGGAAAAGCCAAGAAAAAAGTTGGTAATTCCAAGAAAAAAGTTGGAGAAGCCAACTTTAAAATTGGCAAAACAAGAAAAAAGTTGGAAATTCAAAAACAAGTTAGAAAAGCCAACTTTAAAGTTGGCAAAACGAGAAAAAAGTTGGAAAAGCCAATTTTTAAAGTTTGCAAAACGAGAGAAAAAAGTTGGAAACTCCAAGAAAAAAGTTGGAAAAGCCAACTTAAAAGTTGGAAATTCCGAGAAGAAAGTTAGAAAAGCCAACTCTAAAGTTGGCAAAAACGAGAAATTAAAAAAATTAAGGTGCCCCTAATACGCTTCCGTAAGTTTGTCACTGTATTGCATGAATATTTGGTGTTTGTTCTGTGTATCGTAGTCTGATACATAACAGACAATAACCATTGAAAGGCTCTTGTGTGGGTGGGTGGGTTTGTGCTTGAGTGGATATGACATTTTGCAATACTTTTCTTATCATCCTCATGGACATTTATCATATTGTGCCATTCTAATTATATTTCACTTTAATTACAAACTAATTATACAGTTCTTTCAGTTATACCAATTCAAAATGTGAAAGTCACGAAAACTAAGTATAAACAGAAATTTAAATGTCCTATATCGTATTCTTCTGGGTTGTGACTGTCACAAAAACATCACGTATGATTACATTTGGACAGAAATTAAATCTATATCCTATTCACTGTCGTATCGTGAGTAATTAAATATAAAATCTCAAATATACAAATGTATTTCAAGTTTATTTTATGTACATGTACCGACTGTCGTTCAATATGTGAAAGGGGGTTCTTATACGTTTTTATTGATTCCCATATCAGATTTATCATTAAGAATGTCATTGAAATCTGTAATCTAACATTTACATTCCAAAATTTTTCATTTAAGATATTCTCATATTTGCATTCCTTTCAAAATACAGTTATGATGAAAATCATACGAGGCATTATATGGATTTTCAAATAATTGAGTCGATGAATAATGAATATATATCTAAGCGAGTTAATAAAATAAACGAAGTATCTTAAACATGATCATCGGTTTCTTTTAAAGTTCGTCTGCATTGTCATTGTCATCTTTATTATCTATTTTAACAAACATATCAAAAGAACATGTTGAGAACATAAGAAATATCTTTAAAAATTTTGATTTGATAGCAACTGAATTTCTGCCACTTTATAGTATATCAATTATGGAAATTATAAAAAAAATATCGAAGTGATTCCATATTGAATACGAACCTTAGAAACACAAGGTCATATTATTGATGAGTAATATTATTTTATTCGGATATTCAGATATTGTAATAGGCTATTGTAATAAAATGATTATTAAAACTGCAATACTAAGTGTATATCTAACTTTAAATTTTATGAAATAAGGTTTACAAGAAGTCTAATAAACCAAGATCTGAACTTATAAACCCAAGATCTGATCGAACTTATTCTCTAACGATGCTATTTGGCAGAAAAAAAAACAACGATCATGATATTCGAATTTCAAGGTCATCAATAACCATTGACCTTTGCAATATTTGTATTTCCTGCTAAACATTTATCATTCCTGGAAATCCCAAATCTTTAACACAGAAAGTTTTCTTTCACAGAAAGCTCAATGCCCGATTTTATCATTGCTTTTGACAAATATGTTGAACCTGTTAAGCAATCGCAAACCAATGCCTCTCTCATTTATTCTCAAAGTATTACAGATTTAATGTTTAAGGACATTGATTATCTGTAACCTTGTAAGCCAAAATTTTATTTTTTTTCATTTGGCAACCAACATACCAGTTGTAATACTTAATATAAAGGTAATCAATAACCTGTGACCTTGTCACAAATATTTAGTCTCTGTTAAGCAATCATAGTACCTGAAAATTCCGTGTCTTTTTCACTGAAGACTCTGTAGTTATAACCTTTTAAACATGACATACAAAATATAATAATAATAACAAGCGGTTCTTACGATATAAAGCTTGACAAATCAGAAGCCAGAATTTGGTCATGTGACTTTTATTCGTAAAATGGGCAGTCAGTCACACTACATGTGACCCACACTAATACCCATGTGAAGTTTGTAAGGATCGGTCAAGCGGTTTTAAAGTCAATCACATTTAAGTGTTGGACCAATCAGGAGCCACCATTCGGTCATGTGACTTTTTCTCGGAAAACGAAAGGTCAGGTACACTACATCTCACATTCAGTAATATACCTGTGAAGTTTGGTAAGGATTGAACCAGAGGATGATGACGATGATGATGATGATGATGATGAAGAAGAAGAAGAAGAAGAAGAAGAAGAAGAAGAAGAAGAAGAAGAAGAAGAAGAAGAAGAAACGGAGTAATCACATAATGTCCCCACTTCGTTTCGTAACCCACATTAACAGGAGAAAAACTGGGTTTAAATGAGAAAAACCAGGATTAACTTCGCCAAAATCACAAAAATGAGTTACACCTAGTTTTTCTCCAGTTAATGTTCGTAACTAAATTAACTGGAGAAGATCTAGGTTTAACTTAGAAAATCTTTGTTTAACGGGAGCAAACTAGGTTTATTTCATTAATGTGATTTTGGTATGCCATCTGGAGCACATGCGGATTTATTTACCGATTCTCTATGCATTAAAATACCAGTTGGAATATACTAATAGAATTTTGATAAATCTACGATAAAGGGGCATTAGCTGTACTTACCAAAAATATATAAATTTTGTTTTTGTAGAACAATCTCAGTATTAAAGAAA
Source organism: Atrina japonica (assembly GCA_030159075.1). NCBI lineage: Eukaryota > Metazoa > Mollusca > Bivalvia > Pterioida > Pinnidae > Atrina > Atrina japonica. The sequence continues at coordinate 2,102,124 of BROG01000004.1, forward strand.
GAAAAAAAATGAAGAAAAAACACTGCTAATGTCCCTTTAAGAAGCCTTATTATTAGATATGGTTTAAACGCATTAACGACGATTATTTTGACAACGACCAGAACTGATAGACTACATCACCACATGACCAGTATATACTGGTTCCAACAGACAAAGTCTCAAATTATATGTGTGTCTAGAAGGCGTAATATCAAAGATGTCTTTCTGAGAAATTAGAATTTAATTCCATTTCTGTTAATTGGCCAAATTCCCGTAACATAAAATCTTTCAAAACTTTATACTACTATTAAGTTACGCTTTTGATATGTTTTTTAAATAAAGGATACTTATGTTGTGAATGGAAACTTGGTACAGGATGCAACAAAATCCCCATACCTTTATCAGTGTCAAACTTATTATGACGAAACTACAGTACTGTCCAATTCACATTACTTGGGGAGGCGGGTTCACCTTTTTGTCACGATTCTACCCACTTTTCGGTTATGGCAAGCCACACGAGAAATGCGTTTTATTACCAACTGGACAATAGCATGAATGATAACAAGTAGGAACGATTACTCTTGTCGATGTATTGCCGAATTTAAAGTCGTCCAGGTCAAGCAAGGGTGCACGAGACACTACCTCGCTAGCTTATATTTATATTGGTTTAAATATTGAACACCACATTTTCGTATTCAAGGAGCGATATAAATCAGCTGTAGAAACTTAAAATTCTAAAGAAATAGTAGAAAAGCAAAGGCTCATAATCTTTCTCAAATTACCATTATCAAGACATTCGATATCACCACTTTTCATTGAATGATTTCTTGACAAAAGTTAAAAGGCAAACGTTCTGGTGTAATTGACAATCGCTTTCTTACTAAATGGTAGTTATCGCAAATATAAATATACTTACACATTGGTCATCCGGATATATATATTTTAATATATATATATATATATATATATATATATAGATAGATAGATAGATAGATAGATAGATAGATAGTTAGATAGATAGATAGATATATATATATATATATATATATATATATATATATATATATAAATATATATATATATATATATATATATATATATATATATATATATATATATATATATATACTTATGCACTGAAATTACACCAAATTAAATTAAAGTTCAAACAAACTTTTATTTGTTTATCTATTGAATGTACTGATGTTTATCATAAAAAGATACTGTTCTTGAAACTTTATACCAGTTGGGCAAAATACAGGATATCTAAACATATTTATGAATTTATAATATATTAGTGTTAACGAGTTTTATTCAATTTGTTTATCATACGAATATCTTTTACAGGACTATAACAATATTCTGATAGGCATTTAAAACTTATGTCAATCACATTTTAAATATTACATCCAGTCAACCCATTTACCCTTAGATACACATTTGGACTGGTCTAAGTCATTGATGTATAGAACAGTCCATTGTTCTTCAGGAGGTGATGGGTTAAACGTCTCAATGTAAATTAACAAAACTATCAACTATAAAGTGCAATAGTACCCTCTGTGTGTGTGTGTGTGTGTGTGTGTGTGTGTGTGTGTGTGTGTGTGTGTGTGTGTGTGTGTGTGTGTGTGTGTGTGTGTGTGTGTGTGTGTGTGTGTGTGTGTGTGTGTGTGTGTGTGTGTGTGTGTGTGTGTGTGTGCTCTAAGCCATTCATCACACCATCGGCATTCCATTGAACACCTAATATGTCTAGATTATATAACAGAAAAAACAAGGCATCTACAAACTCTCCAGATTCGATCTTTCTATAGCATCGACCGACCGGCTAACAAAGCATTCACTAACATGAATGTTTCGATAGCGGTGTTTGGGGTTACGTACTTGGGGACTCGGTCGTAGGGATACAGATCAAAAGTATAACCCAATGTAAATATCATTAACGACACCAAAGCTACAGTTTTACAATACTGGCCAAAACAAATAATCAAGGCCATCGTTTCTGTCAATAAGACTTCAACAGTTGAGCTCAAATTTAATGTAAATCATTATGGGCATTTCCGAATGATGGCAATAAAATATGATGACAGAAAAATAACAGAAAAAAATGAATGTAAAATTGTTGTGGCCTGTTGTTGGACAGATATTAATTTATTTGTATCAATACTACATTTCACCAAATATATGCACAATTTGTGGTAATATGAGTCACTACCATAGCCTCTCAGGGTAGTATCGATGTAGATATATCATTCCTTATAAATGTAGGTCATATCTATATTAATATTGACAAGTCCAGGGAAAAAGTTTGAAAATCCAAGTAAAGGGTTGGAAAAACGAGAAAAAAGTTGGAAATTCCAAAAACAAAGTTGGTAAAGCCAACTTTAAAGTTGGAAATTCCAAGAAAAAAATGGAAAAGCCAACTTTAAAGTTGTCAAAACGAGAAATAAAAACATTAAGGTGTCCCTAATACGCTTCCGTAGATAACATTCTATACTGACATTTGTTTTACGATTTTGTTGAAAGATACTTCAGATTGTAATAGATAGTTTGTGACAATTATGTCACAAATATTTGATCGTTTGTCAATTCTGGGTCTACTTTGACTGGCATATATGCTACGACAATGTTTGAATTGAATGGCGTTTAACGGCAAACTCAGCAACTTTTTGTTTTATGAAGACGGTCAATTTTAATTGGTGGAGGAGAGAATCAGATTACAATGTACCTGGGGAGAGACCACCGACCTTCCGCAAGTAAACTGACAAACTTTCTCACAAAAATCAACTAAGGTTCCAGCGGGACTTGAACATGCGCCGACCAGAAGTGAGAGACTTCATGGTTCAAACCACGATGCTCTAACCACTCGACCATGAGGTCCCAACACAATGTTAAAATGACGTTATTTATTGTCCCAAACTAAGAATTTGTAGTCATCTGACTTTTTGCTTATCTGATATTTCACGTCACTGAATGTAAAATCACGAACTTAAACTCAAAATGAATTGTCCTTAGTGCGAAAGTACAACAAACTCTAGGTCTACTTAGATTAAGAGGAATATCCGGGTTCTGTCAAAAACCAATACAATACGGTCTATTTTCCGAAAAAAGAGATGCACGGGTACAACATGACTCCATCTATTATTGTAGATCTAACATGAATGTGTCGAAAACAAGTCTGTTACTTCTGTTTTGATCAATTTAGGATCGTTGTTTGGGAACATGTGTCTTTTTATCTTGGTGGATTTATAACTCATTACATAAAAAAATAAACTCATCAGATATACAACAAAACAATATATAATCAATTACTATACTCATTTTAACCATATTAAATAAATTAAATATATTTACGAATTTAGACCTATACCTTGCTGTCTATACCTTGCTGTTTATAGGTGAACCAAGACAAATTGGCACATGTTTACTAACACTAAATTAAATCGTTATTTAGAAACACATGCCTTTTTATCTTGGTGGACCTATAACGCAGTAGACCTATACCTTGCTGTTTATAGGTGTACCAAGACAAATTGGCACATGCACATTGGCACACCGTACAAGACAATAATATTTAATCTGTACATCCTATTTTAAGAAATAGTCCGAATCGATTAGGTTTTGACAGAACTTGGATGTGAATTGGTGGACCTATACTGTACTGACTGAATCTATATATAATCGGCACTGCCGATTTATGTCTTATTGCTTTACACTTTTTTTTGTTAGTCAGTTGGTCCCCAAATGCCTGCAGATATTTTGTCTTGTAAAAATATGTAAGATTACATAATGTTCATTCAGCGACTACAAAAAGTCTAAAAGATATATTGCCGTGGATTTAACATATCATTGCATATATTGCCAAGACCGATAATTCGATGATTCACGGCAATTGTTATTGCTACCGTCCACATAAGAATACAAATGTGTACTCACCCATTATTCGCCTTCAATTTCTTATCACAAATACGACATAAAAACATTTTAAAAACATTTTATTTATATAATACGTCAACTATTTCAATATTTTAAAACAAACTAAATAAATCCATTTTGAACGTTTATAGTATCTGTGACTGTTGAGATTACAACACAATGTATTACAAAGGGAGTTACCCCCTTAAACGTAACAAAAAAAAAAAACTGAGGCCGTTTTGAAGTATTTTTATGATACATGTCCATACATACAATATGACGATCCTAAATTGATCAGTTAGAAGTTAGAACCGTCGATGATAACCTTTTTAAATTCATTTATCAGGCAAGCAAACAATGTAACAACAAATTCGTAGCATAAATGCATATCATCATGCCATAATATGAAAACTGTATGAGTAATGTCACTATGCTTGGTCAAAGGGAGACAAATCTTCTACATCATTTCAAGTTATTTTCAGACGTCAAAGGTGTTTTCAACAAGTTTATACCTACACACACCTGCTGCCACAAAGACAATAGATGAATAAAACCGGAAATGACTACTTCAGATTTTTCAAAATTTCTCCAATTTATCTTACAACTACTGTGCGCTATGACCATTTTTGTAGCTTTAACTTGCCTCTAGATGTAGAATACATACTGAAACGTCTTAGTAAGGTACAGATGCAGCTGAATGACAAACTTCAAATTACTGTTGTCTTGTGTACTTGGTCGATGTTGATAATGCCGCTGCTTTCGTTTGATTTTACGAGTGAATCGACTAGTCAAAGTCCTCGCCTCTCGTTCCTGTGAGGCAGGGAAAGATGTCTAGAGTACTAGTAAATGTTTCTGTTCTTCTCGAGTAGTCCGTTTTTCCAACAACTTTTTAAGTGCACTGCACTTGCATAATTCAACGAAGGAATCGAACTTCACATCCTACACCCATTTAGGATAGAAGCAGGGAGCGTTATGTTGAAGATATGGCGCTTCAACAACTTAACTATTCTTTCTCCGCTTTATATTGAAGTAAGGTGAAATACCACCGATTATGACGGGGGATCACATCCTTTAGTAATAATAACAAAACCTTATATGGACCATAACTACAATTAACATGGTAATTTAGTCGTAGAAACTTTTATATGGGATTTGAATCTAGGGGCGAATTTGTTGCAAATAAGCTAGTTTCGGTTTTAGTTTATGGGTTACAACTAGTTTGCAAACCGGTTATGAAACTAAAACTGGTTTCTTATAGCTAAACAAATGGTTTAAACTAACAAATTGGGGTACAGAGAGAAGTAACAGTCGCTCTTTTAAATGAGATGTAAAAATAAAGGGGAAAATAATACCACTTAAAGAAAAATATTATTAATCTTATTGCGATATTCGTTAACTCTGATTATCATGTTTCCACTTCTTGAATTGTTAGGGTTTAATATGCTTAAAAGCAAAAATCACTCATTATCAATATCCATGTCAAATAAAAAGGTGAAAACATGATAAACAAAATGACATTCGATAGCTGATCAATTTGGAGACTGAATTGATCAATTCACCGTTTTAATATTGTAAAAGTCTCTCTGTCATTATGAGTACAGTTTTACTGCCCAAGTACATAAAATGTTCAGAAGACACATAAAAGGTATCCGATACTACTACTGGTCTATGTTGGGACCGTCATAGCAACAAACTTGCACAAACCTACTAAACCACCCAATGAAGCAGTTTCAATGGTTTGATAAACTAGTTTAGGTTTAGGATAAAACAAATGAAAAACCAGTTTTAGTTCAGAACAAGTTTAAAACTGGTTCATGTAACAAATGGAAAGTTTACTAAACTGGTTCAAAACCAGTTTCTGTAGAACAAATTCGCCCTAAATTAACATTTATGTCAAGTGATTTGTTTGTTCAAATAAAAAAAATGGCGTTTTATGTTAACATTTTGAAAAATTTACTGTCGGTAAAGTGATCTTGTTTGCAATTACACTGTTTCACAAAGTCATAGTGATTGTTGATTCGTCTTAACCAATCGGAAGAGGGTTTATTCCTCGCCTATTTTATTCGCGAATTTGTTTTTGGACTCACGACGGGTGTGACCAGTCGACAGGGTATGATTACTCCTCCATGTCACCTGATCTCACCTCTGGATTTTCATAGGTCCGCATTTTCCCAGTGTTCAGCAAATTTGTATGTTATCTCCTGATCCTCATTAAAATTAATACTTCGATATCTGTGATTTAAATACATGTTCTTTTGTTTTGACCTGTTTTGCATAATTGTGGCTGTGGTGTATGGTTATGATACATTGAATAAAAAAAATTAACGTTTGGAATAACAAAGTGTACAACCTCTTTTCATCTTAGACTGTTCGTTGTGAGATCTTGTATCAACTATGAAAATATAGTGTCACACAGGTAAATGATAATGCCTTGCTCTAATTCCGCGCACTACTGTGACTATATTGTTTTGTGTCGTAACTTAGCCTGACACCCCTTTATCAATAAATTTAGACTCATTTTGTTTGTGTATTAAGTCACAAATATAGAACAAGTAAAACATAATATAATTAGATATAATATTCTGAATGTAGGGCAAATTCTTAATACAATTATTTTAATGTTAAAAATTATGAAAGTTGCGTATTCCGTGGTAGTTAAATTGTCCCTTTATATTTAAGGGATTCCACATTGTGTAAAATCGAGCTTTCTTCGTTTACTCAAATTAATATAGTGTAAAGCCTTAACAGAAAAAAAACTTTGTAAAAGTATATTTTACCGTTAATATTTTACAGTTGTCAACAGTTGTCAACCTATATCATCTGCAGAAATAGAAAGACCAGTCTTTTTTTTTCTTGTTTGTTTCTATATAATTTATTTCAAAACATAAGTGTGTTTACAATGTGAGTTTTGAATATCATTTCTTGACATTTACACAATCATAGTAAACGTTTAATTTATTTATTTTATTGACGATAATTAAAGGGGATTGGACACAACTGAGAGATATCCTCTCCCAGTAAACATTTCAAAACGACTAACAATTTTCAAAAGTCCAACAGAAAGAGAAAAATATGGAATATTTTCATGAAAAAATCTTCGTGCATTCTCATTGGAGTCTTCAATGTGATTTACAAGTAAATATTGCATAATGTGTTTAAAGTGATCAAATATGTACTTTAGTGACATTCTTTACATTTACCGCTTGATGAAACCGACGAAGCAGAAATCGCAGTTACGAAAATCGACGAAAAGTCAAGGATAAAAAAAAATTGGAAATTAAGTCATTCAGTATCATGATATTTTGTTAAATATAGAAATAGATTGCTTTTAACTGATATCTACGCAGTAGTAGTTACGAAATAATCCAATTACTGAAAAAATATATATATGAGCGCTCGTGTGTGTATGTGAGTGTATAGTTCATTTTTGTGATATTTATACGTTTAATAAAGATATCAGCGCGAATCATATGCACGATTCCCCACACGTGTATTTTGATCACTGATGTTGTAAGTAAAGCAATAATTGTACATATCATGTGTTAATACGATTGTTGTTGCTTTGTGTACTGATATTTACGGTGCCAAAATTATGTGGTTCCAAGTTATTTCCCAGGTACCCATCCTTTTTGCACCCAAAAGCGAGAAAAGGGTGAAAAAAGAGAAAAAATAACAAAATAAGGGATACAGTTGTCCACTTAATAAAAAAAGAATATGCAGTTTACAAAATTGGTGAAAAATACAGAATGAATTAATTAATGTTTTGTATTATTTATTAATTCACAAAATCAAATATCACGTGGTGAGAACTTTGGTATTATATGAATAATATTCAAAATAAAAATATGTATATTCATAATGTGGTACATGGAAGTTCTGTGATACAAACTAACGTAAGACTTTATTCTCAAAGTGTCACATGGGTATATGATAATGCCTTGCTCTAATTCCGTGCACTACTGTGACTATATTGTTTTGTGTGTCGTAATTTAGCCTGACACCCTTTATCAATAAATTTAGACTCACTTTGGCTGTGTATTATGTCACGTATGAAACGCAAGAAAAGGGGATGATATCGAAATCAAAAATAGATAGATAGATAGATAGATAGATAGATAGATAGATATAGATAAATAGATAGATAGATAGACAGATCAATAGACATATCCACAGATCGACAGATAGATACACATCGACAGATAGATAGAAAAATCCACAGATAGATAGATAGATAGATAGATAGATAGATAGATGGATAGACAGTAGATAGATAGATAGACAGATAGATAGATAGACAGACAGACAGACAGAGAGATAGACAGATAGATAGATAGATGTAAATGACTGTCTAAGGTTAAATACCTAGAAGAATTAATTGTTCAATGTAGATAGTTTCGTAAGGAACATTTGATGATATCCATTCAAATTTTCCAATTTTAGAAATAAGTTTATAGTGTGATTAGCGTGTAATAAAACTTGTTTTCGATGTTGTATATTTCATTAACAACTTTTACTTGCAAAGTTCAATGGACTCTATACACTTATGTGTTTATAAATTTTCATCAGCCATGCTGATTTCGATTTCCTATCGTCTCAACTAAAATGCCCTTAATGATTATGTTTCTTTAATATTTTTTGTGTTTTAACGTTCGAGTATTTTCATTTTACTTTTTTAATTAATGATGTAAACACGTATACGAGAAATAATGTATATCTGTCTCGGAGAGTATCAAATGCATGAGTCAAAAGTTCGAATCAAAGCTTAATAATGACAACGAATGATGTTTGATATGGTCATAATGGCTTACCGTGAAACTTGTATATCAAGACCACCTTAGGGACACAACAAAACCAGTCTTTATAGGGAGGTGGTCTGTATATATTTGTTGATCTGCACACAAATGGTACTGTTGGGGAGTCTTTGTGACCAGGGGGTCTTTATACACAGGTAGTCGCTAAAGCAGGTTTACTGTATTTTTCTTTTTATTGTGTTTCGTCTTTTTTCATAGATTTCTTACGTCATTCCACGATTTTATATGGAAACATTGACTGGTATAGGTGGCGTGCCATAAATTTTGACCTGTCGTGACACATGACCTCGGTTTTAAGTCGAATCGGAAAAACTCAAGACTTGACCTGCACATTTTTGCATGTTTAAGGTAAACAACTGAAAATAATGTAAACACTTGCTCAATTAAAAACTTCATAAATAATGAACATAAGTACATACATCTGTACAGTCAAAATGACAACGTGAAAATTGAGCTTGACTACTGAGCAAGTCCGGTGACCTAGGCTGGAGGTGTTAAGCAGGCTTAAGCATCATTTACATTATACTCACACATGGTGTCAAAACAGTCATATCAAAATAGAGTGAATAACTCTAGGTAGCAGTTGGTATGGACGGTTCAACATTATAGGGAATATCAGAATAAGTAAACGACTTAAGCAAATGTTTCTTCATTTCTTGTATATATACAAAATTAATTTGGCTCAGTCGGTAACGCCCTCGACTCTTGAGTTCGAGTCCACTCGGTGACAGGTTTGATTTCCTGTCCTTCGGATGAGACAGTAAAAACAGAGGTCCCGTGTCACAGTAGGTGTCGACACGTTAAAGAACCCTCACTGTCCAATGGCCGTACGTGCCGAGCATAGGCCAAACTTCCATTTGAGAGAACCCTCACTGTCCAATGGCCGTACGTGCCGAGCATAGGCCAAGTTTTGAAGTCCTTCACCGGCATTGGTGACGTCTCCATTTGAGAGAAAGATTCTTGAGTGTGACGTTAAACAACAATACAACTATTAAAATGGCACAATTGCAAAAGATAAAGCTTACAAATGTTTTCTGATCTTTCACTTGAAAATCTTTGTCACGAAAATTCATCATTTCCCAACAACTTTTACATAAACTTAATATTTCATTCAAAAGTCTATTTGCGTCAAGGGGTCCGAGGAAAATCAGAAAGGATTGTTGTTTCATCAATATACCACCGTTTGATGATCCAAATGCATTTAAATAAATGACTATTTTGTCTGTGTGTGTGCAATTCCATTTAAAGATTTAGTTTCCATTGGGATTTGGGTATTTAATTCTGATGTCAGACAGTTTCATTTGTTAATATACAACCATGCAACACTATCTTGGGGTTAGTAAGCTGCCATCTGAAGAAACGCATATCACTGAAACTACAACACTGCAAGTTTTGATGAATTTAGATTGCAAGTACCTGCTGTCCACCAGAATGATACCCATGTACCGTATTGTTATACTACAAATCAACATGTCTTTCAAGGAAAACTGACGAATGCAGGCTTTACCTTCATTGCCATCAGTAGCTGTTAAGATTATTTTCATTACATGTTAATTGTCACAAATTACTAGATAGTGAAGTCAAATATTTATTTTCGCATAAATGTATGTTTTTGTGAGTTATTTGTTGTGTTGAATATTGCCACACCAAATTAAAACAATTTAAGTAATTAAATAACATATAGTTAGACATTTAACTGCATGATATTCGACTCTTGAGTTCTCTTTTATCAGCATGAGACTCAATTTTGGTATGCTGTTATTAAAACCATGCAAAACAGTTTAAAAAAGCATGTATACAAAATTTATTTTTCAAGTAAGTGACCTTGTCTTGCAATTTATTTTGGTACTTTAGTTTTGAATATGAAACGACATTTTCTTTCAAAAAATACATGTCATTGACAATCTTGATTTTCAAAAGAAAAGAAATAGATTTGTTTTGCATTAGTGGCAATATCCTAACAGTCAAAACAAGGATTTGAAATTCTAATTTGGATTTGGGGAGGAATAGCATTGAAGGTTTCATGTCTAAATAATTTCGGCCTGTCATTGAAAATCCTCCCACGTTTTTGTCAATAATTTTGTAAATTTATTTTTATAGAATATTTGCCTTGTCTCCTCGTTATGCACCGAGGTTTAACCTTTGGGCGATTAAGCATTGACCGTTGTAATAAATCATCCATACAATTCTTACTGACCGTATCATGTTGGTGTTACGCACTGTTTGTGAATTTTTATTTTTATTTAGGAGCTATGAAAACTATCAAAAAGAACCATTTTTCTATTAACTACCAATCTTAAACTAATCATATTTTTCTACGTTTTCTCATTAAACTGATAATTTGGAACAAAACAAAAGTATTGTCTTGTCTACTAAAATTTCTAAACTTAAGCATTGAATTGCTTTTCTGGGTTGGATTCAATTATATATCTTTAATGCTACCCTTTTATCGATTTCCATGAAATTTTACTTTCGATCTTTTTCTATCATATAAAGTCTCAATTAAGTAATACAATAGTATTCAGTACATTGTTTTAAACTAAACGTTGCCTTCCAGTTACGACACCTGTGGTGAAAACTCTTAAATATCTATGTCTCTCTGTAAGCTTCTTATATCAACTACAGTAGAACCTCGCTATCATGACCATGTGACTGACTTATTAATTTAAGGTTTGTACTACATGTTGACTGCCTGAAATACGAGATGGTCTTTTAAGCGAGGTAATCTCTATTTTCTACTTGCGCACCTTGGTAGGGTACACATATAAATACCCATTTAATAAATCTCTGGTTGGAAAAAAATGTTTAACACTTTTTTATCTCACTTGTTTGGGATTTTTTATTTGCTGGGTGCTCTTTTAGAGTGATATCCCTTTTAAAGCCACGCTACCCTTGTTATGAATTTGCCCTTGCAAATCCGTTGGTCGGAAGTTGGTTAAACGTGGTGGTTTCTTAATTGGAGGTAGTCTTAAGACGGATTTTCACTATGTCGAATTCCAGGGTTTTCAGTTTGCTATAAATCAGTGAAATTATGTTTAAATCAAAGCAGATACATTTAGGCAAACAAATGTTGACAACACAGATAAAAATTAGTGAAAGAACACTTCTAAGCAGTTTGAACATGAATAAATATATATTTCCATAGAATTCTTTCCTGATCAATGTCCTACCTTTTTTCTGCATCTTTATTTCATCTGCGGTGTAAACTTTTGGTACCTCAATCGAACTTTATAACCGAGGATAGTTTTTACTTATTTCTTTATATTTCATTTGTTTTTATTTATTTATCTATTTGTGTATATATTTGTATATCTATCTATCTATCTAATATATATATATATATATATATATATATATATATATATATATATATATATATATATATATATATATATATATATATATATATATATTCTTATTTTTTATCCGTCTTCAAAGACAACTTGCATAATATTATCGTGTGATAGGTACAGTGACTTGTCAAAAGCTTACTCGCGTTAATTCCCTTAATAACTAAACCATGATTATTACTGTTCATATTTCCCTTTTTAGACCGTTTAACGTAATTATTCGCCACGAGCATACATCAATACACTTCAGCGCTCTCCGATACAAATTGGTTTTCCTGCTCTGATAGCTAGCCGTTCCAATTGTAACATCGTTTCAAACTTATCTTTATGTTAAATCTAGTAGCGAGGTCGATCCCGGACAATGTCCTGAGCTAACATTTTTATATCGATTTTCAAAACGGAGATGCTATTGAGATGACTTGCACCCAGTTCAGAATTACCATAGAAATATGCGGGAATTAGAACGTGCAAGATAATGAGAAAAGCGAATCGCTGTAAATCTATTGATGTGAGCAAAGCGACAAAAAAAACCTTTCTGAACAGAACGAAGTCACAGAGGCCATTAAAGTGAAAACAAACTTATGACTGATGAAGAGTGATAAAAGAGAAGAAATGATGATACATACATGGAGGGTTGAAAAATTGTATCAAATTATATGAAATTGTAAAATTATAAAATAACAAAATATTTTAAGTTAGATAAATAGATAGATGGGTGGACGGACGGATGGACAGACAGACAAACAGATAGATAGATAGATAGATAGATAGAGATACATACATACATACATACATTCATTCATATATTCATACATTCATACATACATACATTCATACATACATACATACATACATACATACATACACCTCGACAACAGAAAAGTACTAGATCCACATTTCATTTCATTGCCTGGTTATTCGTTTGTCAACATCTTAAAAGTTACTGAGTTAACACAGCGGTCAACATCTGACATTAAGATGAATTTGTCTTGCAATTAAAGTGTTTTGTTTTATGGTCATTGGGAGTTTGACTTTGCCTTGATTCATACTTTCTGTTTAACCATATATGAATCATTTTATCGTCTGCTTGAATACAGTCTTGATATCCGGTTAACTGGTCAATAGTTCAATGTTATATAAAGATTTTAAGAAAACTTAACTTCAACAGGCAGACGAGGAGAACATGGAGAAATTAAATAAAGAAAAAAGAGATGAAGAGAGAAAAAGACGTTGAAGAGAGAAAGAAAAAGTTGGAGAAAAAGAGGAAGCACTCGACAGAAGGGAGGAAGTAATATAAATATGTCTGGAAATGAGATTTTATTTTTGTTAAAACAAGGTGTCCAATTATTTTTACAACTGAGTTGCTAGCAACTTCTAATCAGAATTATTATTAAATTACATTTCCATTTAATTTTCCATAGAACATACTAGAAAAAATTGATGAACTGATAAATTTCCATTGAGTTCAAATTATGAAGAAAATATATGATTAATGACGTTAATGTTGATTTATTTATGTTTGTTAAACGACTGCAAAATAATACTGAAGATGTATTGCTTGATTTAGAGATTCTTGTTAAGCTTATTTGCACGAGCATATGTACAGCTATTTATACATGGTTTCACAAATATTCTAAGAAATCTATGATGTGTAATTAGAAATTAGAAACGATCTGGCATTGTTGAATACGTTTATTATGTCCAACTTCACTTCTGTGATAAAAAAATATATTTGGCATTATTGTTCTCAAGGAATTTGATTTGCAACTACTTACACCTATGGGAAATTCCTTTACATACCACTGAATATAGCATTTAAATTTTAAATCAGTCAATTTTACTTTATAGATATGTACATGCATGGTCTTCCAACACTCTGCTTGCCCATACTTTATAGGAGACAAATTTTCTTGTACTCTAATAGATGGTGGTACTATGTTTAAAATATTAACAAATAGTTACCACTGCTGGGGGGGGGGGTCTGAGTCCCCTAAGGTATATAATAACCCAGTACTTGATAATACCAGCTGATTGATTATTTTAGGCCAAAGTAATACATGCACTTCGCATGAATGGTTCGGTTTTAATTTTAAACGCCTCAAAAGTTAAATAGTTATTCTTTCAAAGTTGTTACCTTTTAGACACATTTAGGAATACACTTAGGTTATACCTTGTTTACACCGTATTTTGTTTCGAAACTCATTTATTTTAAATTCGGGCTGGAATTGCTCAATTGGCACATGTTTACAAACACAACGAGTCCAAAATAATTCATGATAGGGGTGACAGGCTTCTTGTCGACACAAAAATATTACAGCTTCCGTAATTCACGGAATCCGTGCAAGGCAATATCTGTACAACCCTTTTTTCGGAAAATAGACCGTAATTTGTTGTTTTTCTGACTAAGAAAGATCTTGCCGCTTTACCTAGGAAGTCTTTTCTTACGAACGTTTACTAATTACACCATGTCATGTTGTCACGTGTTATATCTACTGATCTTGACCGCTGTTATTGACTCTCTAAGCGTGTTGTCTCATAAACTACACTTGACATTTCAGCGCCCTAAATGCACTCTTTACTAATATGTTGTTATTATCATTATGGCAGCTACTAAAATCTCAGGTCATATGATGGGGATTATTTTGACATCGAAAAGACTTAACCGTGTTCAACAGGTCATTAAAGTTAAGCTTGATTTAATTGATCACAACCAAACCGCCCAAGCCTTGTACAGATAAAGGTACGAAATGTAGATCAAATATAACCGTTATACAATGTATATATCAAAATAAAATACTTATCAATCCATAAAACAGTAGACAAAGATAGTTGACATTTGACATAAGGGATTCTGGGAAATCCAGGAGTGAGAGCAGATAACATGGAGCTCCAAACTACAGGGAAGTAAGAACTAACGACGATAATTACATGGCAGGCCAAATCACATATATGAGTTTTTCTAAGGTAAATGTAAATTTTCTTCACTTAAACCTATTTTTTCTAAGTTAAACCTAGTTTTCTCAAATTAATGCCAGATTAAAAAAAATAGGTTTAATTGGAGAAAAAACTAAGTTCGATTCATATTTCTGTTTTGGTACAGTTGAACTTTTTTTTTTCAATTAAATCTCATTTTTCTCCAGTAAATATGATTTGATAAGAAAACTAGGTTTAACATATAAAATCACATAACGTCCATATTTTCAGTTTTTATATACAGCCTTGACCCCAAGTACCACAATCTTGAAATAGTACAAAATTTGAATACAATACAATGCAATATTTTATTTTTCGTAGATTTGAAATCATTCTTCTTCACCTTATATTTATTCAAAACTATAAACAAATATTGATTAACATTAGAACTACTTGTAGAAACCCACAAATGTATCGTATATGCAAAGTAAACGCAGCTGTTCAGTAATAAAGCTGAGGGATACGAATTGGCCATTATAAATGTTATTAGCAATGCCAAAGTTATAGTTTTACAAAGGAGTTCAAAACAAATGCCCAAAGCGATCGTTTCTATCAATAGGACTTCATATGTTGAGCTAGAATTTAATATTAATGTATATTTCCGAAAGAAAAACTGGTAGCATACAATATCAAATTATTCAAACCACAGTATCTCAATCCTTTAAATGTAATCATCCAAACATTTTTGTCGTTTATAGATTCAACATCATCATTTCTGATAGAATTAAATGGTCAAACGCCTATATTGTAAATAACTTTCTCGGGTGATATTACTATCACTGTGCCCTCATTATCCAGAAAACTTAACCCTCAGTTTTATAAAACATTCAATCACATATATTATATGTATTCCATCAATTAAAAGTAAAAATGAAGAAGTACCAATAGATCGAAATCGAAATTCTACGTCCATTAGAATATGAAACCTTAGATATAGAAATGGTCTCAATATGAAGAACAATGGTGAATCCAAAACAGGATGGGATCATATGTCCGGGAGGAGTTATCGTCTCCTGTTTGCATGTCAAATACGTCCAGCAAATGTTACAAATGTAAAATTGTAATACTAAAATATACCACATAAAATACGACGACACGAAAAATGAAATGACAGGGCACAATCAAAATTAAAGCTCATTGAACGTTATTCAAACCATTTTATGAGATGCTGAATATAATATTAATGTTCAACTATTCTCTTGTTTGGTATAGATCAATAACAGATTGACTCCTCATACATGTGAAAATATACGACTCACGAAAATTTAAAAATGTACGAGTAGATTACTATTAATTTTAAAACTTGCTCTTACTTTTTAATATTTTATAGATGCACTCACGTGGGATAAAGAAGAATTATAAGTTGTCAGAAATACTTAAATACTGTATACCTAGACATTTTCGCTCCTGTTAAATTTCGCCATTTTCGTCCTTAGAGGAGAGGGTGAATAAATAATTGAAGCACGCGTGTATATGTCATCAATTGGGTTAATCTACTTTCTGTCGTAAAGGGTAAAATTAACCATTGGCGATCATTTTCAGATATACAGTGTATGTTACAAAATCTAATGTGAAAGTTTAGTATCTTATTATAAACATGATAGAAATGGAATTGGTAACGGTACAGACAATTTAGCTTACAGAACGCTATACGATAATGATGTGTTATAATCCATCATCATTGTTGTGGCACTGATTTAATAACGTCAGTTCTGATGAGACAATACTAGAAGTGCACTTGCCTGTGACATATCAACTGATGGATGTCTTTCCATTTCTTCAGACGTCTAGACCATATTATATCATTACAATCGATTGCCTTCCTCTAAATGTTGGTTTGCGCAAACATACTTGGGATAAGGTACATGGTAACTCATCTAAATTATTTGCAACTAGAACATCAATGTGCAATGTGCACATTCAGTTTTGTTTGACATTTACATTGGTGATATTTTCCACAAAAATAGTCAATGCAATTGCTTTGCTTTGAGATAGATATTTTACATTTAAACTTGAAATTCTCTGCGGCCAATTGGTTAGAATATTGGTCTTGTAAGTGGGTTCGAGCATCCATGCAGCATAGAAGATTACGCTCATAAGTTGTACTAGTCCACTGGATGCATAGCATCAGCCGTACAATTAATGGGAGGGGCCTCCATGCATGAACGACTCTCAAGGGCTTCACGTTTGAACCACGAAGTCTTTCACATCCGATCAGGGCAAGGTTCGAAACCCTCTATAACCATAGTTAATTGTGTGCAGGTTTACTTGAGGAGGCCTTCGGTCTCTTACCAGGTATATTACAGCACCCACTTTTCTCTTCCACAAATTACAAATTGGCTGCCACCACATAACTGAAAAAATTGTCGATAGTGCCGTAAAACCCCGTGAAAACAAAACAGAGTGTCTATATATTCGGCAGCAGACGAGTAATCAGTGCCCCTAATGAACAGAACTTGTTCACATCAATTTCAAAACAGTACAATGCATGCATATATTAAGTCTCTTATAAAATTAAACCAAAGCAGCTAGTGTGTGTACTTCATACATATCAGCCTTCATCAGTGAAATCATTTTGAAATTATTTCATATATATATATTAATATCAACTTCTAATCAAGTGTATTGGAATGCACAGCTGTCCGTAAAATTAAATCTATATAGACAGCTAAGGATAACGTCCGATTAATCTTGTAGTAGCCCTGTCGGGCAGCGAATGTTAACTTGAGATGAATTATCATTAGAAAGATCATTTAAAATACATGCACATAAAATAACATTAATTTTGCCGTAAAATCCATCAAAAATCGCACTTTTAATCTATTATCCTCTTGAAAATTGACCACAGTAGCTCTATGCCTCCGAGGTCAAATGGTGCTAAGGGGGAATGACCAGTTCGTGAATAATGTTCTCTTTATTGAATAAAACTAATTTACGCTTATTTTCTGTATTTTTCGGAAAATGACTGCCATTATCTGTATCATTTTTTTATGATATATGTACATATCCATATCGTCATTATCTTTACCCTCATAAATTATTTTTCCATATTTTTCAACCAGCGAATTAATAATTCCGGTTTAAATTATCAAGAAAAGATTATTTTTACCATGTCAAATTATAAATTCGTGAAAATATTTTAAAAAATATATAAAACAAATTATCAGAGAAAAACCTTTAAGACATAAGTTGTACAATTGTCATTATTAAAACCGACAGAAACATGACACGAATCCTAATCTCATCAAAGAAATAGACAATATGATATCAAGCAAATTTAATTTACTTTGTACTTTCTTTTATATTGATGTTCGTTACGTCGGTATGCAGTTTATAAGTACAACTTTGACATTGTTAATGATAATTATCAAAATACCGTTAGGCCTCCGTCGGCGAGTGGTTAAAGCATCGCGCTTTGAACTATGAAGTCTCTCACTTTCGAGTCCGGCTGGAACCTAAGCTGACTTTTGTGAGGTTTGTCACTTTACGTGCGGAAGGTCGGTGGTCTCTCCCCCATCACCAAAAATTGTTGAGTCTAGCGTAAAACACCATTCAAAATTCAAAATCATTGTGACGTCTATTTGTCTGTGTAATTTTCATTTGAACCGATGATCGCAATTTTGAGATGCATTCAAATTTTGACTTTTTTAATGATAGTTGGGTCTAAAAGGAGAGTTTGTGTATATTTTGTAATTGGTAAATTTGCACGAATTAATGGTAACATGGGATCCGTCATGTTATGCAAATTCTGATGTGAATTGTGGCAATTTTATCAAATATAGACCAAAAATGATGCAAATCATTGTTGAGTCGTCTGCACCAATCAATTGTGACGAATATTTGACTGTGGGCCATGGCGACTGTGATCTTCTACACAGAATCTTTATTCCTTCATGACACCTGATCTCACCTGTCTTTTTCAGAGGAATGTTTTTTTTAAGTGTTCACCATATTTATAAATTGTATATGTGTTTTTTATGTTAATAAGTCAACCAGTACTGTAATTTTTTTTTGGGGGGGGGGGGTCACAAAAAGTAATAAGTAGTAATAAGAAGCTAAATTTTGTTGTTGTTGTTGTTGGTGCTGTTGTTGTTGTTGTTTAGTAAACATTGCATTGCAAATTAAATATAATTCTGTATTCGGATTCTATACTAGAAAGGTCACATATACTTTGGATGTTTTCTGTGGTCTCAGTACAACTTGGTAGCAGATGTGACAAGTTTTTATTTCCGAAACATTTGAAATCATATCATTTAGATGATTGGTGAATCGGTATTGTGATACAATGATTATAAGATAGATTTTAGATTAATATTTGATATTGCAGAAAGTCATCTAAATTTTACTAAATTAACAAATACCTCCAATGAATTTTCTCTTGTCATAATGTTTATGTTTAACTGAGATATTATCTTATTATTCAGTGTAACTTTCTTTTTTCATAGAAAACTTAGTCTAAACTTGGTCTGACCAGTTTGTGTTACACAGTGCAGTTTATATTCTCTCAACAACCATTTGATTTTCGCCATTTGTATGGCACGCCAAAGTAAAATCTAGTTTTCTCAGTAAAACCTAGATTTCATCGTAGCCCACATTAACTCGAGAAAAACTAAGTCGAGCTGAGAAAAATTTACTGCGCTGAAACCACATAAATATGGCACGCTAAAATCTAGTTGTTCTCAGTAACCCAAATTAACTGGAGAAAAACTAGGTTTAACTGAGAGAAATTAGGTTTAACTGCGCCAAAATCACAAAATTGAATTAAACCTAGTTTTTATCGAGAAAAAACTAGTTTTACTAGGAAAAAATAAATTCAATTGCGCCACAATCATATTAATGAGTATGAATATAATTTTGGCGCAGTTAATCCTTGTTCTCAGTTAAATCTCATTTTTCTCCAGTTAATGTGGGTTACGAAAAAAGTGGGATTAACTGGAGAAAAATTAGGGTTTAACTCGTAACCCAATTTAACTGGAGAAAAAATAGGTTTAATTGAGAAAATCTAGGTTTATTTCAAGATAAATTAGGATTAACTTATTATTTTAATTTGGGAATTCTTTATCAGTTATACCTAGATTTTCTCAGTTAAACCTAGTTTTTCTCAGTTAAACTAGGTTTTTCTCGAGACAAACTAGGTTTAACTGAGAAAAACTTAGATTCACTGAGCCAAAATCACAAAAATTAGTTAAACCTAGTTTTTCTCGAGAAAAACCTAGTTTAATTGAAAACAACTAGGTTTAACTGCACCACGATCACATTAATTAACCAAGTTTTTCCTCTAATTAATGAATGTTACGAGAAACATTAAGATTAACTGGGAAAAAAACTTATGTTTAACTCGTAACCCCGATTAACTGGGAAAAAAGTATGTTAAACCGAGAAAAACTAAGTTTAATTGGAGAAAGACTAGGTTTAACCGAGAAAAACTAGATTTAACTCATAAATGTGATTTTGGCTTGCCATACATAAATACTCATTCACGTGATTGTGGCGCAGTCATACCTATTTTTCGAGAAAAAAACTAAAACTTACTAATTTTTGTGATTTTGGCGCAGTTAAACTTAAAATTTTTATCAGTTAATATAGATTGCGGGTTCGAATATGTGCTGCTCAGAAGTGAAAGACTTACTGGTTTAAAAAGCAATGCTCTAACCATGTCCAGTGATTAAATGCCTGTACACCCTTCGAATGAATGTCAAGTACTAGTATCATGTTGGTAGAAGGGATTTTAGGAAATAGATTCCATACCAGATAAATCACATTTTGTACAAGAATATTCCTTTTGTATCCTTGGATGTTACAAACAGAATCACTCCACCTCCATATACAATTCTGTTGTATGATAGAGGGTATTACCCTTATTACCTCATAGAGGGTATTACCCTTTTAAGTTTATTATCATATATTATCGCCGTTATCGGGACATATAAGAGATGTAGTTTCACGATTTTTCATTCCTAATAGGGAGCATAAAAACATGATATAAGTAACTTTCAATAAACAAACACATTATTCGTATTGTAATCAGATGTTTCGTGTCTCTGTATAATCGCTTGATGATTATCTTTTATAACTTACACGAGAAATCAAATCTAGTTTTGTCTGATAAACAGTATTCAGGTTTTCTTGATGAATACTATGCAGAACTTATTATGAAATGCTTTATATTATCTGCGTTTCATATATCTAACGATGGAATGAAATACAATGCCTATAGCATACGATAAAACAGTCAGGATCCTAGAGTCAAATGAAGACGTACACAGATGCCAAAGTGATCTGAATGGAAACTTTCGAAAAAAGCTTGAAAGAGATTGATAAATGATAAAATGAAAGTATGAAAATGGCAGTCAGAAAATGACAAATGCCTACCAAAATGAATTTGTCTGGCATACATGATAGGTACCGTGTAGGGGAGGGGTGGTGTGTGTGTGTGTGGTTTTCGAAAACGAATTGATTAGGACTTAGTTCTGGGGGTTTTTTTTTTGGGGGGGGGGATTTTCGTATTTCTTACAATGCAATCTACAAAATACAACCACAGAAATATTAATAATAAAAATACATCAAATTAGAATAAATAAACAAAATTCCAATAGAATATTTATTTAATTTCAAATTACGTAGAAATGTTTGCATTTTGTGTCAGTATTTCTGATTATTTTGTTTTCCAATAAGGTACGACACAACCTAGATAACTAGAAATCCTCATGTACAAAGAACCAAAACTCTTACCATAAAGCATCAAGGCAATTTGTCAAATGTGCAGACACCATGAAAAGTAATCATCTGGTGGGTGGTCCCTGATTTTTCCCGCGAAATGTCTAACAGCCTCCCATTCATATATGCATGTTGATGATGGGAGGAGCCAATACTGCCGGGACTACTTTCTGCGACCATTCACTCGGTCAACCACCGCAGATATTGACCTTTTAACCGATTTCCTGACTGTGTAGTACAACTCGCATTCAATTTCGGTGGAGCGAAATTAAGTGTTCAGGTTCCTTTAGTTCAAGCATTGGCCTTCAGCAATACATTGACTTTTCGTTTTCTTGATGTTTTCTGAAGATGAAATAAACTTTAATGAAACAGATGAATACATACAGGTATATTTCCGAATTGTCTTTGTACCTTTTGTATATATTCTCAAATGAAGATGAAAGCTCTATGAGAATCAACAAAATGTAAACAAAATAACATTTTCATAATATTATGACATTAATAAAAGCAACAGCAGAAGCAACAAATACAGTAGTACATATAGGAGTGAAAAGAGTAGTAGTAGTAGTAGTAGTAGTAGTAGTAGTAGTAGTTGTTGTTGTAGTAGTAGTAGTTGTTGTTGTAGTAGTAGTAGTAGCAGTAGCAATGGTAGTAATAGTAGTTGTAGTAGTAGTAGTAGATGTTGTAATGGTTGTTGTTTTTGTTGTTGTTGTTGTTGTTGTAATAATAAACAATATAATAACACGAGTGTGTCCAATGATTCATTCACTATTATTATTATAATTATCATCATCATCATATCACGTTATTGGTGTGTTGCTTTTATAGTAAAGATGGTGTTAACATGATATAAGATTTGTACCCCATTTCAAAGCTGAATGGTACTTACTTTCAGACAACTTACCTAGTTACACAAATTTTACAGAAGAAGAAGAAGAGAGAAAAACCTTCGACAACTACAGCTGTAGTATACTATATCATTTACCTATTTTGCATACAACAAAAATGTTACGTTTTTATATCTAATATGTATTTGGCTATTAGTGTTTAGAAATATTAGATTCAGTGTAAAATGTTGAAATTTGCATTAACGTTCTGAATGTGTCACAACTTACATGAGTAAAAGCGTTGACAATTTGAAGTTAGATCGGTGATAGTTTTTTATTGACTAAAGATATGAAGAAGATCAATGGAATTTTTAATGTGAGTCACAATTATTCAAATCTTAATGGTCGCGATAAGCGACAATTTATGCACATTCTCTAACCTATGGGTTCCCTGAACCGTGCACATGTGTCAAATATAAGTAGTAGAATTTTTTCTTTATTTCGAAAGGGAAAAACGTTGACATATGCACTGTTAAAATTTATGAATATTTTTTTATTGTTATTATTTGGGAGAAAAAGTTGACTACTCGCAAAAGGGACTTGACAGTGAGGAGCATTCACTGTGTTTACCAAAAAGTAATTTGTTTTTTTTTTTATACTTTTACAAATCCACTTGTACTTGCTGTACAGCAACAAGTAAGAGGAATATCTTATATTTCTTTATGTTTTGTGAAAATAAGGTCAGGTCCAGTGTGATATGCATATACAAATAGTAAGATTGAATTAATCTATTGCAAGTGGATAAACTGGGTTTCTCTGGCAATTTTCACAAAATATATAGGCATTTAGGAATTTGTATGTCTGTGCACATCTCTCTTTTGTTATTGTATATCAATCTAAGTAGTAAAAAGGGAAGAAATAAAACCAGCTAAAGCTCCATGTAACAAAAGCGAAATTTAACAGAGAAATGCACAATTTTATTATTTTCATTCATCTATCTATTTATTAATTTATTAGTAAAGCCGAAGTATTAAACGTGTTCAAACCGCATGGAACTAGGTACGATCATGTACAAATATGGTTGATATCTGGAATATCCGGAAATGGGTGAAGATGTCATGGAAGACTTAGTAAGAGTATACTGTAAAACATATGTGAGTCCATAGTCGAACTCAAATCCAACAAATTAGCAATCAATTATCGTCAAAATGATATAGGAAATCCAACACCTATTTGCGAAGGTTTGAGCCCTACTGGAGCCTAAGCTGCTTTTGTTTGCCAGTTTGCCAGTTCACTTTAAGAATACCAATGGACTCTTCCTGGGTACATTGTAACTGGTTTCTCTCCTGCATTTGAGTTTGGCGTGAAACACCATTCAACAAACAGTTAGGGAGACATAGTATCAAAAAGCAGTCATTGTATCGACAAAATATCATAAACCTGCTAATTGTGACAACATATCTCTAAGCACGTTCTGTCTGTGTATGGAAATGTTAATGGTCTTACATTAAAACATAATGATACAGGTGATAAATGGATATTACTACCTAAATGTGTGATATTGACGACAGGAAGGCAAAAATCATCACGGTTTTCGCATAGTTAAGTTGTGAATATCCACTTATAAAAGTAGTGTATGTTGATGTTGTTGTGGAAATAGTAATGATAAAAATGTTGAAATAGTCGTTGCGAATGTTCGAGGGGTGCAAGAGTTTATTGTCAAGAATATTTTAAGTTAGTAAACACCTAATGCATACTGAGAAAATGCAACGTTTCACTTCTTCAAACACAGTTCCTCCGCACAACGTACATGCATCTGTACGATCCTTAGAAATAACCTTAGCCCTTCCAACCCAAAGTATCTAGATGGTATGCTCTTTTCAATTGTTTATACAACTCTATTATGGTCTGTAGGGGGTTTAAAGGGTTAATTGATGGAATATAAGTATCAAAGATTCTGTAGTTAAAGTATTAACCGTCAGGTGGTCCAGGAGACCAAGTCTGATGAACATTGAACAAACACAGACCTCTGGAAATCCAGAGATGGAATAAGGTGCAATGGTGAAATATGCCTCTCCTGTTGAAAGGTCACATTTGCCGTTAGTCTACAGTTAAATTCAAATAAAACTAGAGTCTAGACTGTCCAGGTTACTCCCTGAATATAGAGACTCCATGTCTAATGTGACTGTATTTAATGTCGCGCAACAGTACTTCCTATATATTAACTGGTTTGTATTAAGTGACTCCCTGTCTTACCTGACAAGTGACTACGATTCTACAGTCACTAGCTGTATATGAAATAACACGCAAAGAAGTAAAGTGGGTCATGTTATAGAGTCTGGCCTATGTTGACTGACCCTCTGTCTTGTGTGACCAAAATTTGCATGTCTCTTTAAAAGTCACTGAAGACAGTCTCTACTGTAGTGCAAAGTTGAGAAAAGGTGTTTTATTGCTCCTTCACGACAATGTGAACAACTTTTAATTTGTAAAATATATTTTTCATGAACGTAACAACATCTCAAACAAACAAGTAACAACCAATCATGTGTTCTTAATCAGATTGTCTGTAAGATGAAAATTTCATTTTCGGTTAAAATGATGTTTTTGTTTATAAGTCGAAGAGTTGAATGTTATTTCACTCAAAACTCAAAACAATACAAATACCAAAAAGAAAACGTGATTCTGCATTTCATCTGCATTTCTCTATACATGTATACAAATCACAGATACCACAGTATTTATTTTTTGGAGACCAATATGTAAATCAGGTGAACAATGGTCAAAGACGGACCTCTGGAAAACAGAAGTGGGATTAGGTCCCATGGAGGAGTAAACATCCACTGTTGACCGGTCACACTTGCAGCGAATCTAGAGTCAACTTAAAATGAAATAAGAGAGGAATAAATCCATATAAGGCAGTCTCGAAGGTGTTCGAAGGACATGAAAATCCGGATCCGTTTCCAACCACATGGAATGATCGACACGATAGAACCGAAAATTTATGGCAGACCAAATATTAACCTTTACTGGCCAAAAATAAATACCCTAATTTTGACGAACACTTTTGACTAAATTCTAACGACTCCAAAATGTCTCAAAAGACGATAATGAATACAGTTCTATGAATTCGAGTGAGTAAACAAGAACCATTATCTTTATCTTTACCTTTTCGGTAGCGGTTGCTGAGTCGTCTGTACAGGTTGTGATGCGGATTTATTCTTCACATATTTCATTTGAATTTGCCGGTGGACTCACGGCGGTGTAAACGGTCAACAAGGGATATTTCTCCTCCATGACACCTGATCCTTCCTGTAGATTTCCAGAGATCCGTGTTTACCAATATTCACCAGATTTGTATAATATATCCTGGACATCCTGAAGATTTATAACTAATATGAAGACGAATAATTAATATTTCGTAAGTAAATAGAACCGGTCAAAAGTTGTGACATTTCTCTTGTCAGTGACGTCTTTATATAAAAGTAGATAAAACGTAAAAATGTAACAAAAGAAGATATATCTTATGTCATATTAGCTTGGAACCAGATTTCCTGGTGGCAGTGAACACAAGGCTGCAAAAGGGACTCATTTTGGGACCGATCTGAATATTTCTTATATAAGGGTATATACACAGTCTGTATCAAATGAGGGCTAAGCGAACTATTTTAAATTGGTACAGCATTGAAAAAGACAATAAAATAGGACAAAAAAAGACCTCGTTGCAGCTTGTACTTACTTCTATGAACTATCTGACCCCATTTGATTTATCTTTGTCAAAACTAAGATAGAACGTTAAACGCATCCCTCAAGATAAAAAATCACAATAAATAAATAAATAAATAAACATATGATTAAAAACATTGAGGGTCATTAGTGTTAGTGTTCCAGTAAATTTATGGCTTTCGTTAATTATTGACAAAGCAGCACATTCCCTGTTTGCTCTCAGATAAGAATCATTAGAATGTTAACAACTGTTTTATCTTTAAACAAATAAAAAACAATATTGTCCTGTCCACACAGGTAAATTATCTGTGATATTACAAAAATAAATTATGACAACGGTTGCAAAAATCTAATACTTTTCATAAACGCCTTCGTCAATAGTATGATATTGCTTTTTTTAACCGCTACATCAAAAATAATAATAATAAAAATAAAATAATTTAGATTGTAGTATTTTTATTATTGCTATTATTATTATTATTATTATTATTATTATTATTATTATTATTATTATTATTATTGTTGTTGTTGTTGTTGTTGCCATCATTTTAGCATAATTAATCTAGTTATTATATCATTGTTATTATTATCATTATTAATATTATTATTATTATTATTATTATTATTATTATTATCAATTTTTTTATTATTATAAAAAGAAGCAGGATAAAGTAGAAAATTATTGTTTTCTGTTTTAATTGTATTGAAAACAAATGTTTTGTTTACTCGTGTTATCTTTTTTGACTATAATTGACCACTGCTGTTACTGATTACAAACATATAAATGTATCACTATAAATTGACAGAACCGAGACCTCCAGTTGCAAGTAAACAAATATGATAAAGTTTATTGGCATGATACTTCCTGATTTTGTAATTATGTTCTTTCAGTCTTTTTTTCTCATCTGAATTCCATAGGTTTACTACAGCGATGTATCGAGTACTCGGTCATTATCCTACAGTAACCTCTTATCGGGGTCATGCATTCCCGCCAAGACCAAACTTATCGACCACTCGTGCTAACACGAGTTCTAATGCATCGATGCCATTGCAATGGAAAGTGACAAAATGAAGAATTTACGTTTGATTGCATTCATTATACGAGCAATTCGATCGGTAAATGATCTGTTTGAGTCTGAGGGATGTAATTAAATCATTGGCCATCAGAGAAAAAATAGTCGGATTTCATTGACATTATGCAAAACCTCCAACACCTGTCTTCTTTTTCTTTTGATTATTATATTGTGTCAGGAGATATAAAGAAATTACAGACCATGCACCATCTCAGACTGTTTAACACAAACTCTACAATGAAATTAGTCTGGTTGTTTATCATTCAGTGGTATTCTATGCTAAATTTACATGAACAAATTATCAATTTACATGCATAAAATCGAAAATCTGAAAGACTACAACCTCAAAATTACAGGAAGCATTCATACCATAGATGGATAGTATCTCTTTATCCAACGTCGATTTAATTTCGTTCGTTCGGTAACTGAGTATCTTTTTTTTTATTTTAATTCCAAAAATTGAATGATATAAAAATTACATATACCAAAGTATAAATCTTCAGTATTTCCAGGATACAATATACAAAAATATCAATGATTCCCCATAATCAAGATCATTTTACATAGTCATAGAAATGAAATCATTTCAAACATAAGGAAGAATAGAACTTATAAAATCACAATCCTGTTAATATCGAAATACAGTATACAAAATACATAAATGAAATAAAAACATATTCATTGACTTCTCTTTTGCGATATGAAACTTATATGCAGTACAGATGCGCAATGTCTACAATTATAGCGATGTCCATTTTATCATTTAATGTTGTTGTTATTGTTGCTGTTGTTGTTATTATTATTATCCTAGGAAAAAATCTTCTTTTATGTAGAGTTGTCATTAGTTTTAGGTGAAGTACCGGACATTTTGACCTCTGCTATGGACTCTCGCCAATGCAGTGATCCTCTTTTACATATCACCCCTGCTATGACTTGGTACCTTGGTTTTAAGTCTCATCCGAAAGACCCGTGACCTTTCACCTGGGAAACCGAGCCCTTGGCAAAGGACCGGTCACTGTCATTTTTAAAGTCTCTGGTATGACCGGGTACAGGAAGTTTATCGCGGAATCTTTTGCTTGCTTGTAGAACTCTCCACAACGAACATACTACAAGCGTAAGACAATATACAAATATATGAATGGTAGACATCTAGCCCAGACAAAATAGATAATTGAGTAAATAATTCAGTAAACTGATAGAAGTAATGTTTAATTGTTTATTTTATACATATATACTAATATCGTGGTTAAGTATTAAGCCTCTTTCCTGCATCAATAGAAAAATATTCTATTATTCTAAAGAAGTCACAACATATGGAGTAATAATACCTTTAAACAAGGTATATTCTTAAAATCTACCTATGATGCCACAAACGAGAGAAATAGAATTAAATTGTGTGACAGATTATTCAAATGCTTTTATATAGCGTACTTAAAACAGTCCATAGAAATTCGCCCATGTGGTTCCGAGCATGCGCAAAGAAGAACTTAAATAAAAATTTCCTTTTCATGATAGCTACAAATACCTCTTTCTAGTTGTTCCGATCCGTCACAGTTTATCATAATAGTATGTCGTTCCAAATAAAAATGTAAGACAGCATCACTTCCGGTTAAGCAGTTCATCAAATACATGACCTGGGATATAGATATGTAGTAACAGGTGCCAGATTTTAAAAAAGCAGTCAACATGAAAGTGATATTACTTGCCATCTGTGCACGAAAGAACATTTATATTAATTTGATTCCTCGGAGATAAAATGAAACAAAAAACTACTGAATGTAGTCAACGAAAATGTTACAAAAATATTACATAAATGACATTGCCTTTATTTCTGTTGACGCCATACAACCTGAATACAAACTATTCCGACAAAACTTAACGTAATGGAAAAACTAGAAATCTTCCGTTTTCAAGGAACAGTAAAAGATCACGGATACATAGGAAATTCGTGTATGGAATCAGGTGTGAACATCCCAACGATGGGCAAGAGTCAGATAACTGTATCTGTAGTGGTAATGGGCGAGGCCTAATAAATAATAAATGCTTCAATATACCTGTAGAAATCTGTTTCAATATGTAAATACATTTCGATAGACAAACCGACAACGAGATAATTTACAATACATACAACCATATCCATCCTAAAAGTTTCAAAAAATATGTTGTACTTTTATGTTTTACGCGTATATGCATTTCTATCACAATTAATTAATTTGGAGCGTTATCACGATTTTTCAAATATTATTATTTATCATTTGTTGGGACAGAATTGGTTTGTGTTTTATATAAGCTCTAATCTATATTGGCAAATAGAAACATAAATGTTGCCTTTTGTCTACAAGTTGTCAATATCACCATGAAAAAAGAGAAATTTGATAGCTAAACTTAAGAGCATTCGCGATTTGGGAAATCTTCACAGCTGTATTTCGACAATAACACAATTGCAACTGGCTTATGATCAATAAAGTTAATTATTGTTTTGTTCTGTCAAATTTGTTTCTATCATCGGCGATTTAATATCTACCATGTTTGAATAGCCCTGGAATTTCATTGTTGAAACTCACAAAATACTCAAAATATTTACAGACGTCATTTGCTACATGTTTCATGATGGAAATAAGGATAATAATTGACACTTATTCCTTTAACTGATCAACCCCTGTGCTCACATTTAGACTAACCCAAATCAATAAATAGTATGGTCTAATGCCGTAATTTGGGATTTAAAAAGTTAATTATTGCATGTATAATTATTACAAAGTTTGGTTTGTTAAAATCAAACACTCCTGAATTCTGGCAGTTGACTTTATCGTTCTTCGAAATGAGAAAGTCCATTTGTGGCTACGGGGATGTCAATGTGTTAACCGAAATTAGAAGATGTGATTTAAAGGAACGGCCAGTCAGCTGCCTATAGACACATAGGCAATTATATCAAACCAAACTAATTTACTTGTATAAATCTTGGTAATAATTACTCGTAACACACAACAATGAAACGGAATATAATCTCAGATTGAATCGTCTTCGTAATTACCATTATTTCTCTCTATTTTTATAAAGTTAATAGTCCTCCTTTTATCGTCATCGTTGCAATTATCATCTTTTTGTCAATAACATACATTGTCATTGTCGTAAGAATTATTCGTCACAATTTTGTCTTCATAGAAGGTAACAAGTTATTGTTTACAATTGCTAAGCAGGAAGGTACAATGACCAAGTAAAACTAGATAATACCAAAATCTACCAATTAATCTAGTTAAGTATAGATAAATCTACAAATGTCTTTGAGAGGAGCAATCAGCATGAGTTTATCACGTTTCCCATAACTTCGTTAAAGGAAATACAAGAAAAGGTATCAAAAATAATTGGGAACTTTCACCTTTTAACTAGGTTTACCATATGGTTATTAAATTATTGAGTGCTATCAGGGACATCCATCTTATTTGAAATTCATCGGCGCTGATCAAACCACATGGTCAGTTATTTGTAAAGTTTGTTCTTAAAAAGGCCGTAAAGACGTTTAACAACTCTTTGTTGGTGACCGCAGACATCAAGAAATTGACCGCAAGGATTTCAGGATACAACACAGACGTCTCACACAGTTAAGAAAAGTTTACCAGGTTAAGAGAGAGGGGGAGGGAGAGAGACAGAGGTATAGAGAGAGTGAGAGACAGAGGTACATTGAGGGAGATAGACAGAAAGAGGAGAGACAAAGAAATACAGAGAGAGGGAGATACAGAGATATACACTGAGAGAGATAGAGGGACATAGAATCAGACAAATAGGAGAAAGAGACAGACAGATTTCTATATACATGTATTGCACAAATCATTTTGTCCTTTCGAAAAGATCATAAAAAATTGTTTTTATTTTCGTATACTCTTTCAATATTTCAGTCTAAATATTACTGCCATACCGTCTATTACCGCGGGTTTGTATGAAGGACAACAAAGAAACTAATTACCCATTTTTCATTCATTAATTTCCGAAATGGATAAGTAATCTTAGAAGCGTGAAAATCTATTATGATAAATTTTCCAACCAATTACTGATAAAAATAGACAAGAAGTTAAGACGCATTAGTAAAGATTACCTTTATCGGCTACGTAGACATTGATTCAAGATATTTCAGTGAGGCTTTGGTTAAGTGGGTATACTGATATCAGTTATTTGAGGCCGTGATCTTTTATTGGACATTAACCTACAGGTGACATCCTAAATTCCTCCTTTAATAGAGAAAAGTGAATCATCTAGTACACTTTCAAATCCGTTTGCATTTTAATTACCTTGCGAGTGATAATCTATCGGAACGACGATGGACATAGCAACAATGATTGTTCACTTGTTAAGCTTGTCTGAAGCCCATCTGTTAAAATTCAAGTATCACAAGTGACTTGAAGGTTATTATACTTCCTACTTTTGAATTCTCTTCGGAGGATTTTATTCGGTTTATATAAAAATAAAAACGTCTCCAGGTCAAAAGGATTTCTGATAATCATTATCTTAATTACCTTCAAATTGATGAAATTGAAACGATGTTTCTTATAAACTTTAGAGCGGATATATCATATTTAAAATATAACTAAAATAGTAGAATTAAAAGTGCATGGAAAACCTAATACATCAGGTTTATAATAGAAATTTATGAATAAAAAAACTGTTACTAGTTTTGTATTGTTAACTTTATTGATGATTTATCTTTACATGTCTCGCTTTCATTCATCTTGCCTTCTGCAATCCGAGATTCAGGGATATTTTAAAATAATTTCCATTTCAGATGCCAAGAGCAAAATAAAAGCAATGTCGCTAGGCGTAACTCAAGTACAAGTTTGAATTATGGCGCTTACGATTAATGTTGTAAGGAATTTTAATGAAGAAATTGTAAAAATAAATATTATTTTCTAATTAGCAATTATTTTAATTGATCTAGATAATTGAAAAGTATATCAAATAAACATACAAATTTAAAGTGAACAACTCGGCATTGTTGTGGAATATCAAAGCATCAATTCAAGATTCAAGATTTTATTGATTTCACCATACATGATGGCATTAATCAACACTGTTACACAATTATGGACATTACAAACATAGAAACAAATGTACTTTTATTAATGAACTTATAAATTAGATAAAGATGAAACACGCATGTTTTGAATATCAGCTTTCACTGTCTTAACTATTAAGCCACTGCTTGTCTATGTAAACTTGAAAATGGATATTGTACCTATCTCAAAATTCATAAATGTAAAAACGATATGAATATAAAACATCTCAGATACCAAAAAATAAATCTAGAGGGTGTCCAGGACACAGATACAAATCCGGCAAAAATGGACAAACACGGACCTCTGGAAACCAAGAGGTGGGATCAGGTGTCATAGAGGGATAGCTATCCCCTGTCGACCGGTCACACCCGTCTCACAAAGTCAATATTTAACAAATGGCAGGAAATAAATTGTAAAACGGACGAATGTGTGTGTGTGTGTGTGTGTGTGTGTGTGTGTGTGTGTGTGTGTGTGTGTGTGTGTGTGTGTGCGCGCGAACTTTTAAAACTTTAAAAGCTTTAAGCAAATAAAAACTTGAAAGCTTTAAGCATATGAAATATTTGTTAAGTAGCCACACGATTCATCTTGTTAAAAACTTTTTATTGATGAGCAGAAGACAAGGTGTTTAACTGCTATAATACAAATTACAACGCGATGTGCTGTTGTAGTTTTTTATCATCATTATTTTTCATTTAAAACGGTAAAATAAAATCTCAAGTAATTACAACTCACTGTTCAAACGCATTAGATATAGAATATAGTTAGTGTCAATTTTCGGTTCATGCATCCGGAATTTATGTCCGGGCAACAATTGTGGTTCGTTCAATAAAAGTCACGAAACGTTCTATGGAATCTGACTCCAAAGAACACGCCAATATAGAGCGACACTAAAGAAGCAGCTGGTTTCGGTTGATTTAATGATCTCTTTCATGTGACCCCAACGGTCATTCACTGAACTACAATATGACCGAAAGTTCCCTGACCACCTACTTTTGCTGTTACTTGCATCGTTTACTTGTGAAAACACTTGAAACAAACTACAAAGGCAGTGGACATTAATGGTCGTGATTGAATTTTCAACCCCTTGTCTTTAGTGCACACAATCTCTTAGTGTATACATTTCAGTTATGTAGTTTCAGCCTATAGTAACTTAGAAACTTGCCCTTTATTATGTCAAATATATGTCAGAAAGCAACATTTTATCTGACATACAATTAAACATCGTATATATTCCAATTTCTTCTGCTTTCAGTTTTGAGTGATATGTTCTCGGTATTTAAGGTTACTCCAGCGGAACATGTGCGACAGACATGGCATGCTAACAGGGGACGCAGACTACTTCCGTACACCTGGTCCCATCCCATTTGGGATTCACAATTATTCCTCACGATGAGAGTTTTTATATTCATTTTGTCGTATTCCAATAGACTATACAACTGTCATGACATGAAGGTTTATATTAATATGATATTAAATGAGTTCAATTGTGGCCAATTTTGGACAATATTTGCAAGAGGTATGGGACTTTAAAATGTACATAAAAGCTACCTCTGGGTGCACAGTGTTTTTCAGTCACATTTTGTTCTTTAAAAACAAGATAATTCAGCTGTGGACCTCAGCAAAATACACTTTGCTAATCAGATTTTGATGAGTTAACATTGTCCTTTAAGACAACACAAAATAGTGACACTTGAACAAAAACCTCTGATAGTTCAAATATTATAACATGTTAAAATGACATGGTGTTTCGAATCTTAATGGTTAGAAGAGTTTTTATCATTTCATATTTGTCATGCAATCGACATGGGATTACCAGAAATACAATGGGAGCTTTCCACTACATTTTCTGAGTTATTCCTAAGTTCCTTTGATTTGGTCTTGACTATGGATTCACTGGTTGGCAGGGAGAGGTGCACTCTACCCTTCCACCTGATCTCACTTTCATTATGTTTGTATAGTGGATTTTGGACAGCTCTTTAGTTACACTCTGTACCTTTTTTTCAACAACAACACTTATGTATGCTCTCTCTCTCTTTCTCTCTCTCTCTCTCTCTCTCTCTCTCTCTCTCTCTCTCTCTCTCTCTCTCTCTCTCTCTCTCTCTCTCTCTCTCTCTCTCTCTCTCTCTCTCTCTCTTAAGTACCGTGATCATGGACATTGGTGTCATCGATCTTTTAGTAGTATAAGTTCTATGTATTGTTAACTATAGCAATAAACCATATACAAATGATAGGTGGTTATGAATTGACATAGCAGGCAGGAGAAATAACTAGAATTTTTAGAAGAATATTGAAGGTCAGAAAAGAAATTTTCGTTATTACAAACTACCTTCACACAAATAACAAGAGTATATGGTAATTATCGGTCCAGGGATAAACCATTGATTAAATTTAGTTATGTTCATTGTCATAAATATTTCATTGAATTGTTCTAGCATTTTACAAGATGCTAATTGTCATGGACAAAGTTGTACTGTGTCTATAAATAGCCTGAACGTACGACGTCAAATCAAATAGGCGCATAGAAATGCGTTGAGTAGACATTACAAAGATCAGTGCAGCATGCTGAAATTTTAATATTTTGTGTAACATATTACAATCACGTGACTAATCCACGAGTTTGTACGGCCTAAAATGAATTTAATTTCCCTTTTACTTGTTCTCGACATTGCTAACCTTACATCTTCCTTAATATTAAGATTTTTAAGACAATCGTTTCTGTCAATAAGACTTCATTAATTGAGTCTAAATGAGTAACCACAGTAAAGGATGCCCATCTTAGATTTTGGGGTGTTTACAATTTATACGGTGCCATTCATTCGAAATATTATGTCGGTATAAGATAATCAGCTAGTACCGAAATATCAGGTACTGGGTTTATGTATACCCTTGGGGACTCAACCGGTCCACCAGCAGTGGCAACGAGCTAGTGGTTGCAAGTATTATAAACATAATATCAGAGTTATATTTTTACAGAGAATATGCCTAAACAAATGCTGAAGACGATCTTTTCTATCAAAAAGACTTCATCAATTGAGATCAGAAACCGGAAGTGGTATCATACAAGGCCAAAAAGTTATCTGAATGTATTCGGCAATCCGAATTGTATCGATAAACATATATTGAAAGATATCATTTTACCTTTTACATACAAAAATCTCTTCCCGCGTTAAAATTTGAATTTATGCAAAGTAATCAAACAAATTAAAATAAATAAATAAATGAAACTTTTCCTCTTTTTGGTCGTAGCATTGGAATTTCGAGGTATGGGTTCCTATCACAAAAGTATTCTATGGTAAAATAATCACTTTTTCCAGTGACTGGCCATGACATTACACAATTTCGAGGAGTGCAAATATGTGTAAATTAAATGGGTTCTTTATCCATAATTATGTTCTTTCATCAAACGAAAACGTGTCCCAGTCTAATTGTCGGGAATATGGAAGTCGTCAAAACGACTGCAATTTCGTCTGGGTTTCACATGTACCAATAATTGATTTAAATCACTCTGTATAATGGTATGCGACTTGGGTGATTCGCGTTTAGGTTTGCGTGTAATTTGCTTTTAATTTACTTATGATTTTGTCTACTGTTAAAGAGCATATCATTAACGTATTTCTCAACTGATATTTACGCCGAATATCAATATATATCTATGTCAGTCAAAAATGTGCATAATCATAAAATACCGTTCTGGTTGTGTTATTTGGATTATTACATACATATTACGTAATGTGCAGTATACATTTAAGGATTTAATATTGGGAAATTTCCATTCTGTGTATAAATTTCATCCACTAATGGTGGGTTTCTGTTCTTTATATTTGGCAATAATACAAGACAGAACTGTCTTGATCTGAGTGGTTTCAACCATTATTCCATCAATCTCCCGTGCTGGTTTAATATGAAGTTACTGTGGATAGAGATTGGAATTGCACTCAATGTATATTTATCCTATTGCAGCAGAATTTGAGAATAAAATTCAGGAAGTTTCCACCCACAAATAATTCAGTAGTAATCGCAAAAATAAAACAAGTTAAGTATTTTATGATCACTGTGAAAGAATGTATGTACTTCCACTTTCAACAAACCATTTTACTATCATTTATTGAACAAGTTGTCTGACAAAGTTCTTTGAATGTTTTATGAATATCACAGATACCAAAGCATAAATCTTCATGATGTCAAGGATACAATATAAAATCTGGTGAATATTGGACAAACACGTACCTCTTGAAACATATTAAGTCTTGCTTTTGGTATAAAATATCTAAAACTCTTTTCAATTATTTACATTTCCGGTCACGTGATTCACTCGGGTAAGCATTCACGTTTGTAATATGTTGCTCCTCATGCCGAACTGCGGCATTAGGAAGAACATCATGCGTGCTTAAATGTTCTACAGATAACACATATTGTCTATTATCCCTGTGTCTCTAGATATGGCCGTGACTCAGGCGACCGAGTATTGACAATATATATATATATATATATATATATATATATATATATATATATATATATATATATATATATATATATATATATATATATATATATATATACAAGATTTCTTATGTTTGTGTATAGCCTTTAAAAAATATTTGTCATTGTATATCAAGTACAAATGGTGAAAGAAGAAAAATTCGAAATAATGATTTTTGGTAAACACAGCTAATGTCCCTTAAAGAGTTTTTTCATGTTGCTGAAAATAACTTCACAGCATATGACTTATTATCAGAGTAAAAACAATACATATTTCAAATACTTTATGCCCCCATGATTTAAATCATTCTTGGAGATTTTAAAGTCCCATAACTGTGGCAAATATTGCTGAGTGATGACCGAAACCAAAGAGGTAAACGAGAGCACACTGATATAAAATCACATACCATTTCCTGTCAATCTCTTATAGCACACCAAAATCACATAAATGAGATAAACCTAGTTTTTTGTGCTAAACATCGTTTTTTCTCCAGCAAATGCGAGTTTTTGAGAAAAACTAAGTTCAACTTATTAATGTGCTTCGAATTTGAAATACCTGCATAAAAACTAATATTAAATAAGTAAAACTGGGTTTGGATGCGCAAAAGTCACATTTATGTGATTTTACCGCAGTTAAATCTGGTTTTTCTGAATTAAACTATGTTTTTCTGGATAAATATTAAATTCTACTCATCTGTGTGGTTTTAGCACAGTTAAACCTGGTTTTTCTCAGCTAAACCTAATTTGTCTCCAGATAATCTGGGTTAGTGAGAAAAACTATAAATAACTGGAGAAAAAATAAGTTTAACTCATGAATCTGATTTTGATCATCTCTATCTTTTATTCGGCATTGAAATATTATAAACATAATACCAAAGTTATACGTGACTACGTATCCGACGATCAGTTGCCATGTGTTCACTTCTTGTCAATCAAAGTGAAAAAAAAAAACAAAGGACTTTAGTAACAGAAATGCCATTCTATGTTCTACATCTCAAATCACGTGATTCCTATAAGAATATTGGTCCGTCTTTTTGGGTGCAATAATTTAAAACAAATGTCATGCGTGCACAACTTCCGAGACCGACTAAATGTGTGCAGATTTATGTTTTCTATGTGGTCAATGATCTGTACGGAATTCTCTTGTGAAATTGGTCGAAAATGAAATATTAACGACAGACTCTCAGTAATGTATGGAGAACGTTCGGGTTGCAATTCGAAAGATGCTACAGACTGACGTATCTACCAGACAAAGCATTTCCGATGAGTAACAAAAGTCAATTTTCCTCACCACGTGTAGAAAATGATAGAAACTGTGCAACACGTAAAGATATCTCCCCATTGCTGTATGATGTACACAAAACAAAGAGAAGAGTTCTAGTTATCCTTGTTTGTTACAAAACGTTAGATAAGTTCAGAATACAGTTTTGAAATATTAGATGTTCCATGGTATCGGTCATGCATACAATGTACAGTTAGTTCATATTTCCCAAAGTGTGTGTGTGTGTGTGTGTGTGTGTGTGTGTGTGTGTGTGGTGTTGTTGTTGTTGTTTACTTAACTGGGTGGTGTAAATACAATATTTACAACATGACAAAATTTTGTATTTACACCTTTGTATTTGTAAGTTTGAAATCTACAACATGACATATGGATGGATGTATGCTTTTGCAGATCTTTCAAGAAAATCGCCCGTACCTCCTCCATTTCTAATCTACTTGATATCAATTATTTAAACCACAGTGTTACTTTATTAAGTTATGGAAAATTCTTGAGTGTCACATGTGTAAACACTCTACAATTTTTGCTAGAATTATAATTATGTAGATTGGCGATCACCATATCAGGGAAGTTTCCTTGAGGACATATCGGCAACTCTCTTAATCACAAGGTTTTAATATGATTATCATTAGCTTGTTACTCCCGGATACTCTAATTTGATCGTTGTGGTTAGAAACAAAACGAAAACTTTTATTTAGTTTACCTTGTGGTATACTTACAATTGTTAATTAAATTTAGTTTAATACATTGTATATACTTAGTAATTTTTCCAAATGTAATGTTGAGTACCCACAATACTATAATTTATGTTTGTTTGTTTGTATTTTTTTTTGGGAGGGGGGTACGCCACGCTTTTTTTTTTAACCTTTATGGTGGTGACCAGTTTTAAATGGTGGAGGATGAAAAGAACCCAGTTTCAATGTGCCGAGTCGAGGAAGAGATCACCGGGCTTCCGTAAGTAGACTGGCAAACTTTCCCACAAAATAAGCTTAGATTTCAGCGGGACCTACGACAATCAGATCAAATCATTAAGTAAAAGTGATTTTATATTATACTTAAGTCCTGTCAATATGATGATATATCTGTCCGTACTTTGGTTGACATT
Source organism: Atrina japonica (assembly GCA_030159075.1). Taxonomy (NCBI): domain Eukaryota; kingdom Metazoa; phylum Mollusca; class Bivalvia; order Pterioida; family Pinnidae; genus Atrina; species Atrina japonica. The sequence goes on from BROG01000004.1 coordinate 2,141,400, forward strand.
GCAAACAAATTATATGTAATTATATCAAGTTCACTGAACATGGACACTTAGAACACTTCAATAACACAAAAATCTGCGTATGAAATGTAATGCAAAAATATGTTCTAAAATAGACCACATAATAACTTCGTTAACACTACAATATACAGAAATAGTATGTAAGTATATCACGTTCTTGAAAAAAATTAAAGGTCAGAATAGAATATCATGATTTTCAAGCAAGGAAAGCGAGCACTATATGGTGAGAGGGTAGAAATATGTGTACATAATTATGTAAACGAACGATAAGTACGGTATAAAAACCTTTGTCAAACAGGAAACGGAAATAGCTCATTTTTCGCATTATAATCACACCGCTGTGTTAAGAAGACGTTTTGAAGGTTATTTATAAACTTTATATCTAAAATGAAATTTTAAAAACTTCTCATCTCCTGACAAATTGTATAAAATGTTAAAATGATTGAGCTATTAATGTTTCAGGTATCTCAATGAGAACTATTAACACAATAGTATCTTTGATCCGCCATATTTACAAACAGTGCAGACGACATATGTAGGGATACAAAGTGTTCTGAATCAGCAGTTCCGCATAGAATGTTGCAGTATTAATAAAAACGAGATCAATCTATCTCAGGTGCGAGAACATGGCCAGTACCATAATTAGCAGATAATATTTACATTCAACTTCCAGTATGTCAGTAGACCATTTTACATTACATCATAATGATTAACTGTGTATAAAGTAAAGTAACATTAACTTTATCAAATCATTACAAAATATGTGTCTCGAAAAAAACCCAGATTAAATCACATCATAATTCAATCAACTTCACATCATTACCGATCATCAGGTAAAATTTCACATCAAATCAGTGCGAGTTCCATGGATTGTAACTTGATTTTGTGAGAAAGTTTGACAGATTACTTGTGAAAAGGTTGAAGGGCTCTTTCAGGGTATTTTGTAACCCATCTTCCATCATTAAACATGGTCGCTTTCATATATTGTTGACTGTAATGTGAAGTACCACTTCATCAAATCTGTTCGCCGTAAAAGAATACCACATCATATCATTATCATGTTTACGATTAACCTGCATTTTGAAATGGGATTGGGCACCAAGTTTTTACACCTTTATTGTAAGCCCTCTCTCTTATCTGACTGTTCCTATTGCCACACTTTACTATATCACACTTGAACTTCCGGTATATCTGCTCAAAGTATCAAAATATCAGACTACATCACAATAATTTTGTACCTTTGCGAAAATCGGATTATATAGGTGCTATCAAAGTACTAACAACATTGTTGTTGTTGTTGTTCTTGTATTGTTGTTTAATGTCCCAGATGAGATATCAGGTGTCCTAAACAACTACAAAAATAGATGAGATAGCAGGTGTCCTCAACAACTACAAAAATATATGAGATAGCAGGTGTCCTCTACAACTACAAAAATAGATGAGATAGCAGGTGTCCTCAACAACTACAAAAATAAATGAGATAGCAGGTGTCCTCTACAACTACAAATATAGATGAGATATCAGGTGTCCTAAATAACTACAAAAATAGAAGGGATATCAGGTGTCCTAAACAACTAAACAATAATTCTGTACCTTTGCGAAAATCGGATTATATAGGTGCTCACAAAGTACTAACAACATTGTTGTTGTTGTTGTTGTATTGTTGTTTAATGTCCCAGATGAGATATCAGGTGTCCGCAACAACTACAAAAATAGGTGAGATAGCAGGTGTAACAACTACAAAAATAGATGAGATATCAGGTGTCCTCAACAACTACAAAAATAGATGAGATATCAGGTGTCCTAAATAACTTCAAAAATAGATGAGATATCAGGTGTCCTAAATAACTTCAAAAATAGATGAGATATCAGGTGTCCTAAATAACTTCAAAAATAGATGAGATATCAGGTGTCCTAAATAACTTCAAAAATAGAAGGGATATCAGGTGTCCTAAACAACTACAAAATAGGTGAGAGTGCAGGTGCCCTAAACAACTACAAAAATAGATGAGATAGCAGGTGTCCTCAACAACTACAACAGTAAACGGGATATCAGATGCACTGAAGAAATACAACTGTATATGAGATATCAGGTGTCTTAAACAACTACAATAGTCGATGAGATATCATGTTCCTAAACATATGCAACGGTGGATGAGATATCAAGTGCCCTGTATACATATAAAAGAGATGAGATATTAGATGTCCTAATCAACTACAACAGTAGATGAGAAAGCAGGTGACCGGAATAAATACAACAGTAGATGAGATATCAGATGTTCTATATAACTACAAAAGAGATGAGATATTAGGTGAACTGAAGAACCACAACTGCAGATGAGATACTACGTGTCCTAAACAAATACAATAATTGATGAGATAGCAGATTGTCCTGAAGAACAACGGGAAATGAGATATCAGGTGTCCTGCAGAAATACAACTGTAGATGAGATACCAGGTGTCCTATATAAGTACTGAAGAGATTAAATATATGATGTACTGAGGCTTTAAATGGAAGCAATGAATCTAATAATTTTTATATGAATATTAAATTACACGATTTTAAGTGCTCTTGGTCAGACAAGCACGATTCTTTCATTTTAAAGTAGAGGCATTATATTAGTGCATTTAAGTTAAACATATCGTACTAAGTAACTTTTTTGCTGATATCAGCATAACTACAAAGTGTAGTACTTTTTGTGCAGGCAAATTCGTGACAAAATATGTATGTTCCATATAGCATGAAATTTATGCTAAATTATTGAACTGTTTCCACTTGATGTGATGTTAAAGATAACTGCCAATGGCAAAAACAGGCTACCATAAAACCCTATTACCGGAAAGTGGATTCTTGTTTGTTTACGACATTAGCTTCCTAAATCTACATTTGAAATTTGAACCGTCAACATAATCATACTGATATAGCATTACTTTTCTCATTATGTAAATGAGACTACAAGAACGTTGTAGCATTTATCTTTTTACGTGACCGAAAACATTATTCAAATTGTCATATCGACCATCTGACACAGGGATTAAAGAGATGAAGTTTGCAGTATGATAAATGGTCTCTTTCTTAATTTGCATTGCATAATATTGTGTTTTTGCATATGTTTGTATATTTATTGGTACATTAAGAACTTTCCTGGAAATGTTCCAATTCTTTTCTCTGTTGCAAATGAAAATTGCAATTCTAGCCTGATCCGTCTATAAAATGTTTCGGGACATGGTTTATGTAGTGACGTGTCTTGTAATTCTTTCAAAAATACGGTTTAATTATTAAATAAAAATCAGTCGGATAAAATATTTGAAATAATCTGTATTATATAGATTTTCTGCATCGCAAAACCATTATTTTACATGTGTATAAGCTGAAACTTTTGGCTGTCATTCAATTACAGGATGACTGTGCGTCTATGGTGTGGTATTATTTCTTTCGACATTGTTTTCCTACGTATAAATAGGGTTGTCGTTTCTTCTTTAACTTGTATAAATAGGGTTGACGTGTAGTACAGGTGAAGCTGCAATTTCACAAACGTAGTGTAGACTTTTTCTAAGGAATCACGTCACTCTATGAATAGTTGTGCCGTCTGGTACCGGTAAAGGTGCAATCTCACAAATTTAAACTTTTTCTAAGGAACCATGTTATTCCATGAATAGTTGTGCCGTCTAGAACCAGTAAAGGCGTATTCTCACAAATTTAAACTTTTTTTCTTAGGAACCACGCCACTCTATGTATAGTTGTGCCGTCTGGTACCAGTAAAGGTGCAATCTAAAACATTTAAACTTTTTCTAAGGAACCATGTCATTCCATGAACACTTTTGTAACGTGCCAGTCTTCGTGTCGTCATCTGACTTCCATTTTACTATCATCTGACTGAGCTAGAATTCAACCGCGCCGTCGTCTGGATTCAGATTTATTACATGGATACAAGTAACCGCTTTTGGTGATCTAGTGGTAGATCGTTCGACTCGCAAGCGGACGTTCCCGTGTTAGATTCCCGGTATCAGATTAAACGAAAGACACTTATAATGGTAGTGACTGTTCCTTCGCCAAGCACTCGGCATACAAAATGGGGGGTCACGGAGCTTTCGGATAAGATTTATCAAAAAAAATACCCTCACTGATTTTGCGTCAGTCCATAGCACAGGTCAAAATATTTGGCACTAATCTAAACCTGGTGACATCACAATAGTAAAAATTTATCTGGGATATAAAACAACGGTTAAACCATAAATCATCAAGCAAGTGACCAACAGTGTAAAAACAATTATTACATATATGATTAAAGGGGCATTAGCTGTGTGTTTTTGTTTTAAAACATTTCCATTTTATTACTTAGATTGAAATACAATAATGAAAAAGATATGCACAGGCATAAAAAATTAAATTCCTATATATTTTGTGAAAATTGCTTGAGAACCCCAGTTTGGCTCTTTTTCACTTGCAGTTGATTGATTCGACCTTGCCATTTGTAGCCTATATGCATATGGATCTGACCTTATTTATAAAAAGTATATAGGAATATAAAAAAAATATTGCTGTGTATAGCTCTTCTTTGTTATTATACATCAAGTACAAGTAGTAAATGTAGAAAAAAATCGAAATTATTTTTGGTAAACACAGCCCCCTTTAAGTATAATTTGATGTGTCTGGGTGAGAAGTCGCGAATATGTCAACACCGCTAAAAAGAGTCGTCAAATGGCCATCATGATATAACATACACGAAACAAACACCTGAAATCCGTGCTATGAATATATTTTGTCACCTAACAGGTAGCATACGCGTACTACAAGTGACCTATAAAGTATAAGTGTGAGACAACCATATAAACGTGACGTCATGTTATTGTAACCTTACAGCTATATAATTATAAGCTATCATCGACAGCATTTTGGGGGAAATAGTCATATCCACTCTTAACCATTCTAATACAATAAAAATATCTCTGAACATGAGACAACTTACATTTATCGTGATTTTAACCGTTAAACATAGTTTTTGAGACATGAAATAAACATATGTACTGTGTTGGTATACAATATTTCTGTGACGTGGGCCTAATCGTATTTTGCACGTGACCTCTAGGACGAACACTCGGAGAACGTTTACCATACATTCGTCCAAGCTGAAACAATGTCGAAATGTAATCCGAAGTTACGTTATAATCATCATTTTTCGCACGAATTTGAAACAAATAAAAGCTAATATGACCAGTTCTGTTTTTGTTATATAAGGTTGTAATCTTACCATGAATTGCACATGCTGCGTTAAAATTCGTTAAATTTTAATATTTGTAAAAGGTCAGCTAAGTGATGGCGGATTCAAAATTTCGGTTACAACGTGTTACGGTTTGGGAGTTTTTTCTTAAAAGACGCTTACATTTGTTTTTGTTTAATTTGTTTTTTTAACCACCGGGATACATACATTATCTCTTTCTGATATGACAAAATTTTCATAAGACAACTCTTTTTGCTTTAATAAATTTTCAATTGCTGCGTATGCTTCAGTGCTGGCATGTATGTATAATTAGGTAATGTATAGATGTGTGTATACATTTCTACCAAAAGAGACATCAATACATAACTACGTATGTTTCTACGCTTAATGTCTTATGTTTGTTTGGAACAACAAAGTCAAGTCATTAATAAATGGTTCGATATGTACATCACTGATATCTTGTCATTTCATTTCACCTTAATCTTCTCCAAGTCAACATCGATCTTGTCTGTGTTTTAATATATTACAGGTTTTTTACGATATTTTTTGTTATATGTGAAATGCTTTTAGCCTCAGATTTGCTTGTATTTTGTCTCCATGATCAACAGCTTGTTGACAAGTCAAGATCAGTTAAACCATTGAGGCGACAAATTTTCAGTGTAAAAAGTTTAGCAATTGGAACCATAAACTCGACGTATCTATCGTCTCTTCAAATATTCTACAGTTGGATGATGCATTTGCAATCATTTCAAATTCTATTTTAGCTTCAGGTGACTGAACTTGTGTGTCCGTTTAGACTTGTCACTATTCATTTGCTTCCCATATTAAGTAAATAAATGGTAAATCTAGATTTTTTTAATATATATTGATTGGATCCGGAGAAGGATAAAAGGACCTAACACAGGATCCTTTCTATATTGATTCGTATACCACAAACTCCAATCATTCATATTTCCTTTGATATCCACTTTTGTAAATCCGTAGAAGAGTGATCCGGAATGGGGACATTTTTCTACATAGTTCACTTTTCTACATGTGTCTGGGCATTATTTCTTCGAAGAATAATTATCCCAGGTAGTTCTGTCAATAGGGGTCATTTTTTCAACATTACACAGGTATATCACGTTTAAAAACGCAAGTGCACTGACAATTAAGATTTGTGGTATCTGACATGAGACATTTTGCATCACCATAAAATTCAAAATACTTGCGTAAAATAATCAAGCCTTCGAATTACGGTTGTTGTACGTTATTTAGACAGAACTGCCATAATGCGACGGTAAAGCTACAATGGACCTCGCTATTAAGACCACCTGACCGACTGACTCAAATTGCTGTAATTAATGAGGTGATACGATCACTTTTAAAGTTAGGTTCTGTACTTACTAGATATTTATCAAGAGACTGTATTTGCTTTCCGAAGTGTTAGCTGGTCTCCTAAGCGAGGTGGTCTTTAGGTGAGATTTCATTGCACATACATGTAGCATCATCAAAATCTGTGGAACTTCTCCTTTTGCAGGTATCGTGTTCGGCATACAAGTGACATATTAAAGAATATTTCATTCACATACAAAATCTTTTGATAGACATGAAAATTACGCAGTAATGAAAGAAAACGTTAAACATTTTGAAACACGGTGGAAGAAAGACAACTCTACATTCTAGTTTGTCATTCTCCGACCGACGCGATACGAAAAATATGTATCTAGATTTAGTGGTAGGACAGCAGACATTTCCATTTACATGTGATAGAACAGTTAGAAATATGTGAACATACAAAATTAATGACAGTGCAGATAATTAATAATTAACCTCCAATTGTTTTAATTTCACCGAAATAATTCAAGAACTAATATAAAACGTGTCAGGGAGTAGGGGGGTCTCTAACTAAGCATCGCGAGCTTCTAATCACCTAGTCTCTCATCTCCCGTCACCTAGGATTCGACTTTCAGTGAACTCTAGTATTATAGTTATGTGGGAAAACAACTAGTTCATTTTATGACGTCACTCTACTGGGGTTTTCAAGTTCCTTTGTAGCCAGATTTTCTCTTCTTCCACTAACAGTGACCGACATTGTATCTCTAAAAATGTTATGTGTAGCGCAAAACACCAGTAAAAGCAGCTACGTGTCTTCCGTGTATAAAATCGTATTTCATGATGAGGCCTCTTAAAGTCTAATTGGTTTCTTATATAAGCGTGCTAAAGGGAGAAATCTATCTATTTACCTTTATCATTTAATATGGTTGTCGCGTGAAATACCTGGCCGATATTACAAATCATTGTTTATCATTAAAAGCTGCGATTTTACAAGTCAATCATCGGTCACTACGCTGGTATTGCAATTCACAGTCATAAATATGTTTTATTACGAATGCGTTTGTTGACATGAAGGTTGGACAAATACATTGACCGTTACTGGAGGTTTCCTTCATATCTTTAATATTGCCAAATTTTGCTGATATTTTTATTTTGAACCTCTCCTAAACACCACCACGCTTAGGAGACCACCTCACATTTCAGGCTCTAAATTTCAAGATTTGATAAATTTTCAATTAGTACAGAAACTCCCTAATGAGACCACCGCACGAATCAGACCACTTTGAGAGTCAGGTCGTCTTAATTGCGAGATTCATATCTCTCTCTCTCTCTCTCTCTCTCTCTCTCTCTGTTCTCTCTCTCTCTCTCTCTGACTCTCTTGTGTCTATCTCTCTCTATATCTCTCTCTCTATCTCTATGTTATAGTGACATTTATATATATATATATATATATATATATATATATATATATATATATATACATATATATACTACAATTGTTAATCATAAAGAAATATAGATCTACATCATTTCAGTGAAGAGGATCAGACGACTGTGGCTTACATCTGCTATAAAAGGCTCTCGATTTGAAGTCAATACAATATTCGATATGTTTCAATAAACACCCGACTCAGACGGGTTCGTATATACGGTCAGCCATTGTATTTATCAATCCTGCATCAGGTATTTATTATTTTCTAGATTTATTACATCCTTTGACATGCATCATATTATTGTTTTCTATTGTCCCCGTGCACTATTATTTATCTCTGTCCATCGCCCGTAAATGACAGCTCTTTTTCCGGTTTTTCAAGTTTATGGATCACAATAAAGTGGCGGGACAAATGAGAATTGATTAATTGGTCGTCTGCTTACAACACTTTCAAACTGCTTGAGTTGACTTCTGATTAGGACCACACTTAAGCGCGTGAAAATAAAAGTTAATTAATGCCTGCATATTTCTGACACATATTAAGGTAATGAATATGGAAAATTAAAACCAAAATCGTGCAAGTATTTGAATTAACATTTTTATCGTTTTACCACACCTGTGCCTCATGAAATGTTCAAATAAAATGTTCAAATTAATTTTTATACATGTTTCTCCATATGTATTTCAATTGATTTTGAATTTTGTTTCCAAAGGATATAAAACTAAAATATGTATTGGATAATTTCAGAAATTGTCTAAAACTGGCAAACGGTAAAAATATTAATTTATATGTTGGCTAACTAGTGAAGACGCAACGATGAAATAAGGGTAAAAATGGAATTAGAAATATAATATCTATCAACTGTGCAGTATTTCATTAAAAGTGCAAATGTGTTGAAGAACGAAGCGACTGCAAATGTCTTGAAGAACGAAATAAGTGCAAATGTCTTGAAGAACAAAACGAGCGGAAATAATTTGAAAAACGAAGCGAGTGTAAAAGTCTTGAAGAATGGAGCGTGTGCGAATTTCTTTAAAACGAAATGTAAATGTCTTGAAGAACGAAATGAGTGCAAATGTCTTGAAGAAAGAAGCGAGTGCAAATGTCTTGAAGAACGAAATGAGTGTAAATGTCTTGAAGAACCAAATAAATATAGGCAGCTCCTTGGCGCGTTTTTGAATTTTTGCCGCTAGGGGGCGCCATCAGTGGCGCTGTTTGATGACGTCATCAGAATACTGGCTTCTGATTAGTCAAATTCAAAAACGCGCCAGGGAGTCGCCTGTGACGTCATAACCAGAAGTGCGTCATACCGGAAGTGAGGTCATACCGGAAGTGTGTCATACCGGAAGGAGATCCTGTTGTCATGGCAATAAGGAGAAAAAGCCAATCGTTGAGCTTGGAGGCGTGTCTATGACCGGAGGTGGAAGGTTGTAGGGCAGCCATCTTGGATAACGAACCAATGAGAGCCTTCGTTACAAGAGGTTGGGGTCACGAGAGGTCACGTGAGTTCACGAGAAGTCAACGGCTAGAGAGAGGAGTTGGGTTTTTCCAGTTTTGAGCTGAGAGTGAATCTATTTTTAGAACCGAAACTTTGGGTTTTTCCAGGTTTGTGAAACCAATAGTAGGTGTCGCCACAGTTGGTGAGAGTGGTGTATCATCAAGTGCGCAAGCGCGAGAAGCGGTAGGCCGAGCTCGAGTCAAGCTTGAACATGTTATCCTTGTTTTAAGACTAAGGGAGATCACTGTGTATAGAATCTATAGGTGGAACAAAGGGAGATCACTCTGTATAGCCTGTAGGGATGGGACATAGTGAAGATCACTCTGTATAGACTGTATGAGTAGAACAAATGGGGAGAATACTCTGTATAGTCTGTAGAGATGGGGTAAAGGGGAGATCACTCTGTATAGCTTGTATGAGTAGAACAAAAGGGGGGTTACTCTGAATAGACTGTATAGGTGGAACAAAGGGGAGATCACTGTGTATATACTCTATAGGTGAAACATCACTCTGTATAGACTGTAGAACAAAGGAAGATTACTCTGTATAGACTATAGGGGTGGAACAAAAGGGGAATGACTCTATATGGACTGTATGCACTAAACCAGAGAGGGAGGGTGGGTTGTGAAACAGAAAGTATAGGGAGGGTAGCCATCTTGGCTATGGAATCATGGGATATCTAATTTTTCAGGGACTGACTAATCTCACGACAGGAGAGAGATGCATAGAACATGAAAGTGTGTAACGTACTCAAAGTTTGCAAAAGTGATCAAGTGTATGTGTCGTTCTCAAAGTTTGTCAAAGTGATCAAGTGTTTGTATCGTTCTCAAAGTTTGTCTCAAAGTGACACAAGTGACAAAAGTTGTTCACTTACATCGTTTCAACAAGTATCATAGTTCAGACAGTGAAAACAGTATCTGTATTATTTCATATTTTTTCTTGTACTTCTGTATATAAAATTAAAAAAGTGAAACACTCACCCAGAGGAATTTTTCTGACGATGTTGATTCTTCGAGCTTCGGATGCCAAATGAGCTCTCAGAGGTCTAACTGAACTTATTTTCAAGTTTTTAATGTTACTATTTTTAGAATTAACTCGTTTTGAATTTCTATCTTATAAAATTTGATCGATCAAGTAAAAAAGAACTAGTGAATGTTCACATTTACATACTATAGGTTAGACTTACCGCTACAGTGTAACACATACAAAAACTGCATACTTTTAGTTAAGGTTTCTTTTCGTGTAAGTTGGGTGGCCATTAAAAGGGCCGTTTGTTTCGGGTTGTTGAAACCCTTAAAAGCAGCAGCAGCAGCTGACCACCTTCGACCTCCTGGCTGCATCTTTTTTGGTCTCAGCAGCACGCCACCATCTCTCTAGCCGGCCTTCTAGTGTTCGAAATACTCCCATTCCTGGGAGGCCGTCTTTAACTTGTCGATGACATGCTACCTAACTTTTACGAAAAGAAACCTATGACTGATTAGAGCAGTTCTGTACAATAAAACATAGATCCTTTGTATACCCTTATTTTTTCTGTATCTTTTCTACTCTAAGTGTTATACTTTTACTCTTGATATCCTTCTACTCATAGTTTTGTTAATTGTGTTTTTACACCAGATCACTCCTTTGTGTCTACCGTGTAGATACTAGAGCAGGACTCTAAGTGTACTCTAAACGTGTACACCTTAAATTCAATAGGTTTAAACTCTAAGTGTACTCTAAAATGTGTACAGGGTTTATGAGAAGTAGTGTTTTTATAGAGTAGTAGATGTAGCATATCTCAATACAGTTTAGATTACTAATGCCTAGGTTGGCATAAAAGGGCCGTTGGGTAGGTTACACAAACACCTCTTTTTCAGAGGTATCATTTTTAATAAGTTTAATGCCCCGCTAAAAACTTTTTAGATAGTCGACAGAGGATTAGGGCCGTCCCTCTGTGACTATGTACAATACATAAGAATGAACTATGAGACCACTGATTAACTATGAGAACACTGATTAACTTTGATAACACTGGATAACACTGATTAATTTTGAAAACACTGATTAACTTTTTTTAAAAGTTCATCACTATGAAACACAGTCTTGCAACACGCAAAACGGAAATCTTTTTATCACTTTGTCTTACACAAACGGTTGATCATGGGCCCCTAATACAAAAGCACGGAGCAAAAGAACGTTAGCTTTTGTCCTAGATCGGTCGGTTCGAATTTCTTGACGCTGTGACAGTAAACGTATTTACATGATAACAGTACTAAAAATCACTGCTCGGTTTCCACTTTCACTTTCTTGGTGGCTTTTCCTCCCTTCTTGAGTTTACGTTTGACTCCTGTTGAAGTCTGTTCGGGACATTCATAAGCCCAATGACCTGACTGATGACATTTATAACACTAGTCCGATTGACGAGATCGACTTTCTACTTTGTTCTCAGGTTCTACTCTTACTGATGTTTAGTTGTTGTTGTTGCCGGTCCCGTTTCTTGATTCATAGGACATCTAGGAGACCAAAGTCCAATTTTTTCCACAAATGAAACAAGGATGAGTCTGTGCTGAAGGCTTATATTCGTACGAGACCATATACGATGTTCTCTGACTTTACTGGCTGTAGTTTATTGCCTTCAATTCTTTCAGACTAGCTGTAATGGTCGTGAGTTCTTCCCTCATTTTCTGTAATGTGGATAGCAAGGCATCACGTAACATTCCCTTGGTCGCATCATTTTCTTGTTTTTCTTCCAATTGGTCTAAAGTTTTGAGAACTTCATCAAACACATCAGCCCCTTCTATGTACGGTGTACAATTAGGTGAATAATTTGGGTGCGTCTGAGACAAGCCTGGATAACTCATGTTGATGACTGATTCAAATGATGTTTGGTCACTACACTTCACTTTACTTTATACCCGTTCTTCTTATTCTATATTTAGCCTCGTTCCCGTCAGGCACTTGTTTGTCCCCAGAAGGGAGGCTCCACACAGGTTTTTTTGTTTTTTTTTTTTATATCACCAGTTGACTGAAAGCACAATCTTTAGACCAACGTCGATGTTCTGTATAAGCATTATCGGTCCATTCCCAATCTTTTAAACAGATGCCAAAAGAAAAACACTGAACGTGGTCACTGTTTCCTAAATACACAAATCCTGCTCTGGCTATTTCTGTCTGTTTAGGTCCCGGTAGATATTTGGGCCAATGATCTTTAAACGCCAGGTACCTGGATTTATACGTACAAAAATTAGGTAAGACTAAAGGTATTCTTAATTCCTGATGAAACGATAACCCTCTGACGGTAGCAGGTCTTAGTTTAAAAGTGGTCACACCTTGTCTCCTTTCTGTAGGTGGATTCCTTGTCACTTCTATCAGATTGACTCTCGGTACACTATCCACTTCTACACGATGGGCTCGTGGTACACTATCCACTTCTACCCGATGGGTTCGTGGTACACTATCCATCATGTCTCGGTTCATGGGAACACTATCCGTGAGGGTCTGACTAGCATCCATCGTCGATGAAAATAAAGTTTCCATACTTGATGTTCTTTCGATCGTGTCTGAGAGTGAATTGTCCCTGATGTGGATTCTCACCCCTTTTTATAAGGTCCATAAAATCTATTTTTAGATCAGATCAAAATAATGTTTTTCTACGTTTTTTGTCCTGAAACACAAATTGTATCATCGGTACGTCTACATTATGACCAAAAGGATCCCATGCTACTTGTCGTTGTTCTTTATGTACAAGATACATCATACTTGCTCGGTTACCATTATTATCATTTAATTGTAAATGAAAAGTGTCACCGTACATGGGAGACTGACGACCATCGCTTAACCATTGTCGTAGAAACATTAAAATATCATAAGGTATTTCTTTCTGTTCTACTTTTCGTGGTCGTCCCCTACTTCTTTTGTCCTTCTTCTTCTCTTTGTTCTTTTGTTCTCTCTATGGATACTTTTCGTGGACGTCCCCTCTTTCTTTTCATTCTCTGTTCGCCTTCTTTTCCTTCATCTCTCTGTCCTTCTGTCTTTTCCTGTCCTTCCATCGTTTCCCCATTCTTTCTCTCTGTTCTTCTTCTTTTTTTCTGTTTCCCTTCTTCTGTTTCACATCTTCTTCTCTCTGTTTAACTTATTCTCTCTGTTTCTCTTCTTCTTCTCTCTGTTTCTCCCCTTTCCACCCCTTACGTCTTTTCATTTCTTCTTTTCTCGCGTCTTTAATTATTTCACTTTCTCTTTTCGTCGGTTTCATAGAAGTTCAATACCCGATGTGGTCACGATGACTCTCGGTCATCAACTGACCAAAGTCCTGTGATGCACTTCATTTTATGATTAAATGACAAGACGAAAATGAAGTTTGGCAATCACTTTTCCTCCTAGAAAATGAATTTTATGTCCCATGTCATCTCTCAATTGTATTTCAATGGTGTCAAAATACTTTTTTTTAAACCCACATAATTGTAATGAAAAGGTTCCTAATGTTGATGATTGAGCAATTGACCCGTTTAGAAAGGGACCACACGTAATAACGGTAACGATTGTGAACCCACAATTTGACTTTCGACAATGTTACTGTAGACATAGATAACACTCATACCAATATTTAAATCGGATGGATACTGTGGCATGTGTGTGACATCGACCCATTTAGTCATCGGTCTGAAAACGTTGCCATTCCTCTGGTCCACTCTCTTGCTGGGGATCACATCCAGCTTGTTGCATTTAGGCATGAGCTTCTCGTCGTTGAAGAGTATGTTTATTTGCATTACCATAAATCAAATTTTTCCATTATCGTTGCCAGTTTTTGTACTTGTCTCCATCTCCATGTCCAGGTTTCTGACAATGAAAACGACCAACTACAATAGCTAAACAGGTCTTGTCTTTATTTTTTATCTGTATCAAACTTTTTTTATTGTTCAGCATGACCTTTTTATCAACACTGAGATGATATTTTCGTTTTCCACCCCGCTACCTACAGGTTGTATGACATGGATCACTGACAGGGTGGTAGACCCATCTTCGATTCTAAAATTTTCATTACTCTGTTGCTTTCTCAATTTTTTTCATGAGTAGATCAGCATTCAGGTCTTTACCATCCGTAAATTCTACCCACACTTCATTTTTTAAAGATGGATGATGTATATTGACTTGCATCTTATCCCGATCTTCACACTGTAGTCAACATATGATCTATTACCTCTGATACCAAGTGTATGGCATCTTTAGAAAAATGTTTAAACTTGACTTTGTACACATTTGAGGCCGTTTTAAACTTACGTGATTTACACTCACTCAGGGTGTCTACTTCATAGTAATCACTATAATCGGTAAGTTGTCTGTTTGCATTAAATCCATCACCCCGTTGATTTCTCTGGTGAGCCTGCCTTTGACTTCTCGCCTGTTCTTGTCTTTCGTTTAACAATAAATCAAAGTTCGGTAAATTAGCCATTCCGTGTGTATGCCTCCGTGGTAAAATCTAAAATGAAGTACAGTAACTGTAGACATGTATTTATAATAAAAAAGGAAATAATTGTATAGATACTCAAACGAAGTATCATCACATTTACGTATACTCTGTTTTATTCTAGTTTTTTATGTTTAACAGACCCATAAAACTAAAATTTATTTTATTTCGTTTTAGTTTTCATATAGAATTAGAAATAATAAAAACTAGTGACAGAATTTGTCTAAAAACAGGTGGGGAGATGTCTAGACGTAGATGTCTAGACAGAAAAATCGTCAACAACAGGTGGCCAAATGTCTAGACGCAGATGTCTAGACGTAGATGTCTAGACAGAAAAATCGTCTACAACAGGTGGCCATAATGGCAAGTGTCAAAAATGTCAAAAACATGTGGCCAGATGTCTAGACGTGGGAAAATGAAACTCGTCTTTGAAAAATCGTCAACAACAGGTGGCCAGATGTCTAGACGAAAAAAAAATGAAACTCGTCAACAACAGGTGTCCAGATGTCTAGACAGAAAAATCGTCAATAACAGGTTGCCAAATGTCTAGACGTGGGAAAAAAATCAATACGTGACGTCATTAACTCTATATAAGCTAGTACTGCCTGAGTCTCGGTATTAGTTTATCATGGATAACTCATCTGACATGGAGATGCAACCTGAGGAGAGAAACATGAGAATCATTCTTACACGGAGGACACGTATTGTAGTAAGGCCACGCAGCCCGATAAATTCTGGTAGGACCCCTGCGACACCGACTACACAACAGGAGGAACCACCTAGACCTGACCCTTCACTTCCAGTATCTGTACAAAACGTACTAGCTCAGGAAACATTAGCCAATCTTCGACAACATAAGGCCGAGATAAATCGACTGATGATAGAAAAAGAAAGAAAAGTTCGTCGTTGGCGACTTCTCCTCGGCAGATATAGAGTCTCTCTTATTCAGCTTTTCGGAGCAATCAGCGGCCGTTTAAAGGGCCACTCAACTTATTCGAAAAGAAACCTTCACTAAAGGTATGCAGGGTTTGTGTTGGTGTTATTCTGTAGCGGTGAGTTTAAAAAATAGTGTAGTGACTACACACTACTTACCCGTGTATATTCAACATTAAACGTTTGTTTGTGTTTTTGTGTTTTCGTTATGATGTATTCACTTCATTAGATGAAAGTCTAAATATAGTAAGTCATGTGACTAGAGAGAGGTTCAGTTCAGCCTGTGAAAACTCATTTGATATCCGATGCTCGAGGTGTTAACATCGTAAGAAAAAACCATACTATCAGCAGGGATAGTGTTTCATTTTTTTATTTGATAAGACAAGATTATTTTTCATGCATTGAAAATGATAAATATCTCAGAAAAAATAGTCACATGACTAGAATATAGGTTCAGTTAGACCTCTGAGAGCTCATTTGCGATCCGGAGCTCGAAGAGTCAACATCGTCAGAAAGCCACTACCAGCATAGGGTGGGTGTTTGAATTTTTATTACATAGGCTTAGTGTTTTCAATATCTCAGAAAAAATTAGACAACTAGCAACGTAAATAAGGTTTTCATTACTTATAACTTAATTATGCTATCAGGGGAATACCCCATCGTCTAATCAATGTTCATTCACTCTAGACTTCAAAACTTGGGAAAACCCATCACTATACAGTTTATGGTAGTTCAGATCCATACAAGGTATACACAGTGATCTCCCTTTGTACATACTCGTCACTCTACAAGTCTTAGTACAAGTCTTAGTTCAAGCTTGAGTCGAGCTCGGCCTACCGCTTCTCGCGCTTGCGCACTTGATGATACACCACTCTCACCGACTGTGGCGACACCTACCACTGGTTTCACAAACCTGGAAAAACCCAAAGTTTCGGTTCTAAAAATAGATTCACTCTCAGTCCAAAACTGGAAAAACCCAACTTCTCTCTCTAGCCGTTGACTTCTCGTGAACTCACGTGACCTCTCGTGTTCTCTCGTGACCCCAACCTCTTGTAACGAAGGCTCTCATTGGCTCGTTAGCCAAGATGGTCGCCTCCACAACCTTCTACTTCCTGTCATAGACACACCTCTAAGCTCAACGATTGGCTTTTTCTCCTTATTGCCATGATAACAGGACCTCACTTCCGGTATGGCGCGCTTCCGCTTATGACGTCACAGGCGGCTTCCTGGCGCGTTTTTAAATTTGACCAATCAGAAGCCAGTAATCTGATGATGTCATCAAACAGCGCCACTGGTGACGCCCCCTTAGCGGCAAAAATTCAAAAACGCGCCAGGGAGCTGCCTATAACTACTCAAATGTCTTGAAGAACAAAGCGAGTGCAGATGTCTTGTAGAACGAAGAGGTTGCAAATGTCTTGAAGAACGAATTGAGTGCTAATCATATAAAAACGATGTGAGTGTCAATGTTATATAATAGAACGAAGTGAGTGTAAATGTCATATAGAACAAGGGGATGTAACGTCATATAGAACAAAGCGAGTATAAATGTCATATAGAACAAAGCGAGTGAAATTGTCATATAGAACAAAGCGAGTGAAAATGTCATATAGAACAAAGTGAGTGTAAATGTCATATAGAACAAGGGGATGTAATGTCATATAGAACAAAGCGAGTGAAATTGTCATATAGAACAGGGGGATGTAATGTCATATAGAACAAAGCGAAAGTAAATGTCATTTAGAGCAAAGCGAGTGTAAATATCATATAGAACAAACCGAGTGAAAATGTCATATAAACAAAGCGAATGAAAATGTCATATAGAACAAAGCGAGTGTTAATGTCCTATAGAACAAAGCGAGTGTAAATGTCATATAGAACAAAGTGAGTGAAAATGTCATATAGAACAAAGCGAGTGTAAATGTCATATAGAACAAAGCGAGTGTAAATGTCATTTAGAACAAAGCGAGTGTAAATGTCATATAGGACAAAGTGAGTGAAAATGTCATATAGAACAAAGCGAGTGTAAATGTCATATACAACAAGGGGATGTAACGTTATATAGAAGAAAGCGAGTGTAACTGTCATATTATAACAAAGACTTTAAGTCATATATAATAAACCGATTGCATATGTAATATAGAACAAGGCAAGGGCAAATGCCATATAGAATGAATATTGTGAGAATAATAAAAATATAGCGAATGTTTATATGTCATATCTGACTAAGTGATTGCGAAATGCCATATAGAACTAAATAACTATTATGTCATATAGGACTAAGCAAGTGTGAAATGTCATATAGAACTAAGTAATTGTGAAATGTCAAAACAACTAAGTAACTATGAAATGTGTTATAAATATAAGTAACTATGAAAAGTCATATAGAACAAAGTAACTGTGATGTCATATAGGACTAAGCAACTGTGAAATGTCATATAGAACTAAGTAACTGAAATGTCATATAGTACTAAGTGATTTTGAAATGTCATATAGAACTAAGTAACTGAAATGTCATTTAGAACTAAGTAACTGAAATATCATTTAGAACTAAGTGATTGTGAAATGTCATATAGAACTAAGTAACTAAAATGTCATATAGAACTAAGTGATTGTAAAATGTCATATAGAAGTAACCCTAATGTTATATAAAACTAAGTGATTGTAAAATGTCATATAGAACTAAGTAACCATAAAATGTGTTATAAATCTAAGTAACTTTGATGTCATATAGAACTAAGTAACTGTGAAATGTCATATAGAACTAAGTTACTGTGATATGTCATGTAGAACTAAGTGATTGTGAAATGTCATATAGAACTAAGTGATTGTGAAATGGCATATAAAACTAAGTTACTGAAATGTCATATAGAACTAAATGATTGTGAAATGTCATATAGAACTAAGTAACTGAAATGTCATATAGAACTAAGTAATTGTGAAATGTCATATAGAACTAAGTGATTGTGAAATGTCGTATAGAACTAAGTGATTGTGAAATGGCATATAAAACTAAGTTACTGAAATGTCATATAGAACTAAGTGATTGTGAAATGTCATATAGAACTAAGTAACTGAAATGTCATATAGAACTAAGTAATTGTGAAATGTCATATAGAACTAAGTAACTGTGATGTGTCATATAGAACTAAGTAACTGTGAAATGTCATATAGAACTAAGTAATTGTGAAATGTTATATAGAACTAAGTAACTGTGAAATGTCATATAGAACTAAGTAACTGTGAAATGTCATATAGAACTAAGTAACTGTGAAATGTCATATAGAACTAAGTAACTGTGATATGTCATGTAGAACTAAGTAATTGTGAAATGTCATATAGAACTAAGTAACTGTGATATGTCATATAGAACTAAGTAATTGTGAAATGTTATATAGAACTAAGTAATTGTGAAACGTCATATAGAACTAAGTAACTGTGATATGTCATATAGAACTAAGTAACTGTGATATGTCATATAGAACTAAGTAATTGTGAAATGTTATGTAGAACTAAGTAATTGTGAAATGTCATATAGAACTAAGTAACTGTGATATGTCATGTAGAACTAAGTAACTGTGAAATGTCATATAGAACTAAGTAACTGTAATATGTCATGTACAACTAAGTAATTGTGAAATGTCATATAGAACTAAGTAACTAAGATATGTCATATAGAACTAAGTAATTGTGAAATGTTATATAGAGCTAAGTAATTGTGAAATGTCATATAGAACTAAGTAACTGTGAAATGTCAAATAGAACTAAGTAATTGTGAAATGTCATATAGAACTAAGTAACTGTGATATGTCATGTAGAACTAAGTAACTGTGATATGTCATGTAGAACTAAGTAATTGTGATATATCATGTAGAACTAAGTAACTGTGATATGTCATATAGAACTAAGTAATTGTGAAATGTCATATAGAACTAAGTAACTGTGATATGTCATATAGAACTAATGAACTGTGATATGTCATATAGAACTAAGTAACTGTGATATGTCATGTAGAACTAAGTAATTGTGAAATGTCATATAGAACTAAGTAACTGTGATATGTCATATAGAACTAATGAACTGTGATATGTCATATAGAACTAAGTAACTGTGATATGTCATGTAGAACTAAGTTACTGTTAAAACGAATTCAAATATTCTGTAGAATTAAGCGAATAAAATATTATACTGCTGACATTTAGTTTACATTTTCATAAAATTAATATGTCAAGTAAAAAAAGATTACATTTATCAATGTTTGAAAGTAGAAAATGATTCAAATGAATGTTCTTAAACAATACTTTAAAAAAAAACATATCAAACGAGGAAACAAAAACCTTATAAAGCAGTCTATTGCTGAGTCACTGGCTCAGACATACTAAGTTTTTATTTTCATTTACAAGAATTTCATTGTTTATACAGATTTAAATTTTTTTTACAAAAGTACAGGTGACACGAATACCTGCACGAGTTGCTCTATATTTACAGCGTTTGTTCACGTCGACATGTGAATATACTTGTAGTTTTTATTGGATTCGTCATGTTCACTTCCAGTTAATTCCTACTCATTGTCTAGGTATCCAAAATCTGACTACTGTAGAACACAAGAGAATGGGGGACGGTGAAAGAGAAAGAAACTAAGTCTAAATTGGAAAATTGATACTGGATTCAGGTCACTGAACGCCATTTAGTAAAATTTAGTATAATTTAAAATATAATTTGCGAGTTTATGTGTGTGTGTGTGTGTGTGTGTGTGAGTGCCCAGTGTCCTTCAATACGATGTATTATTAGTTCATATTTTAGGTCAAAACCACGGTCCAGATAGGCTCTTTACTATCTGTGATATTTCTATTATTCATGAAGCCTCAGCCAATGCGAGTAAATGGTGCTCGCATTCGTCAACCAATCAGATCAAGGCTTTTAAACACTTTTACAATTGTATTGGATCAACGGACTAGGCGATAACTTCTGCTGCCAATCACATCTACTGTGGTTGGATAGATTGGACAACGCCTGCTCCTTATAAATATTCATTAGCTACGAGAGATGACAGTCAAATCAGACTACTGATAGGAAATAGCCTATCGAATTGGACCGTGGTTTTATGATGATGGGTCAATTTGAGGTATAGTAAAGATGGCGTCAGACACGGTGAAGCGGGATTCCAGTCCTGAATTTATGGATATATGGATCATTAAGCATATGATATCCCTAGTAATCTAGAAGTAAATTTATCCCAAGATATCAATATCATGATCACAATTTTTGTTTCTACGCTATTCAGGAGTGTCCTCTCTACCAGTTTTTCATTTCTTGTCAGCGCGGGTTCGAGTCCCGTTTGAACCTATGTGAGAAAGTTTGCCAGTTTACTTGCGGAAAGCCTGTGGTCTCCTCCTGAGTACATTGTAACTGGGATCTTTCCTCCACCATTGAAAACTCGCCGCTACCATTTAACGGAAAAAAATGTTGAGTGGAGCCTAAAACCACAAATAAAAAGGAAACATAGAAATGTATAGTCATAATTAGCAGATCATGTGACCCGGAAAAGCTAGTCCAATAATATAAGCCTTCGCTGCTTCATATTTTATGGTTTCAACGTTCATTTTATTGGATGATGCTGAACCACGAAGTCTTATCGGAAGTCGCTGTTCTCGTAGCATTCTGAAAGACTGCGGAACGTCTCGTACGTGACCAGCTTGACAGTTTAAAAGGAGAGGTGACAGTTAGAAAACTGTTCCAAAATAGGATATAACTCCACCATATGATTCGGTAAACAATCTGTGTAAATATTTGAGACATTTATCTCAAGACTGTTGAAAACATTGTCAGATTATGGCAGCGTATTAGTATCACCCTAGAAAAAAAATTATCTCTTACGTAAGACTTATTATCTCATATGTAGGACATATTATCTCCTGTGTAAGACGTATTATCTCCTACGTAGGACTTAGTATATACTACCTAAGATTTAATATCTCCTACGTAGGACTTATTATTTCCAACGTAAGACTTAGTATGTAAGTCTTACGTAAGAGTTAATCAGTCTTCAGTAGGAGAGAATAAGTCTTACGTAGGAGGTACTAAGTCTTACGTAGGAGATATTTTGTTTTCTAGGGTGACACTAATATGCTGCCACATCAAATAATCAATCAAAGTTCCCACAAAAATTCGTTGGGAACTTGTTACGAGAAAATGGCAACTTCCGATAAGACTTCGTGGTTCAGCATTAATAGTAAAATTAAAATATCCGATAAAAACGTTGAAAGCAATGAAGGCTTGTATTACAGGACTATAGGTAGGCTAGCTTGGATAACAATATGATGGTCATCGACATATGTATGGTTGTAAAGACTTAAGTTACATTATCAATTCTTCTACAAGAAATCTAGTCATACCTTAAACAGCTGTTGAATTATTTCCCTGGACATTTATATAAAAATGACATATAATAAATATCATATTCAAAACTCTATGTTAATCAGTGTATCTTTGATTTTTTATT
The DNA here is from genome assembly GCA_030159075.1 of Atrina japonica. Lineage (NCBI taxonomy): Eukaryota > Metazoa > Mollusca > Bivalvia > Pterioida > Pinnidae > Atrina > Atrina japonica. Next base: position 2,163,760 of record BROG01000004.1, read on the forward strand.
TCTATTCCCTTTTGAGTCGACCCCTGTGCGTGTCAAGCGTACAACCATCAACATGGCTTGCAGACAACACGTTATATTGGCGTCTACCTTAATTGCATTTTTACACGTAAAATTTTGAAGTTTTAATTTAATTTTATTTAAAGATAAAAAGAAAAATACCGATATTCTGACTCATCGATGTTTTGACGTAAATTTTCTCGTACTGAAATGTTTTAATGTATTGTAAATCCACGTGTGACTTTGTGCCTTTTATTTTCTTTAAAGTTTTTATTATTTGATTAATTAACGTTGGTTTACCTACAATTATGACTCAAGTTAGACTTTTTTTTTCTCTCAATAATTAAATTATTCCTTATTAAAGAGGCATTCGCTATGGTTTTGTAAATTCCCTTTAATATTACTTAGATTGATCTACAATAACAAATAAGAGATATACACAGGCATAAAAAATTTTAAATTCCTTTATTTTTGTGAAAATTGCTTGAGAAACCCGGGTTAGGCACTTTTTAACTTGCAATTGGAAAAGTCAGCCTCACTATTTATATATGAATTCTGCACTGGTCATGACCTTATTTTCACAAAATATATAGAAATATAATTTTGTTCATGTCTGTTAATAGCTGTTAATGTCGTATTATAGGCTTTTAGTAAGTTAAATTGCGATAATGTTGAATTACTCCTGTAGTGATGCTGTTTATCTGGACATTTTCCCTCCATTTAATTTTCGCCGTCTCTGTTATTTAACGAGATGAAATATTCAAGGTAAAAATTGAACGACGGGCATACCTGCCATCCATGCGACTAACGTTATATTGATTTAGGTAGAATCTAAGACGCGGCGGATGTGCTTTCTGTCAGGAAAGTGCGAACATTTCCAGGTATACAGTATTCAGTTCTTCTGCTGATCATAAAAAAACAAGTTTACTCACCTGAAAATAACAATTCGATCTCATCACCTGATAATATGTGAAAGTGATACCTTACTGAATTTCTTAAAGGAGCATTAGCTGTTTTTCTTTTTTTTTTCTTTTTTTTTAATCTTTCCTTTTTTACTGCGTAGATTGATAAACAATTAAAAAAGATATTATTATACACAGGCTTAGAAATTCTTTAATTTCTATATATTTTGTGAAAGTTGCTTAAGAAACCCTGTTTGGCACTTTTTCACTTGCAATTGATTAAAGAGAGAAAAAAATTAAAAAAAAAAAAAAAAATTTAAAATAAAGAATTTAAAAATAAGAGAAAAAAAATAAGTAAATAAATAAAAAACAAATAATAATAAAAAAAAAAATAAATAAAAATAAAAAAAAAAAAGAAAATAAAAAGAATAAAAAAAATTAGAAAATAAAAAAAAAGATCAAAAAAAAAAAAAAAAAAACAAAAGAAAAAAAAAAAAAAAAAAAAAAAAAAAAAAAAAAAATCAATAAAAAAAAAAAGAAATAAATCAAAAAAAAAAATAGTAAAAAAAGAAAAAATAAAAAACATAAAAAAAAATAAAAGAAAAAAAAAAAAAAAAAAATGAATAAACAAAAAGAAAAAAAAAAAGAAACTAATTAATAAAAAAAGAAAAAAAAAATTAATAGAAGAAAAAAAAAAAAAAAAAAAAAACTAAAAAGCATAAAAAATAAAAAAAAAAGGAAAAAAAAAAAAAAAAAAAAAAAAAAAAAAATAAAAAAAAAAATAAAAAAAAAAAAGAATAAAAAAAAAAATATAATAAAAATATAAATTTAAAAAAATTAATAATAAAATTAAAAATAAAAAAAAATATAAATATAAAAATAGTAGAATAAAAAAATGAAAAGAAAAAAAGGATAAAAAAAACAACGAAAAGAAAAAAAATAAAAAAAAAAAGAAAAAATAAAAAAAAAAAAAAAATAAAAAAAAAATAAACAAAAAAAAGAAAAATTAACAATAAATAATAAATAAAATTAAATAAAAAAAAAATAAAAAAAAAAAAAAAAAAAATAAAAACAAAAAAAAAAATAAAAAAAAAAAGAAATTAAAAAATAAGGAATAAAAAAATTACAAAAAAAAAAAAAAAAAAAAAAATAAAAGAAAAATTTAAAAATATATAAATAAAAAATAAAAAAAAATAATATAAAAATGTAAAATTAATAAATAAAGAAGATAATAAAAAAAAAGTAAATAAAAAATAGAAAACAAAATTAAAGAAAATAAAAAAAAAATAAATTTAAAATTATAATGAATAAATAAAAAATAATATAAAAGATAAATTATTAAATTTATAAAAAATAATTGATATTAATATATATATTAAAATTTAAAAATTTTAATATAAAAATAAAAAAATAAAAAAGAATAATTATTATAATATTAATAATTTAATTATATTTAAATTTAAGTAAATAAAAAAAAAATAAAAAAATAAAAAGTATAGAAATAAAAAAAATATAAAGTTATAAAATTAATAAAAATATAATTGATCATTATAATTTATATATAAAAAATTATTAAATATTATAATATATTATTTGATAAAAATATATTTAAAATATATTACAAAAGATATATAAAAATTTTAAAAAAAAAATTAGAAAAAAAAAAATAAAAATAAAATAAAAAATTAAATAAAAAATAATAATTAAAATAAAAAAAAAAAATAATTAAATAAAATAAAACAACAAATAAATAAAAAAATATAAATAAAAATAAATAATGAAAATAAATAAAAAAAATTAATAAAAAATAATTATAATATATGTAATCAAAAATTAAATTAAAAGAAATAAAAAAAAAATTTAAAAATCTAATAAAATTTAAATTAAATATAAAAAAATAGAAATTATAAAAAAATAAAATAGAAAAAAATTAAATAAAAAAATAATATAATAAATAAAAAAATATATAAGAAAAAAAATAAAAAAAATAAAAAAAATAAAATAAAAAAAAAAAAATAAATAAAAAAAAATAAAAATTAAAATTAATAAAAATAAATAAAAAAAAAATAAATAAAAAAAAAAAAAAAAAAGAAAAAAAAAAACAAAAAAGAAAAAAGAAAAAAGTCATGATAATTATAATATATAAAAATAAAAATAAAAAAAAAAAAAATAATTATATTTTTTTTTAATAAAAAATAAAATAAAATTAAAAAAAAAAATAAATTTTTAAAAAATAAAATTTAAAATATAAAATAATATAAAATTATAAAAATAAAATATAATAAAAAAAAAAATAAAAATAGAAAATAATAATAATAAAATAAAACATTAAAAAATAAAATTAAAAAAATAAATAAAAATAAAAAAACAAAAAAAAAAAAAATTAAAATTAAAATAAAAAAAAAATAAAAAAATAAAAAGAAAAAAATTAATATAAAATAAAATTTAGAATGAATAAAATTAAATAATGTTAATTATTAAAATAAAAATAAATTATAATAAAAAAAAAATAAAAAAAAAAAAAAAATACTAAAAAAGAAAAAAATAAAATAATTATTTTAAAAAATCATAAAAATAAAAAAAAAGTAATATTTATAAAAAATAAAATAAAATAAAAATAAATAATAAAAAAGAAAACAAAATTAATAAAAAAAATAAAAAAAATATTAAAAAAAATAGAAGAATGAAATAAAGAATATAAAAAAGAATAAAATTAAAAAAAATAAAATTAAAAAAAAAATAAAAATAAAAAAAAAAATATAAACAAATGAAAAATAAAAAAAAAAAAAACAATAAAAAAAAATATAAAAAAAAAAAATATAAAAATAGAAAAGCTAAAAAA
>BROG01000004.1:2772500-2955000 GCA_030159075.1 Atrina japonica
TTACCCCAAAAATAGAATTTTGACTTTACTACTTGATAGAATTTAAAAAAAGCCATGTAAAAATTATGAACCTATATAACTGAAAAATAGATATCCCAATGTCAATAAGATGTTGCTAAAATTCCTAATTCAAAAGGCCGAGGCCCTATCCCCAGTAGAGTGTAGAAAATACATGCAGGCATGGTCCTACAGTTCTAATTTTTACCAGAAATGTTAATCTGTCAGTTTGGACTCATGGGTTTTCTCTTGTTACTCCGGATTCCTCCCACTGGAAGCACTTCCCCACATCTATGTCAGAGCCAATGAATAAATTGTAACTTGTTTATTGTTGTTGTAAAATTAATTAAATTTATATTGTATGTGGCATCAACATAAACCTCTCAAAATTCAGAATTAATTTAGCATTTTCCCAAAATATAATTGATCTTGATATAAACATTTCAATTTTGTCGAAACTGATAAGGGCCTTTTATAATCATTGCCATTTCTATAATGTTTTATGTTGTAATTTGATAAAATGATCATATCGCCTTTCTTTTTCTTTGATAACATTATATTTCTGCAATAGATGTTATTCAATAACATTATCAGTAGCATCATCTGTTTTTTCTAAATTTAACAGTGCTGGATAAAAATTTGATATGTCTTTAAGATAAATTCTATGTATACTTAATATCAAATAAAATTTCTTCTTTTATATTTGTTTTCCTCAATTACAGAACAGAATTCGTCAGACAAGATTTTGTAAAGTTGTTAGTGAACATGTATTTTATTGCATGTTATCAACTTCCGATAAACATTATATTTATTGTTATTGAATTTTGTTGATATTCATAAACAGATTATTAAACCAGGGAACATGATTTACATCCAGATGGTGCCATGACAAATACAAATAGAATCATGTTTATCAACTTTTAAAAACTTTTTCCGCGTAACATTGATGTCTCCTGCCACCATAAACCTTGAGAATTTTCTTAAGTCTGAGGATATTCTCAACCTGTTCTGCTGTCAGCCAATCAGGGCCTGGCAGCATAAAACTTGAGAATTTACTCAAACATAACAATATTCTCAGCTTGGCCTGCTCATTCAAGCAGATTTCAGGATCAACTGAAGTTGAGCAAAAACTTGTAGACTTAAAGGGGCATTAGCTGTTTATTTTTAAAAAAATATATTATTTAAATTTTGTCTTCTTTTACTACTTGTACCTGATGTACAATAACAAATAAGAGCTATACACAGGCATAAGACATCTAATATTCCTATAATTTTTTTGAAAAGTGAGGTCAAGGCCAGTTTGGTATTAATATACAGATAGTAGGGTTGAGTTAATCAATTGCAAGTGAAAAACTACCAAACCTGGGTATCTAAAGCAATTTTCACCAAAAGTATATGGATTTAAGATTTTTTTTTGTCTGTGTATATATCTCTTTGTTATTTTATATCAATCTAAGAGGGAAAAACAAAATTTGGGGAAAAAACCCCACAGCTAATACCCCTTTAAGTATTTCTTAACTTTTATGGTGCCAGGCCCAGATTGGTCATTCTCAAAATTTCTGATATCAATCTTGTCTGAAGCAGTTTAATTGATGTTATTCATTATAATTTATTGCACCACCTCATCAAGTCAAATTTATGTCAATCACATATGCATTGACATACTCATTGGCTAAGTGGTTAGAGCATCATGCTTTGAACCATGAAGTCTCTCACTTTTGGTCAGCGCAGGTTCAAGCCCCTCTGGAACCTAAGCTGCTTTTGTGAGAACGTTTACCAGTTTATTTGCGGAAGGCCGGTCATCTCTTCCCGGGTACGCTATAACTGGGTTCTTTTCTCCACCATTAAAGGCTTGGGCTTCTTGTTACTTGTTACATTGATATAAAATAACAAAAAGAGATATAAACAGGCATAAATATTCTTGAATTCCTAAATATTTTGTGAAAAATGGTCAGAAGGTCAGCCTGTACACCAACAGTTTCCATTCATTATATCTGCAGTGGGTTCACATATTGAAATGAAATATGGCATGCAGATACATCATGAGAATATCTAGTTCAAAATCTTATTTGGTTATCATCAAACAATTTTTGACAGAGTTATGCCCCTTGAACTTTGAAAATTTCCAATAATTTACAGTTTCCGTTCATGGGAGAGGGGGCTTAACTGTTTTACAAACAGCTCTTGTTTCTTTTACTGGCCACAGGCAAGCTGACTCGTGCTAATTTTTAGCCTTTTGGTGAAATGGTGAGAGACTTTAGGCTTTGTCTGTCTGGTTAAAGTTTTGGTCAAAGTTTTGAAGTTGGTTACTTGCAGAAATTTGGTTGTCTTTTCCTGGGTACACTGTAACCAGGTTTTCTTCACCACCAAAAACTGGCCACCACCATGAATGAAAAATTGTTGAATGTGACTAAAAAACAACATTGAAATTTGAAGTTGCTATCCATTCACTTCCTGGTTGCTAATAATGTCTCCACAGGTAGGGGAAGCATATTGATTCATCCATACTCTCAGTTTGATATTTGTTTTTAATTTAGAAGTTTCAGATTCTAATAGATTTTGACCAGAAGTGCATGAATGTAAATAAAACTGATTTTGAAAAATTTACAAATACTGATTAGTCGTTTCTGAAATTTTACATTTGATTTTAAAGGTGCATTAGCTTTGTTCACCTAAAAAAGATAAATAGCTATATACAGGCATAAAAATCTTATATTGCTATATATTTTGTGAAAATCCAGTGTGGTATTTATATACAAATAGAAAGGTTGAGTTAATCAGTTACAATTGAAAAGGTATCATACATCTAAGAAGTAAAAAAGGAAAACAAATATTTTATGAAAAACACAGCTAATGCCCAATTTAAACATTCACTGATAAAAATGGACATTAACACATTAAATGGCCACTGTAACCATTGACCAAGCTATGTCCTGTTCCAGATTACAATTGTACAATTGTATTTTGCTGAAATGAGACATTTTTAAGAATTTTTTCTCAGGAAACATGAGAATTAATGTACAGAAATGTGCTAAAAGTATTCAGACACTCAGTATTTACTATATATTTCTTATAAAACCATTTTAGTTTTAGAAAAATATTGTGAAGCCATTTATTATCACATTTCAATAGAATTTTCAGTTTTAGACAGAGAATGTTTCCAAGTTTCATTAAATTTTTGAATGTAATTTATCATTTCAAAGATTTGACAATATAAACAGAAAGTAAACATTAGACATCACAATTTTACTTACCTATATAGTGAGTTTTCATCACAAAAATTAAAATTTCTGTGTAAATAAATTAATCTTAAAATTTCTTATTCAGAAAAACAACAAAACAAAATTAAATGTTGAAACTATTTAATCATTTTATTAACAGTGAAAATTTGATTAAAATGACATAAAAAAAATTTCAATTTTTTTTTCTTTGAAAAAAATGTGGTTTTATATGAAATATATGATATAGTACAAAATAAAAGTGTCTTGGAAAACTTTTTGCATGTTTCTGTTCATTAATTTGTATATATTGGTACATATAGTTCATAGCCTTGCAGTGTCTGGGTAAAAAAGATTTGGATCTTTTTATCCCACTGACATGGCTAAGATATATCTGACATCATTGTAACAATATGGAATCCTTCATCACAAATTAGATTTGATATATTGATGGGTGTTTTGTTGTTCAGATATAGATAAAAGTTAAATGAAGTCATATACTGCAAAATATGGATGTGAAGTCAGACTACATGTATATCAATTTCTTTATTGTATCTATTTTCTCTTGACAATTTGAAAGCAGATTTGAAAGATGATTGGGGTTTTACTTGTAGTTGGCATGCTGTATCCATGTCAATAAATTTCTCCCATAAGCATAAAATAGATAAGAAAATGCATTCAGAACCTTAACAATAGTCATAAACATTAGATACCTACTGGGTGATAACAAATAGACAAGCAATGGATTGGCATTTGAAATTCATCAACTGACCAGCAGCTTTAATGGTCAAAAATTAGAGTCATGGTCAAAAAGAGTTCACCATTGCTGAATTGTTTTAAGGGTGAATGTTCAAGGAATTTAACTTGAAGAATAGCTTGTATAAACATTTGATTAATGAGCATAGAAAAGGGACATAAGAGAAGTCTGAACATCTTAAAGTAAAGTTTATATCAGGACATGGGAAAATTATGTAGGCATGGTCACATACTTTCTATGACATAGTAATTTTTCATTGAACATTCAATACATTTGAGAAATCTATTTCCATTCAGTTGTCCATCATCTTTTACTCAGCTACAAGGTGCTTTAACCTTTAGTTAACCTTCGGAAATAAATATATTGCCCTGCATGGTAATCAAATTGGAAAGCTCTCTATATAATTCTTCTTTGTTCAATCATCTTTTTAATTATGAATCTAATTAACCTAATTTAAAAGACCATCCCTTCTGGCACTGAAATGTGGTCTCTCAAGACAGGCTGTCTCTAACGAGACATTAAATTTAAAGTATTATTTACTTTAGTAGTTTTCAGATACTGGTATCACAAGAGAGGCGATCTCAACACAGGTTTTACTGTAAATTGAATTTTGTATTTTAACTATCAACCCCTGGAAAATAATGGAATAAATGACTTAGACCAGTCCAAATTTATGACAAGGTCAACATTTTATAATATTCACAAATTTTATTCCTATTCCCAACTTTTGAGGCAGTGATCATGATTTTATCATTTTCTCTATTTTACAGCATACTTTGACTATCCAGATTCTTATTTTGTTATGCTGATCATGTCAATATGATTATAACCGTTCTATCATCTCTTATCATCCAGCCTCGCCTTTGTTATTGAAATCCATGTGTGTGTGAATATATTGGTATTTGGCCATTATTTTCAGGAAACACTGCAAATCAATTATAAAACAGTCATAAAATCATATAACTTTTATCATTACCGGATGTCATATCATGTGTAGTAAGAATAGACTCTGATTTATATTCCATGATAAATACTTCCTTATCTTTTAATTGTTACTTTATAGCTCATGGATATGTTTTACATCTCGCCAGGAATTTTTCAGTTATATTGAGATGTCATCAGCTTACCGTGAAGTGCCATAAATTTAGACCCATGCTATAGATTTATAGAAATACAATGAAGTATCTTTTACAGGCCAGTCCTGCCATTATGCAAAGTTTTATCAGAAATGCCTGTTACAAAAGGTTACTCCTCCTATTCAAGTTATGTGAATACAGTAAAACCTGCTATAGCAGTCAGCTCTATATAAGGATTACCTGTTTATAAAGGCCAGTTTTTTTCAAGTCCCTTGACTGCATACTTCAACTAAATTGAACCTGGGTATAAGGGTCACCTGCACATAAAAGTAAATATTTTCTGGTCATTTGGGTGGCCCCTATATACAGGTTTCACTGTACTTAATCTTACTACTTCCATACCACCCTTTGATCCCTCTTTTGATACGAAGAACAGAAATATCTCAAATTTCACATGATCTCATATTTAATGCATCGGCAATCTCACATAGGTCAACAAGATCATCTTTTTTTCTTGTTGGAATATTGAATTGCTTTGGACTTCAAAACAAATCACATTGTAATCTATGGTAATTTGTATTTGCTGCCATGTTGAAGTTCATTTGTTTACATGTTGTCTCTGAGACTCTACTAAAATCACCTTTAATATGAAGAGTTCCACTAATGGAATTAAGAGGTATTGAACAAAACTCTTTTTAGCTTGCTGAGACGAAAGCCCAGAAAGTTAATGTTGTACCACCGGCATTGTCGTCGATGTCGGCAGCATCCATAGATGCAAAGACGGGGCTTTGATATTTCACATATTGATTCCTTATGACCAGAGCTTTCATTTGATACCTTGACTTTTGACCTACATGTAGTGATCTTGACCTTGGACTTTAACCTACTTTTTAAAATCTTGAACCTTGGCTATATCTTTTAAACCTTGAGGGATAGGGCTTTGACAACTCACGTATAGATTTCTTATGACCAGAGTTTTCATTTGGTACCTTGACTCTGTTGACCTAGTGACTTTAACCTTGGACTTTGACCTACTTTTTAAAAACTTTAACCCAAGTTGAAGGAATCAAATTATTTACTGTACCTTGGCCTTAAAACCTGACAGCTGTGGATCAAAACCAGTTTTGAAAATTTATGTCCATTAATTCAATGAGCTTTGATGTCTTCTGACAACTCTTGTTGAAGGCATGAATTGGCTTGGGGAATCAAAATAGTGACCTTAACTTGTTCAGACAAAGACTCTATTTAACTTAGACAATGAATACCAACTTTACGCTACGTGATGTTTTCAAAAATTCTAATTTCGGTCATTTTAGCTTCATCTCTCCTGGAAAGGAGTAGGCTTACTTTCATATATATACATGCATTCATGTGAGTTTATAAAAAGAAAACTATTTTGTAAAATGCAAAAAAAAAACATCAGTTCTAAAATCTTATTTTGTTCACTCCGGGTTTGTCAAATTGATATGCATCATCTGATTTCCAGACATTTATATTTTAGATCTTGTCTTTTTTATCTGATGACATTTATATGATTGAAACATTTTTGCCAGAATGTAAAACAACAATTGAAAACAAACAAATTATTAGGTATATACAGTGTAATCTTGTTATCTCAAAATCAAATGAGTCGAAATGCCAGTTATGTCAAAGATGAATGGATTATATCGAAGAAATTGAAGTGGTCCAATGATTTTTGAGATAAGAAGATTTCACTGTATATACATGTACATGTGACTATCAATGGCTCTAATGTCAAAATCTCAAAGTTTCTTACAGGTTTTGATTGTTTCCTTCATAATTTAAGTGAATTAGCTCTCGATCTCTCGAATGTGGAAAGGTTGAAGTTGTTTAAACCTTGAAATTGATTCAAAGTTCTGATTTGTATATCCTTTTGTATTTCACTTTCGAAACCAACAAAATGAGAGTAATTATCAGTAAATTTATAAAAAGTCAATGACGAAAGCCAGAGTGACACTAAGATCCTACCTGGAAGATTAAACAAAAGGTATAATGAGCTAATTACTATAGACTAGTGAGCCAGCCTGGCTCAGTCTGTAGTGCACTCAACTCTGGATCGTGAGGTCGTGAATTTGGTTTGGTTTCCTGTCTTTCCAATGAGACAGTAAAAACTGGAGGTCCCATGTCACAGTAGGTGTTGGCACGTTAAAGAACCCTCACTGCTCAATGGCTGTAAGTGCCGAGCATAGGCCAAAATTTGTAGCCTTCACCGGCATTTGGTGACATCTCCATATGAGTGAAATATTCTTGAGTGGGATGTTAAACAACAATAAACAAACAAACAAACTGTAGACTAGTGCAACATTATAGGCCTTATATGTTGAAGACCACTTATACCCCAATCAGATACATGATAAAGATAACATATTTACATTTTTTCATGTTTGAAAATGAAATACAAGGATTGTTTATGACAAAGTGCATGCGCATTACAAAAACAAAATCCCAAACATCCCTTATTTTGTAGAGTATTAAGAACCTACAGCGGTCAGATATTGATTTTCGGACCTCTTGAAACCTCGAAGCTTTTCTGTGGTCCTGTGGACTTCAAAATATCGAGTGTCACTGTTATATATATATATTATCGGTATGCTGTGTTAATTTGCTGACTTCTTGACATTATCTTGATTTTTCCTCTTTATTCATTTATCTATTTCCCCCTAAGTCTTTTTTGCATGTTTTCTATTTAGAGTCATAATAAACCATTCAGATATGCTTCTTACCAGCACTTTTTGAAGTCACCAGGTGGTTAAGTGTTTCTTGTTCAGTTCAAGTTGTCTGAAAGGCAAGTCTTATGCTAAGCAAGTTGAAATCTTGTTTTGACATTGAATCCTTGATGCTATTTTTCTTAGCTAAATCAAACCAATTTGAAACAGCCTATTTGTTCTAAAATGTCTTCCTGATGTTCTTAGCCCATCATAGACTTGATCTACTTAATGACTGCAGGTTTACTGAAGTATTTCATTTGTCATAGATTATTAATATTCTTCCAAACACATAGGGACTACATATTGGAGTGATTAGTGTATGATGCTTTAAACTGTGAAGTATTTTAACTCTAGTCAACACAGGTTCAAATCAAGTTAATTTTATGGGGAAGTTTGCCTGTTTTCTTGCAGAAGGCAAATGGTCTCTTCCCATATACATGTACATTTTCCAGTTGTGTCCTCCGCCATTATAAACTGGGTGTATTCAGCTGCAGGTTGATTCATGTGTGCTATGTAGTATATGTTGATTCAGGCTGGGTGTCAGACAAGTGTGTCATTAGGTTGTAAGTTGATTCATGTTGTGTGTAATGAAGTATGCTGTTTCAGGTTGTCTTTCATAAGGTTGTGTTATGAGGTTGTAAGTTGCTTCACTTTGTGTGTATTTTTTCTGTAACAGTAAGTTGATTCAGGTTGTGTGTCATTAGGTTGTAAGTTGATTCAGGTTATGTGCCATTAGGTTGTAAGTTGATTTAGGTTATGTCATTAGGTTGTAAGTTGATTCAGTTTGTGTGTCATTAGGTTGTAAGTTGATTAATTTTGTGTGTCATTAAGTTGTTAGTTGATTCAGGTTGTGTGTCATTAGGTTGTGTGTTGATTCAAGTTTGTGTGTCATTAGGTTGTAAGTTGTTTCAGATTGTGTGTCATCAGGTTGTAAGTTGATTCAGGTTGTGTCATTAGGTTGTAAGTTGATTCAGTTTGTGTGTCATGGGGTTGTAAGTTGATTTAGGCTGTGTGTCATTAGGCCGTAAGTTAAATCAGGTTGTGTGTCATTAGGTTGTAAGTTGTTTCAGTTTGTGTGTCATGAAGATATGTTTTCATTCAAGTTTGTGTGTCATACATTAACAATTTTGTTGATAAGGCAACTGACTGAATTGGTACATGGTTTGTTAAAACACACTAACCAAGCACAATACATACTCCTTTTAGATTCATAATCTTAGAATTCCAAGTGATTTATTTTTTAGCATCTCTCTTTCCTCCAATCCCCTCATGAAATGTATGTCTGAACAATTTTGTGTTAGAGAAACAGCATGACTAAGTAGATACATTAAAACCTGCTTTAGAGACCACCTGTGTATAAATACTACCTGATCACAAAGACTGTTTTTTGCTGTCCCCAATCTTACTTTTTTGTGTACAAATCAACCTCTATATACAGACCATCCCCCTAAAAAGAACAGTTTTTTGTGTCCCTAAGGAGGTCTTTATATACAAGTTTCACTGTATCTAACATTTTAGTTACAATGTCCTCCAATACTTCTTATTAAGGATACCGACCCATCAACATAAAAACTTCAATCAGACTCTCTAATGAGCACTTTAATGAAAATGATCCAATATCAAACACTATATGATGATTTTATGCATGTATACCCATGAGCCATTGTGACACAGAGAGTTCTACATCATAAAAAGTACATGTGGCATCCATATGATTCCTGCTAAATGAAGCTATGACTCAAAAGTTTAATTTCGTAATTCCCAATGTTTTAGGAATTTTAAACTTCAAAAGTACATATAGCAAGTGACAGGCTTTAAATAATGATGTCTCTGACTGTTCATATGAGGAGGTTTGCCAGTTCACTTTCGGAAGGTCTTTGTTTTTTTTCTTGGATACATTATAACCAGGTTCTGTCCTCCAGCATTACAAACTTGCTGCTACCATATATGGTAATTTAGTGTTGTATATCATGACTCAAAAGTTTATCATTATATATATGATAACCTGAAGTGTTATGCCATTTTCTTGTTAGATCTGGTCCTGGCACCATAAAACTTAAGACTTACTTTAGTCTAAATTTTTTACCCAACTTCAGCTAATCCTTAAATCTGGGCCCGGCACCATAAAAATTGAGAATTTACTCAAATCTGAGAATATTCTCAACTTGGCCTGTTCAGCCAATCAGATTTCAAGATTATGCAAAGTTGAGTAAAATTTTTAGACTTAAGTAATTCTTAAGCTTTATGGAGCCAGGACCTGAATGGCTAACCAGGCACATTTGAGAATATTCTCAGACTTGAGTAAATTGTCATGTTTTATGATGACAGGCCCAGAATACTTTTATTTTTAAAGTGTTCTCAAATTGACCTAAAGTCAAAGGTCTGACACAGCTCTCATTGTGCGTTTTTGATGTAATTCGATTATGACAGCATAATGAAAAAAGTCTGCCAAAAGGGTCTATCTTGAAACATACATGTAACTTGTTGAGCAGTTAAAGTTGAAACCATTTATAGACTTAGTGGTAATGAGCCCCGACCTCATAATTTTGAAGCAGTACTGGTAGTTACCATTCTCTCCCCATCATAAGATATGAAGATCTATGGACGATGTTCTAACCGATAAGCACCATATCTGGAAAATTCACTGTTAAATGTACTTTTAGAAAACATCAATGTCTAATGAAACAAAATGCCAAAGAGTTTTGTAAATGTTGATAAAAGATGATGTCGTTTAGAGATCTGCAAATAATTAGCTTAATTAATGACAGTATTACTAATGAGATATTTAGATCGGTTTTGAACGTGTAAGACTCATTAGGAATAGTTTTATTTTCAAACCACAAAGAAGATAGAAAATGTTTTTGAATCAGATATGAATGAATTCTTCTATTTTGAGATGCTTTACTTCAAACCCTCATGACAGCATCAATTACATACACTCATCTGTATTTATAAAAGTACATTACATAATGTATGCGTATGTTGAAATTTACGAGGTGTTTACATGATTTATGACATCCTACATATTGCGCTATAACTTCATTATTAATTTCGACAAGATCAAAACAGGAAACTGTCATTTTCTTCAACATTTTTTTTTTTCAAAATTGTAAAATCAACTCTAGACCATTTTATTGCAATAAAGATATCTCCAATCATTAAATTATCAACATTTATTGTAATTTAAGCCCTCATATTCATAATATGACAGTGACCTCTTGGTCAAACATTTAGAGAATCTTTATAGTCCGATTCACATAAGCTGGCGGGGCAGAGTAACCTTTCAGTTATCATACCATTAATTCTATTCTTTTTTCGGTCAAGACAAGCTTTATAGGAATTTCGTTTTATTACTATATAACTCTGGATAACAAGTCAGAACGATTACTCTTGTCAGTGTATCTTAATATTGTCACGCTTTATTACCTAAAATTTAAATTCATCGAGGTCAAGAAAAGGTTCTCAAGACTCCGCCCTGCCAGGTTATATGGACTATACCATGCTTATTTTTTAAGCTGAAGCAATGACATGAAAACGCATTCCGAAGTTTTACATATCTATTAGGTAATTATTCTTTTTTGCATGAATATGAAATGAACACTAGCTAATCGCATGTGCATTCTCATTTCATTCTCTTTCCTATTTGGGGGGGGTCTCATGCGACCCAAACATATTTTTATTATTCATGAAGCCTCAGCCAATGTGGGTAATCAGCTCTCGCATTCGTCAACTAAATGCCGGTGAAGGGCTTAACATTTTGGCCTATGCTTGGCACTTATGGCCATTGAGCAGTGAGAGTTTTTTAAGGTGCTGACACCTATGTGACACGGGACCTCTGTTTTTACTGTCTCAGTCCATAGGACAGGAAACCAACCTGCCGCCGGCTGGCCTCAAACTCACGACCTCATGATCAAGAGTCAAGCACACTACTGACTGAGCCAGGCCGGCTGTACATCAGAAGTAACAACAAAACAGTGAAAATAGAAAAAAATCACAGCACAGAAATACCTAAGACTAAAACAGTAATACTTTATTTTAAAAAACTAGCATTGATATAAAATGCTCTGAAAAAGAATTTTCAAGTAATATACATGTAAGCCAGCTTGAGTGTGGACATTTGTGTCCCTTAGACACACTTTTATTTTATTCTAATCAAAATGGTATGCAAGGATTTGTTCTTTTAACCAGCAGGTGATCTCTTTTTTATATACGAGATGTAATATTGCATACAATCTGCGTGTAAAATTTCCTCCTCCGACAGCTCATATTTCTTTCATAACAACGTAATATGAATAGATTTTATTTACCACCTCTTAAAAACAACAATCAGACACAAAAATAAACAAAGGTGAAGAAAAGTCGCAATATATTTTAGCAGTGAGTTGAGTGTCAATTTCACATATAATTACCGTGGATTTCATTCTACAAAGTCAGCCCACGTATGACGTATGTTCAGCTAATTTGACTGAAAACCACCAACAAAAATTATAGATCTTCATTCTCTGAATAAATATGACATTTAATATGACTCTGGCCTTTAGTTGACCTAAACATATGAAAAAGGTATTGACAATTATGGTAGATACCTCATCGGCCATCGATACAATCAATTTATTTACCTCGAGTTTGCCTGTCTGCCTTTTATTGTAGTTTTATGGGGATAAAACTCTGAAATGGTAATAGCAATCCTGATATATTGGTACTGATTACAAATACTTTAAAAACATAAATCAAGATGGAATTTTTGACTTTACTATACTCAAGTGCCTTGTCTTTGAGTTCTCCTCATTTTCTGAGAGTGATTGTACAGTAGAACCTGTCTCGAGAGTACGTCCTGTCTGCAACTGATATATGGTCTTAAAGGATAAGTGGTCTCTCAAAAGTGGTTTTTATATAAAGACATTTTTAACCAGTTGGTTTTCAAAATGTGGTCTCATAAGACAGGTGGTCTTTTATAAGTCATGTTCCACTGTATCAAAAATAAATAAAAATAAAAAGATGTACAAAGTATTGTTTATTTGGGTTTTATACACCCATCATATGATTGGACATATTATTATATCTTCTGGGTTGTCCCTCCATTTGTTAACGTTCCTTGTCATTGCTTTAACATTTCTTTACTTAAGATTTTGATGAAACTTGGTCCAAATATTTAATTTCAAGGCATTATACCTTGGAAGAGTGCAACAATGACTTGTGTTGCACAAAAATCATCGATGTTTTGCCCAAATTTGGTATTTCTTGGGGGTGGGGGTCAAAGTTCAATAAGTGTCTTTTTTGTTGAATTTGGTAAAGGTAGAGGTCAGAGACTATATGATCTAAAGAAGATGCTCAAGCAACTCAGTCATGAAGGTCATTACAATAGTTTTGTACAGTCAAATCTTGTTATAATGGCCAAGTTGGAATCCAGTAAAATTGTCTTTATATCAAATATGTTGTTATATCAAATTTTCAGGCTTGGCACCAAAATAAGATTGCATGAACATAATTTGTTGTTTATCCAACAGTTTTAATGTTATTCTTGTTTAACGAGAGGCTTGTCTACTGGTAAACCATGTCTAAAAAATGGATCCATAAGTACTAGGCAAACCATAGTAGAAAATACATAGGCAATAAAAGGGAAATTCGAAAACAAAATAAAATTATGATATCAGTAAAACTACTGAAAACACTTATGCCTGACCAGGTAGGAACTATGGGATTTAAGCTTTTTCTTTAAATTGTTTTGCTCAACAAAATGCTAATAACTGATAAATGCTTTCAGTAGATAAATGTATTGCCATTTTATTGGTGTATTTTGCTGTAAACACATTTTCAAATTATAATACTGTACTCAACATGCATGTACCTGAAAATGATGTGACAAAATGATCATTTTATTTGTGCTTTAACTTCAGAAACAAGACATACATGTATATATGTTCATCAGCTTTTGTCAAAGTGTTTAAATTATTTATTATGAAAATGTGAAAAGATAAAACCCAACCTTTTAATATAATATAAATGAAAATGTATATGCTTATAGTTAAATTGTTGTTATCCTCGTCACCAAACCTATGTATTTGAAAACTGCATTTATTTCCATATGTCCTTTTAAAAAAGATCTGTTCAACACACTGACTGCTCTTGGCACTATTAGGATAACAGGTTTCTGCCATTTGGTAATCTTACATGTAACAATAGAGGAAATTGATCTGCCTATCCCTTTTGTTTACATCATCACCAAGTACTGCTGTCCACACAGTCACTGTCCATTTTTCTTATGGATCTGAGGAAATATGGGGAAAATAAAAATTACATCTATCAAAACATCTGCACTGACTTATCATAACACTGTTTATACACAATTCTCATTATCTGGTACTCATGAGAGTGGAAGCAGGATCAGTCATTACTATGGAAGTAACCAATTAGTTCAAATTTCCCCGATAGGATCTACAAAAAGCTTCTTAATGTTGCCTCATGTGTCAGACATTTTGCCCTAGCAACTGATTTATGACAGTCTAACAGACAATTTACCAATAGATAATCATTTCTGGATAGATGCTAATTTCTGACCAATATTGGCTAATCAACTGGATATATAATATCTAGAACATCATTCTTGTTTAACAATCAAAAATATAGTTGTCCACTCATCCCCAGTGGGGAGTAATTTTTCTTCTAGATTATAACATCTTACTTATTAGCCTCTAAAATGCTCCACTAGACCACCGCAAGAGATGCAAACTGTGAAACAAGCACCTTTAAAAATTTCTTCTTACCAATGTCAACTTTTGCATTTCCTGGGAAAATGTAGAGAATAATATGAGAAAAGAGTTTTTTAAGTTTTAAGGTTTAATCTTTTCCTTAAAATACTGAAATCAAATGCCTATAGATAGTTTAATTTGATAGAACCTTTAACAAGACACAATGACACAAGTACACGCACAGTTCACAAAGTTAGACTAAGCAAGACAGCCAGACTCCTAAATGTAAGTTGCTTTGTTACTATATATGCGATTAAAAGTGTATCTAGGATTGGACCTGTAATTCTTCATCTTTAACTTATCAACCCCTGAAGTCACATTTGGACCTGTCCATTTCAAAGAATGGTTAAGTCCAATGTCAGAATTCAGGGGTGTATGATATAGAATAATAATTTTATAATAATTTTACATGCAATATAACTTGTTCACTCCTGAATTATGACAGTAGACCATACTATTTATTAATTTGGATGAGTCTAAATTTGCCCACAGGGGTTTACAAGTTATTAAGTTAACACTTGGTACAGATGAGATTGACACAGTATTTTTATTTTAATTGCATCATTTGTTTGTCCCTCCGGATACTTTACGTAAAACAATATGTTGTCATTCCACAAAGACATGCTTAATTGTCTCGATTTTAATGAACATCGGCACACAGAATAATGACCATTATAACTTTATAGCTTCACTTTCTCTTTACGGAAACTAAAAATGACTTGTAGATCAATTTATTATTTTTATATTAGTTTTCCTCACCTGATCCGGTTTTTCGCAAAATTATATCATTTCTTAAGAAATGGATTTATGATTCCCCTGTGGCTAAGACAAGAAGAAATTTTGCTGACATTAAAGTTAATTGCAGATTTATTACCAGCTACTGCATGGGGGTTATATGTTTTTATTAGGTCATTAGACTAACCCTCATGACCTACATTTTATCACAACCTGTTGACATACATGTACTAATTATATTGGCCTCCAAGGTGTTTAAACAATTTGTAATATTTTTAATTTCTGAAAAATCGGAGGGGGGTGATCTTTAAAATGTTAGTATGTTGGCTCTTTCAGCTAAGGATAACAAATTTAGTTTCATTATCCAAGGGTCAGGAGTTCTGTTAATAGGGTGGGGGGCTCAGTTGATAGACAAAAAAGGTCCTTTTACTTCATAATTCTGTTCTAATAGAAATTTATAATTAGTTGATAATCTGTTTCTACTACAGGTGTACCAATACTATAAATAATGTACCGTACAGTTGTAAAAATTCTTCTTATTAAAGAAAAGAGGTCAAAATTTGTGGCACTTCAGTCATAAATAGTACTGTTTCTGTACAAGAAAAAATTCCATCATGGAATTACAAAAAAAATAAAAATAAAAAAAATAAAAAACACCATGACATTCTTATGCTTTCAGATGTTTAAATTCATACTGACACTGACCATTCTACACTGTAAATTCCCATCCTTATGATAATAATATTACCTCTTTATTTTTATCAGACAGCAGTCAAACTTGTCTATAAAGGTCACTCAACACAAAAAAGTGAAAGTAGTCATTATAGACAGGTGGCCTCTATAAAGAGGTTTATTCATTATAAAAAAAAGTTAACAAAGGTCACATTTGAATGACCTTTATAGGCAGGTGCCCTTTATACAGAGGTGTCTTTTAATGCAAGTTTGACTTTATAATTACATACATATATCATATCTCCCCCCCCCCCCCCCCCCAAAAAAAAAAACCTGAATTGACAAATTGACCATTATGATCCCTCAAATACAAGTTCTTCCGTAACTATATAAAGAAGAATGAAAAAAAAGAATTCCAGGAAAAATAACAAGCAGAAAAAAAATAAAATAATTGAGTATTCAAATGAAGACAATTTTTTGCTTAACAGGAAATAAGATGTTAACTTCCATTGGATTTCATGCTAATTTTGTCTTGTTTTCAATATCTATTGCCGGCTTAACATTTTATACTTCATTTTTATCAGATCACTATATATGTTGTAGAATGCTAATGAACTATTAAAATTCATATATTGCACAGAATTTTCATTGGGATACGAATGAAATTGTTTATATCAAGAGCTCAACTACTTTCTTTTATATGAATTACTTTAAATGAGATGGCTTTATTCATAATTTCACTAGATGTGATTACGAAAGATTTAATTTGTCCGAGACCCAAATTTTAAAGTCTTGTAACATTTGGGGAATGCAATAGAATGTTCAATATGTTACATAAATTTCATATTTGTCTCTTATATTATCTGAAATTGGAGAAAATGTAGGGAAATCTAATCATTAAGGAAGCATGAAGCAAAAAAACACAACAAATAGAAGGAAATTGAGAACCTTTTAAGTGATGAAATTGATGGCAATTTGATAAATCACACTCATAACCTATTTGATAGCGATAAAAAAAAAGACTAATAAATGTAAATAACAAAATTGAGAAAACAATTTATACCTCAGCACTGACCCAGTTTATGGTCACCTGAGTAAGTTTAGTGACCTATTTTTAACCATTGCTGTCTTGTCATTGGTGTGTGTTACTTTTGAATACAGTGAAACTTGTATATAAAGACCCCCTTAAGGACACAATAAAAGCAGTCTTTATAGGAAGGTGGTCTTATATAAAGGTTGATTTGTACACTAATGGTACTATTGTGGACAGCAAAAATGTCTTTGTGGCCAGGTGGTCTTTATACACAGGTGGTCGCTGAAGCAGGTCTTACTGTATTTTGAACTTTCTTCTAGAAAGTACCTAAGCTCCACATCATTCTAGAAAGTACCTAGCCTCCACATCATTCTTGGTAGATGTAATCAAAATCCCATGATCCCTTTTCTAGGGTCTTTTTGTGAAGGATAAAAACTCCCTGCCTCCTATTGGAAAAACTAAAACAAAATATACTGGTATGCATGTATGGTATTCTGATAATTGGGCAAGCATATCAATATGTATCTTTATATGCATTTGCAAATGTATCAGAATGGTACATATACAATTGGAAAAAAAACAAACAAAAACACCCCCCCCCCCCCCCCCAAAAAAAAATAATAATAACAACAACAAAACAAAGCATAGCAGAAATAACAAGTAAACCATTTAGAGGTTCTACATGTAATGGTAAAAGTAAAAGGATAAATTATCAGATTTGGCTTTGTGCCACTATTTATATATACCAGAATATATGTATGGTTTTCTGATATTTACAAGCACACTAACATGTATGTTTATATGTATCTATATACCAGTATACATGTATGGTTTTCTGATATTTATAAGCATACTAACATGTATGTTTATATGTATCTATATACCAGTATACATGTATGGTTTTCTGATATTTACAAGCATACTAACATGTATGTTTATATGTATCTATATACCAGTATACATGTATGGTTTTCTGATATTTATAAGCATACTAACATGTATGTTTATATGTATCTATATACCAGTATACATGTATGGTTTTCTGATATTTACAAGCACACTAACTATATGTTTATATGTATCTATATACCAGTATACATGTATGGTTTTCTGATATTTACAAGCATACTAACATGTATCTTTATATGTATCTATACAAATGAATCAGATTGTTAAAGTGGAACCTCTACTGAAATACCACCCCTCCTCCTGCCTCTAAAATGTGGTCTCTCAAGGCAGGTGATCTCTCAATAGAGATTTGATCACAAGGATAATTAAACCAAGTAGTTTTAAAAAATATGATCTCAGAAAACAGGTTGTCTTTTATGAGAGTAATCTCTCAAGATAAGTTCTACTGTTCAATTTTACAAAAAGCAAAATCCATTTAGAGGTTTTACATGTACTGTTAAAAGTGAGAGGATAAAGTTACAAGATTCACCTTAGTGTGTCACTGTTTGCTATAACAAAGCCTGACAGTGTACAAAGACAAGAAGATAAATTGATGAAATGGTTGGCACACTTTTTTGTAATTTATCTAATTATCTTATTGACATATTCTTACATTAGAACTTGATCTCTTTTATCAAAAAAGATGTCTATCCATAAAAATTAGCTAGAAGCTGGTGACCTTTGTGTTTTTCTTTTAGTGGGTAACCCAATAATGACTAGAACCATCCATTTTCTTACGAACATGATCTAATGATTTCTGTCAATTATAAAAAATCTGATCTGTATCTAACTGAAAGTACATCAATGATTTTGATGGATCGGAGACAATGATAACATATCTATTAATCTCCATATCTAATATAGATAGTTCTGTGTAAGATATATTATCCTACAAAGGGAATCCTGAAAGGTGCTAGGGAACTCACTGTATGACAGCTTATTCTAAAAAGGGGTCCTGAAAGGTGGTGCAGAACTCACTGGAAAATGGCTTATCCTACAAAGGGGTCAAAGGTGGTCACTGTAAGGGGATCCTGATGCAGAACTCATTGTAAAATGGCTGAAGGTGATAGAACTCACTACAACAAAGGGATCCTGAAGGTGATCCTGGCTTATCCTACAAAGGTGATGGTGTAGAACTCACTGTAAAATGGCTTATCCTACAAAGGGATCCTGAAAAGTGGTGCAGAACTCACTGTAAAATGGCTTATCCTACAAAGGGATCCTGAAGGTGATGCAGAACTCACTGTAAAATGGCTTATCCTACAAAGGGATCCTGAAAGGTGGTGCAGAACTCACTGTAAAATGGCTTATCCTACAAAGGGATCCTGAAAGGTGGTGCAGAAACTCAGAAAATTGGCTCACTGGATCCTGAAGGTGAAAATGTAAAAAGGCTTATCCTACAAAGGGTGGTGCATCCTGAAAGGCCTTATCCTACAAAGGGATCCTGAAAGGTGGTGCAGAACTCACTGAAAAATGGCTTATCCTACAAAGGGATCCTGAAAGGTGATGCAGAACTCACTGTAAAATGGCTTATCCTACAAAGGGATCCTGAAAGGTAATGCAGAACTCACTGTAAAATGGCTTATCCTACAAATGGATCCTGAAGGTGATGCAGAACTCACTGTAAAATGGCTTATCCTACAAAGGGATCAAAGGTAATGCAGAACTCACTGTAAAATGGCTCCTACAAAGGGATAAGGGATGTCACTGTAAAATGGCTTTATCCTACAAAGGGATAATGGTGCAGAACTCACTCACTGGATCCTGAAAGGTGGTGCAGAACTCACTGGAAAATGGCTTATCCTACAAAGGGGTCCTGAAGGTGATGCAGAACTCATTGTAAAATGGCTTATCCTACAAAGAGACTGAAAGGTAATGCACTGTAAAATGGCTTATCCTACAAAATGGATCCTGAAGGTAATGCAGAACTCTTATCCTACATGTAAAATGGCTTATCTTATCCTACAAAGGGTGGTCCTCGAAAATGTTATCCTACAAAGGGATAAAGGAATCAGAACTCACTGTAACATCAGCCCGAAAGTTATTCTACTGTAACACAGCTTATTCTAAAAAAAGGATTCAAATAGGTGATAGGGAACTCACTGTTAGATGGATTCTCCTAAAAAGGGATCCAGAAAGGTTATAAGGAAATCATTGTAAGACATCTTATCCTGGGGTCATGGAAGTCTTAGGGGAAAGTTTCCCATTTTATTTGCAGAAGGATACTGGTATTTTTTTTAATTTGTTGTAATACATTTTTTTATGCTACACACTTTTATATCACTTACCCTTAGAGACACATTTGGACTGGTCCAAGTCATTGATTTACAGAAGAGTTTTTCAGGGGTTGATGAGTTAAAACGTATGTGTCACCATCAGACTGAAACAGACAAACTTTGATTTGAAGAACACCAAGGAAATAAACATAAAAGTATCAGTATCCTGTCCAGTAGTGATCTGTTACATGTGTCTTGCAGTAGTAGTGATCTGTTACATGTGTCTTTCAGTATTAGTGATCTGTTACATGTGTCTTGCAGTTGTAGTGATCTGTTACATGTGTCTTTCAGTAGTAGTAATCTGTTACATGTCTTTCAGTAGTAGTGATCTGTTACATGTGTCTTGCAGTAGTAGTGATCTGTTACATGTGGCTTGCAGTAGTAGTGATCTGTTACATGTGTCTTGCAGTAGTAGTAATCTGTTACATGTGTCTTTCAGTAGTAGTGATCTGTTACATGTGTCTTGCAGTAGTAGTAATCTGTTACATGTGTCTTTCAGTAGTAGTGATCTGTTACATGTGTCTTGCAGTAGTAGTGATCTGTTACATGTGTCTTGCAGTAGTAGTGATCTGTTACATGTGTCTTGCAGTAGTAGTGATCTGTTATACATGTATGTGTCTTGCAGTAGTAGTGATCTGTTATATGTGTCTTGCAGTAGTAGTGATCTGTTACATGTGTCTTTCAGTAGTAGTGATCTGTTACATGTGTCTTGTAGTAGTAGTGATCTGTTACATGTGTCTTTCATAGTAGTGATCTGTTACATGTGTCTTTCAGTAGTAGTGATCTGTTACATGTGTCTTGCAGTAGTAGTAATCTGTTACATGTGTCTTGCAGTAGTAGTGATCTGTTACATGTGTCTTGCAGTAGTAGTGATCTGTTACATGTGTCTTGCAGTAGTAGTGATCTGTTATATGTGTCTTGCAGTAGTAGTGATCTGTTACATGTGGCTTGCAGTAGTAGTGATCTGTTACATGTGTCTTGCAGTAGTAGTGATCTGTTATACATGTATGTGTCTTGCAGTAGTAGTGATCTGTTATATGTGTCTTGCAGTAGTAGTGATCTGTTACATGTGTCTTTCAGTAGTAGTGATCTGTTACATGTGTCTTGTAGTAGTAGTGATCTGTTACATGTGTCTTTCATAGTAGTGATCTGTTACATGTGTCTTTCAGTAGTAGTGATCTGTTACATGTGTCTTGCAGTAGTAGTAATCTGTTACATGTGTCTTGCAGTAGTAGTGATCTGTTACATGTGTCTTGCAGTAGTAGTGATCTGTTACATGTGTCTTGCAGTAGTAGTGATCTGTTATATGTGTCTTGCAGTAGTAGTGATCTGTTACATATGTCTTTCAGTAGTAGTGATCTGTTACATGTGTCTTTCAGTAGTAGTGATCTGTTACATGTGTCTTTCAGTAGTAGTGATCTGTTACATGTGTCTTGCAGTAGTAGTGATCTGTTACATGTGTCTTTCATAGTAGTGATCTGTTACATGTGTCTTGCAGTATTAGTGATCTGTTACATGTGTCTTTCAGTAGAACTGATCTGTCTGTGTACATCTGTAACTGTAACGCCTGTCTGGTAGTGATCTGTCTGTGTTTGTTTCAGGACATCTATAACTGTAACACCCGTCTCCAGTAGTGATATGTCTGTGTGTCTTTCAGTGGAAGAGATCTGTCCGTGTATCTTTCAGTACACCTGTAACTGTAACGCCTGTCCAGTAGGGATCAGTCTGTTTATGTTTCAGTGTGTCTGTATCTTTTCAGTGCCTGGTTAACTTAACACCTGTCCAGTTGTTATATGGCTGTGTATCTTTCAGTACATCTATAACTGTAACACCTGTCCAGTAGTATTATGTCTGTGTATCTTTCAGTACACCTGTAACTGTAACACCTGTCCAGTAGTAATCAGTCTGTGTATGTTTCAGTGTGTCTATCTTTCAGTGCCTAGTTAATTTTAACACTTGTCCAGAAGTGATTTGTCTGTGTATCTTTCAGTACATCTATAACTGTAACACCTGTCGAGTAGTGATTTGTATCTTTCATTTGTCTGTAACATTCATCATAACCAATGCAATCTGATTACCAGGATTGGTATGTCCATACATTAACAGATGAGTTGAAATTGATATCATAACACTGACATGAAAGTCAATTAATCACACAAAGGCTATCTTAATATTGAAGTTAACAAGTCATAGGGGACACACTGAGAAGCAATTCATGTACATATGTATATAATATAATATAAGTATATGAACTTCCTCACTGTTATACAAACTGAACTGATATATAATATAATCACTTTATAATGCCCCCCCCCCCCCCCCCCCCCCCCCATTTCATTTGCCACTTCATTTAACCCCACAATTTTTGAAAGTCCACTTTTCCAATTTTTACCTATAATTTCATTTAAGGTTTCCCTCAACCTTTCAGCAAACCCCCTTTATAATGCCAAATTTGGACTGAACATATGGTGGCAGTATAAAGACTGGTTTTACTGTATATTTACTGCTATACAAGATATGACACAATGTTTTCTTTTGATAAATAAAAGTCTTACTCTGGTGCTCCTAAATACAGGTAAAAATACCTCAATTCAGAGATATTTACCACATGTTCACAGGAACACTTTCTTGATTAACAGACCACTGCATCTGTCGGAGAAAGCTTGTCTTCCAAGACATTTGTCTCATGAAAAATTTTATCAAAAGGAATATTTAACTACATAAATATGGTCTCACAAGACAAATGGTTTTCATATTGTCTTGTCAGACAGGTGATGTGGTCTCACAAGACAAATGGTTTTCATATTGTCTTGTCAGACAGGTGATGTGGTCTCACAAGACAAATGGTTTTCATATTGTCTTATCAGACAGGTGATATGGTCTCACAAGACAAATGGTTTTCATATTGTCTTATCAGACAGGTGGTCTCACAAGACAAATGGTTTTCATATTGTCTTATCAGACAGGTGATGTGGTCTCACAAGACAAATGGTTTTCATATTGTCTTATCAGACAGGTGGTCTCACAAGACAAATGGTTTTCATATTGTCTTATCAGACAGGTGGTCTCACGGATGTGGTCTCATAAGACAAATGGCTTTAATACCAGTTGTCTTAAAAGACAAATGGTTTTATGAATGTGGTCTCTGATGCCTGTGGTCTCACAAGACAGTCTTTTATTTGTTGTCCCACCAGACAGCTGGTTACTTGTCCCTGTGATCTAAAAAAAAGTTGGTCTCATTGGTGTGGTCTCACAAAACATGTGGTCTCTTTGGTGAGGTCTCATAAGACAGGTGGTCTCTCATTTGTGTTGTCTAAAGACAGGTGGTCTCACTGGTGTGGTATAGTCTCATAAGACAAGTGCTCACTCATTGGTGTGGTCTCATAAGACAGGTGGTCTTTCATTGGTGTGGTCTCACAAGTGGTCTTTACTGGTGTGGTCTTATAAGACAAATGCTCAATCATTGGTGTGATCTCACAAGACAGGTGATCTGTCATTTTTATGGTCTCAATAGACAAGTGTTCTCTCATTGGTGTGGTCTCATAAGACAAGTACCCTCTCATTGAAGTGGTCTCACAAGACAAGTACTCTCTCATTGGCATTGTCTCACAAGACATGTGGTCTCTCATTGGTGTGATCTCACAAGACAAGTGCTCACTCATTGGTGTGATCTCACAAGACAAGTGCTCTCTCATTGGTGTGGTCTCACACAACAGGTGCTCTCTCATTGGTATGGTCTCACATGGCAGGTGCTCTCATTGGTATGGTCTCACAAGACAAGTGCTATCTCACTGGTATGGTCACACAAGACAGGCAGTCTTTCATTGGTATGGTCACATAAGACAGGTGATCATGTTGGTGTGGTCTCACAAGACAGGTGCTCTCTCATTGGTGTTATTCCAGAAGACAAATGGTTATTTATGATAGTGATCTTACAAGCTTAAACTCAAAAGATAAATTCTAATAAATTGGATGATATAGAAGAGTGTTACAATAAGACCCGTCTTGAGTGACCACCCAGTCTATCCTTGATACACTCTAGACAGTAGGTCATTCAAAAGAGGTTTTTGTTAAACTGTCATTTGCCTAAATACATTTCTTTATGCTATGGTCTCACAATGCAAGTGTTTTTTCATGAGAGTTGATTCTCTAGAACGTTTTATAGTATTTTACATAATGCAATACATATGGCTACATTAAACTGACATTGATATGAATTGATATGTTCTGTACAAACTGTTATATAATTCTGTGGTACTGGCAGTGTATTGTTATTCATCAGTGTACTGTTTAGTAGCTATAAACAAGTCAACACATCTGTTTCAATTTCCAAGGCTATATACCCATCACAACATTTTATCGTAATTTTCATTCCATTTCTTTGTGCCACTCAAGTAAATTTGATTTTACATTGATGTACTAAGCACTCTTTCTCGGCTAACAGTTTTTTGCACTCTAGTTTCATATATTTACTGCTATCTGTGTCAAGAGTTATGGCCCTTTCGGTATTTTATATTTTTTAAGACACTCTTTTCAATATTAATCTATGTTCTGCGGTTCCCATTGGCAGTTTGACAGTTTTACTTCACACCCTAGGCTTCATATGCAATTAAACAGCAAATATTTTAGTGCTCCTGAGGACGGTAATCTGTTTGATTATTTCAGAAACTCAAATTATTGTTGATTGAACTGGAAGATTGTTTTTTTATTTGAATATGTATGCGTAGTCCAAAATTGGCAATAAACAAACAAAAAGCAGTAATCAATATGATAAGATATCACTGTTGAGGTTTCAATGGCTTGTGTTTGTACATGGCAAGAATTTTCCCCATGTGAAACTGCATAAATTTGGCAAATGAAAAGGGGCTAGGAGCCATAAGGACTCCAGAAAAGGGCCAGAACTAGGTAATCTTCTTATGAACCAATGATCAGATTTCTTTCAAATTTGGAATGCATGGTTTTTCAGTTAGTATCTACAAACTTCACAAATATAAACAAAACTGTTTATAAACAAGCCATGAGGAAGTGCTTCAAATGACACGGGGTACGGTGTTATACAAATATGGCTGATCAATAACTAACTGAAAACTGATTGAGTTTTTGTATATGAAGATACACTGTCTATTAAAAAAAAATGTTGTTAGGAATAATTTAATAATTATTCTGACAAAGTTTCAAGGACATTTTTACACGTGTTGGTTGTGAAAAATAGAAGGAAAGCAGGCATTGTTACAAAAATGTAAGTCATTGTGGTCTAACTCACTAACCCAACTTATGACGCAAATGAAATTTTGTACCTTAATTGTGATAAATGTTGAATTTTTCAACTGTGCAAAGTACATGGAAACAGAGAAATAATTAATTTAAATAAATACATTATTTGAAGAAAGCTATGTTCAAGCACATATATATTTTTAATGCCATTCAGTGTGGGAATGTTTTTATCATTATTGTAATTTCTCCATTAAAGAAAAAAAAAATTTCTCTATCCAGGTGAATACATTTTGAATAGACAGACTTATCTATTGGAATTATTTCATTGATAGAAAGGTTTTTTCGTTGTTAATTATCGGGGCTGTAGATCTTCCTGGATGATATATGGGATATGTTTTAATATTGTCTTTCATATGTTCAAATGATGACACCAATACAACAGAGCTACTGTTTCAAAGTCCAAATAAAGATAATTATTGTTGTCACAGGGGTATTCAATTTCACCTTAAAATATCTACCCTAAATCAACATCAGACCTTAGTAACATCACCATTAATGGACAACTGTGCCAAATGTTCATAACAATTTGTAACTGTGTGGGTTGGTACTAATGACAGGTTTTTATCCCCAGTAGAACCAGTATGACTTCAGTCACAATCATTTAGTTCTTTTTCTTCAAGTGAAACAAACAGAAATAATTGATTTCATTATTAATGATGGACTTCAAAACACATTGACCCTAGCTGTTTTATGTTCTTGGAAATTTCTCCCTGTGATGTTGGTTTGATGATTTCGGAAGCTGACTTTTAAACAAGATCAACTTTTTTGTCTAGATTATTCATCAGACCAGTAATTACTTATGTAGACCTATTATGTGTATGTAGCGTATTGAGGTAATGTAATAAACTGACAGAGCTCTCTTTGGCATCATTTTCAATTTACCAACCATTAATCTTAATTTTAAATCAACTGTTTCTATTAAGGATAGAAAATAACGCTGGGTAGTAATGACCATTAATATCTCGTAAAATGTAAAAATGACTTTCCTTTTTTGATCCAAAACTGTTCAAAGTTAACTCTATTGTAAATGTTAATGATGATGATGATAAGAGAGAGAGAGAGGTAGTCTCTCTCTCTCTCTCTGTCTCTCTCTCTCTCTCTCTCTCTCTCTCTCTCTCTCTCTCTCTCTCTCTCTCTCTCTCTCTCTCTCTCTCTCTCTCTCTCTCTCTATATATATATATATATACATATATATATATATATATATATCATACCTGTCAACATTAGGAAATTTCTCTGGGGTAAAAAATGCATACAATGGTCGAACCTTTTTACAATGCATTGTCTTTATCGTATATATGCATGTACCAGTTGCGTCAAAATAAGTGAAAGGGGGAGGGTACTGGAGGGGGTGTCCCCCTTCCGAAATAACAAGAAAAATTGTAATTTTAAACTTCAATATCTGCCATTTTATGCATCTAAAATGGAATTATTGTCAATAATATTGATGATATATATATCACATTTCTTTTAATTTTCTAGTCGACTTTGAAATCTATAAGGAATAGATACAGGCTTTATTTTGAAGTTTTAATACATGTATTATATACATGTACAAACAGCTTGGGAGACTCAAAATGATGTTATGGTCATTGTTTTATATTAGAATGTTTAAAATTTAGTATTTCTTAATTTGTTACAAACATTTTTAAAATATACTAAATTCTGAATATTCTAATATAACAGTTGGATTTGGAATGCAGAAAATAAATAACTAGACTTACCTAGAAGAAATATAATCTTCATATTGTACCTTTTTCATTAATTGATAAGATAAAACAACAAATGATGACTGAATAGTTCACTCAAAAAAAAGGAGATTTGATTAAAGAAAAAAGTTTGTAGTTTTCAGCCAGATTGGTGCAGGGGTGGATCCAGGGTGGGGCAAAATAGGTCCGTTGCATTTACTTTGATGAATTCATTTAATGTGTTTTACTTGCAATGCAGTGAAGAAACATTTTTGTGCAAGAATTTTGCCAAAATTTAATCTCTAGTTTTTTTTATGAATCTTTTAAGATTGCAAAAAAGAGGTTGGTGAATTTTTCACACTATCGGCTTTTGTTTCAAAACCCTAAGGAATTTTGATGAAACTTGACAGGAATCGAGTGCTCAATATCCTTTACCAAGTTTATAGTTTTCAGCCAGGTTGGCCTTGGGGTGGATCCGATGTGGGACTAAATAGGTCCCATATGGTACCCCTCTTTAAAAATCTTGTTCTCCAGAACTGCTACATGAATTGAAAAACGGATTATTTCTAAGTGATCTACATAGATTTATGATTCAAGTTTGTATTTTTCATAGAAATCAAAATATCATCTTCTCAGACTTTGTCATTTCATTCATATTTGTAAGATTTCTTCAATTATCTCCCCTTGCATTCACAAAGATGCATTAAAGTGTTTTACTTGTATATAGGTGAAGAAATGTTTTTGTGTAAGAATTTTTATGAATTTCTTAAAACAGTAATATATATTTTATGTTTCTTGGCCAGATAGCCTACGTGTACATATTCTTCTTGGTCTTCTTTCCACATTTGTAGATGGTTCTCAGGTGAGCGATTGAGGCCCTCTTGGGTCTCTTGTTTTTTTCTTTTTTTTGGTTAAGTAATTTGTTATTGCTACTTAAAAATGCACCCTCCATTTTAGACTAAGTTAAATTAGTGGCTGCAGACGATCATGGGTTTCCTGTCTTTCTCCAAATGATTTGCTGTTAATTTTGTAAATTGCAAATGTATATGCAGTCGACATAGACGTAATTTGCCTCAGAAAATAGTCTCAAACATGTAATTATATATAAAATCAAACTCAAGTGCTCAATATATAGTTGCCTTATTTTTCTGAATAATAGGCTTGTCAAATTTTGTCTAAAGAGATCTCATTTTTAGTTTCTTGGCGGAAGATAAACAAGAATATTTGGACGTTATTTTGAACTGTCGAGACAAAATTTGTTAACAGCTATTTCTAGCAGTTCTCATTGAATATTTTATCCCATTCTTGAATACGACTTGGCAGAATTTAAGATAAGAGTTCAAAAACCTTCAGAAATATTACCAGTATTATTTAAAGTACAAAAAAGATTCTAATATATTTACAAATGTCGAATTGATACATTTCAACTAAAAATTTATCGAGATTTTGTATACAAAGATATGTTATATTTTTGTTAATGAATTATCTAAGTACATTGTATCAAATTGTCAAGGTCATGTGGTCAAAGGTCAAGATCAAAGACACCTAAGTAAACAGGAAATATTAGTAACATAATGCACCAAACTTGCCAGGTGGATGCCTTAACACACCCTGAGCCTCTTGTTTTCTATAATATTTCGATACTTCATTTAGATTTCAGTTACATAAAGTTTCTCAGACAAATCTTGTTATAATCTCATTATAATTCTGAATTCGTTTTTTCCTCCATTAAATTAATAATAAATACAAGTACAGTAAAACCTCTTTATAATGCCCCTCGTTTCATTTGGCGGATTTGCCATCTTGCTTTATGCCAGGATTTTTTAGGGTCCAATTTTCCCTATAATTTTATTTTCCGTCAACCTATTGCCAAACCCTTGTGTAATTTGGTCTGAACAAATGGTGCCAGTATTACGAGGTATTACTGTACATACAATCTTGGCACATATATCACTACTTATGTTTCCATGTGTGTTGATTGATTGTTTTTAGTCACATGAAAAATAATGTTTTATTTTGATTAATTAAACCGTTAATGAGTTTTTAATTCACTTTTACCAAATGAAAATAATATTTTCAGGTAATGCTTTGATTAATTAAGAAGAATTGAAAAGATATATTAAAGATCAAATCATGCAATGAGTGCGTAAACTACCAGAATAATTATTATCAACCAATCAAGGGATACCTTTAATTACATTCTGATGATAAACATATATAAGGTGATTAGATTTTATAGGGTCAATTTGTCATTTTAAATCAAAATTGATTTACATGTTGAAACTGACAAACATTTCCATTGTCACACTTTTTTGTATTTATAGAACTTTCATTATCTCAGAATATGTGTCAATACATGGGGGAATTCTAAATTTATAATAACCTATTAATTTCACATATTAATCTATATTTTGTAATATTTCTTAAATGAATGAAATTAATGAGTTAAGATTTATTGATGGTTACTTTCCCAGTAATAAGTGATTGAATACTACCAATTATATATACACTGTTAGCACAATCGTTTTTAAACATCTGTGATTGACACTAAATCTATCATTTCAATTCTTTCCTTAGATATACATTTTTGTATTAACTTCTTTATGATAAGGGGAAACATAAATTGTGAAATTTATTATCCTTGTAGCCCTGTGGCCTTTGGATGAGACCAAAACCTTCATAAAAGCCCATATGAAATGGCTCCAGGGGCAAGGGCTCAATCCCTTGGGTGGGGCAAATATAGCCATATGGTGATTATATTATTAGTCTTACAAAATCTGATCATAAAAAAAAATGAATGTATTTTTTGCTGAAGACCTCTACCAACTTTGTGGGACAGGGGTTCAGGGTCTGGGTTGAGGATGTGTCCTAATATAGCCATATAGTAAGAGTATACTCTTAAGTCTTCTTTGAATTGTAAAGAAAAACTGACCCCAATCATAAGTAGAGCACAAAGTCCTATTCTGACTTTGTGAAATCTATGAAGTTTCTAATCACATCCCATTCTTCAGGTACTAGTTTAGTATTATATTCTGACTCTGTTTTGGTTTATTTTCAATGCCTTGGTTAAGCACATTGGTTGAGGTCACCTACTTCTATTGCTCATACATCAAAAGAACTTGTATAGTAGAGATGTCCATGATTCCAGTCACATCTCCTACTTCAGATGCTGGATTGTTATGCCCCCAGCCCTGAAAGGTCCATCGGGAGTGTTGTTTGGATCGTCTGTCTGTCCGTTTGTGTGTGTGTTTGTTTGTCCTAATTACATTCTGCTTACATATATAAAGTAGTGCAATATTTCAAGTTCGGATCATGATACAGTAACCAAACTTAGACTGTAAGTTCATCTAAGGGTTGCTCACACTTCATTGGCATCACATGCCCCTGGAGGTGGGATGGGGTCAAAATGTAGGATATTTCAAAAATTGTATCCGGACCGGGGGCATTTGTGTTTCACAAACACATTTTGTTATTAATTTTTTTTTTTTCAAAAAGACTTTGAGGTCAGGTTCAGTGGGAGACAAAATGTTGCTGTGAGGTGAGCTTTGTAATCTTCAATCGGTTACTGTATGTTTTGTATAGACATTTGGAAGTCTATCGGAATGATACAAAGGGTTCCTCCAGCTCAGAGGTCATTGACATTTTGGAAGATCATCAACTTTTGTAAAGGTATATGCATTTGAAAGTTTCAGGTTCTGAAGCATATGTTATGTTTGTTAAGTTTCAAAGTCATTGGGTCTAAGGTCATTGACGCTTTTGAAGGCCTAAAAATGAAATTTTTTTAGAGAAAAAAAATTTCTTTTTTGTTTAAATATAACTGGTATACATTTTAAAGTCTTAAAAAATATTTTATGAATTAAAACTCCAGTTATACTGAAATATTTTTACTGAAACCAAACAGAATTATTGAGTAGCCTCAACCACTGAATGCTAATGTGCATTGGTTAATTTGCTTTTGTTCGGTTCACAATTATAAGCCCACGAATGAAAATTGAAAGCAGTTCAAAGCTGAAATATTTTTATTTTAATCTATGACATTGAGCATGTCTAGCATAAGGTGTATGTGTGTGTGTGTGTGTGTGTGCTACAAAAGTACTTTATTATGTTGACATTTAAGCTCGCCTGAGCCAAAAGCTTTATATTCATTTTGATGCATTTTTTTTATGCGTTTTATCTCTAATTAGGGAAAGAAATTTGACCAAAATCTGATCTTTAAAATTTTTTATGAATTTTTTTTAGACTGCAAAAAAAAAATAGGAAAGGATGTGGGCGTGGCATTTTTTCAAATTCACTTTGCTTTTCATGGGTCAGATTATGACATATAGATATATCTATGTTTTTCATGGTCAGATATGACATACAGATATATCTATGTTTTTCATGGTCAGATTATGACATATAGATATATCTATGTTTTTCATGGTCAGATTATGACATACAGATATATCTATGTTTTTCATGGTCAGATTATGACATACAGATATATCTATGTTTTTCATGGTCAGATTATGACATACAGATATATCTATGTTTTTCATGGTCAGATTATGACATACAGATATATCTATGTTTTTCATGGTCAAATTATGACATACAGATATATCTATGTTTTTCATGGTCAGATTATGACATACAGATATATCTATGTTTTTCATGGTCAGATTATGACATATAGATATATCTATGACTTATCATGGTCAAATTATGACATACAGATATATCTATGTTTTTCATGGTCAGATTATGACATATAGATATATCTATGACTTATCATGGTCAGATTATGACATACAGATATATCTATGACTTATCATGGTCAGATTATGACATACAGATATATCTATGACTTATCATGGTCAGATTATGACATACAGATATATCTATGTTTTTCATGGTCAGATTATGACATACAGATATATCTATGACTTATCATGGTCAGATTATGACATACAGATATATCTATGTTTTTCATGGTCAGATTATGACATACAGATATATCTATGACTTATCATGGTCAGATTATGACATACAGATATATCTATGTTTTTCATGGTCAGATTATGACATATAGATATATCTATGACTTATCATGGTCAGATTATGACATACAGATATATCTATGACTTATCCAGTCTTCTACGCTCATGTCATACTATATACCCGAAGCTTTAGGATAACAAAGTGTTATTTTGATTCTTGGTAACTCTCCACAGTATTTTGGTATTTTATTAAGTCCTGGTCTGAGAGGCTTACACAATACAGTCTTATTTGTTTTTCTTATATATATTGGAAAACAAAGAAACTGTCAACACCCTTGTAGATCTGACACTCGTACTGGAGCTAGGATTCAAAATGATCAGACGAAATTACTTTTGTATTTTCCTGCAGTCTTTTAAATGAAATATTGATGCAAATGATGTCAAAATGTGATTGCTTACGTTGGTAAAGAATGGCGGTAAGTCGTAATTCTACAATATTAGTGCGATTATAAACAGTATCATTTTTCCGCAAGTAATTTTCTCTATAATGACCTTGCGTTTTTTTGTTTTGGAAAGCCATGATGATATGATTCCCTTAAAGATGTGATTAACTTTTGAAGCACGCATTTAATATAGAAAGTAAAACACATTACAGGTATAGCTCAGAATGTAAAATATTTATAGACGTCTTCAGGATGATAACGGCATCTAAAAGGTCAGGAAGGTTTGCATCAAAGGTGAATAAGTATAGACGAGACGTTAGGGATTCGGACTGACGATAATTATAATTAATCCTATCAGAATATCTTACACGTAATGGTTTATTATAAGTCAAAATAACAATTGTCCTATCATGTACAGTAAAACTTTGATAGGTCAAAGTTCAGGGGACCACCTAGAAAAGTTCTAAACATAATGGTTCCGACTAATGAATGGCAACTGAGAATCATACGATTCTTAGTTTCAGAGCTTGCATGAGTTTCTATGAAGAGTATATCTGCTTTGAAGCCATATACATGTAAGACATTCCGACATGAAATTTGATAATTAGAGCTAAAATTAACTTAGTTTTCAGGAAATTAAAACACTAAGTATTTTTGATAAG
This sequence comes from Atrina japonica, assembly GCA_030159075.1. Lineage (NCBI taxonomy): Eukaryota > Metazoa > Mollusca > Bivalvia > Pterioida > Pinnidae > Atrina > Atrina japonica. The sequence continues at coordinate 2,805,737 of BROG01000004.1, forward strand.
TAGAAGAATTACCACGGGGTGATTCTGTGCACATGCCAATTTTGACTTCGAATTATTTGTTGGAATTTTTATGTTTTTATAAAAATGGGCCCAATTATAAGTTATTTGTAAGTAGCAATGAATAATAAAATTATTCGGGGCAACACATGCTATGACGTCACAATATGATTTTATAATGTGGGACAAGGGTGTTGGCAATTTACCCACACTAAACAGAAAGTACAAAAGAAAACTACATGTAATTTTACTGTCATCTTCACCAGGTTTTTAACCATGTCTTTGATATAAATGTTCAACTATAGTTAAAGCATGGGGGAAGACCTTTGCATAGCTATAGCAAACATTAAATTGCCACTTATTAATTCATTGCTTTAATAAGATGGGAGAAAACTAATCAGCTCCTACGTTGAATGTGTAACTATAGAATCTTGCTCTTCAGAGAACATACTTTAATGTCAAACCCGCATCAAGTCTCGGATTTTGCAGTCAAGAACAAATGCTACCTGTTATACTTTCATAGGTCTGACCCAGTTTGGGCTTGAACCTAGATCCCTTCCCTTGTTGTCCCTGTGTGACACAGACACTGAATAATTCTGTTGTCTAGATGACTGGAATTCTCAAGCATGTAATTACTGTATTATTTTTAAAAGAGTTTAAGTTTATCAGGCTCAATCAAAAACATCTGTAAAATGTAAAATGTATAAGTGTGGGCCATTGTTCTGGCTTTTTATATATCTGGAACTATAAATTCTGCTGTGCTGTAATTGAAATACAAGAATACGAGAATATTAAATAGGATTTACTGATGTGTAATTTCCTGGGTATTATTTTACTTGCTAGTTATTAGTAGTAACTGAATACTATTGATGTAGAAATATTGGTTTTTACATCGCCAAGTGAAGTTTGTTGGAAATATGGCACCAGTTTCTACCCCCTGGGTTTTTCCTTCGGTCGACAATATCATATTTACATATAAATTCAACATTTTCTAGCAGAAATATGAAGCAAGCAAGCCATATGTGTTTCAAACAACAGTATTTTTTTTTGTCAGGTTCAACAATAAAAGTGTTCAAAAAATAGATAAATGTATATTAAACCTGTGATTTAATCAATAATAAAGGGATCTGTAGTAACTTGTACCTATATTTGAATTTAAAAAAAATCAGTTTTTTTTTTATCTATATTCAGTGTTTTTATTTTGTTGGTTTGTGCCACCACAAATAATCTTCATGTATTCAGAGATTTCACCAGCTTTAGCTTTAAATTGCAGAATGTTAGATCTTTGATACAATTGTAGGTCTATGCAATGAACGTTCTTTAATGAAACATACAGCAAGGAAAGACTTTGGATGTTAGTTTCAATGGAAAGACATGGGTCAATTTTCATGGACTGCAAAGACTGCCTGTGACTGAAATTTCTACTCAGTATGGTACATGTGTACAGATATAGCTTATAATTGATCAGAGAGATATCTCAGTGACAGGGGGGGGGGGGGGGTGCTTCTTGAGAAATAGTCTAAGCATTGTATTAGAATTATGTATCCCCTCATAAAAGGAAAACATTTGTTTTTGTGGTATTTGAATTCTTCTTCTTCTTCATCTTCTTCTTCTTCATCTTCTTCATCTTCGTAAATCTTGTCTTGACCATAATATTTTTGATGTAGGCTTACACTGTTTGGTAAAAAGATGCATCACCATGAAACTGTATGTGGCATACCATCATGACCTTCATATGACCTTATCTCTGACTTGAAGGTCATATTAAATCCCTAAATTGTATAATTTCCATATCCTTTGTGACACAATTTGAATGAAGTGTACATGTATGTGTAATCACCAAGGGGGAGGGGTCAAATATTTCTTGCATAGTTTAGGTTCATTGCCATTTTATAGGTAGACAGGATTAAACTAGGATAAAGTGAAGGGGAGACTCATGTTTCAATTTACAAAAGCAGTTCTTCCTACATGTAGTTAACTTTGTTTTGCTAAGTATGACGGATGATATTTCAGATAACCCATGACTTAAGCCCATTCTAAAGAAACATCTTGATCTAACACTGTCATGTATTGATCTATTTCCTTCACACTTGAAACCGACATGTCCTTTGACCTTGAAGTCTAAGTTGAATGACACCAGATAGCTAGGCATAAAAATATATCAAATGTACCTGTATATGATTGCATGTTGATATATCGGTGATTTGCATAGTAGACAGTTTAATTTGTGAAGTGTAATCATGTACACTAGACCAGATGCTGATCGAGATGTCTGTATCATGTGTTATACAAAACTTATGAGTTATTAAACCACTGTAAATAGTTGTTAATAGTCAAACACTCACCGACTTCATTGTACCATTGTTGTTGTTGTAGATATATATGTTTACATTTTAATCTTACAATAACTGTCTTATGCTATGACGGTTCTCTGAATTATCAAATGTCAATATTTTGATGATGAATCTTTGTGGCCTGATAGAGTCATGACAGCAAAGCTTATAATTTGTATAAAGTTTTGACAATAACATTATGATAAGCCCAATAACGTGTTACCATAATATAAACCCAATACATTTAACCTGTGATTAATTGCAAGTACAGTCAAACTTGTCTAAAAAAGCCACTCAAGGAAACAGGTAAAAGAAGCCATTATAGACAAGTAGCCTTTAATTCAAGTTTGATTGTATTGAAGAGTCAACATGGTTCTTCTGTTCACATCATCATGCTAAGTATTTCAATAACCGGAAATAAAACTGTTTTTAAGTATGAATTCAATATTTGTAATTTCAGATTATTAAGGTGGGGATAGCTACAGAAAGATATGTTTCCCTGCGAAATGCAAGACCATGGGTTATGCATGGATTCAAAAACACAAGAGGACGAGGCAGTAGTTTTACAACGCTGGAAGATGCTATGGAGGTAATGACTGTATAAAGTGTCTTTACAGCATAAAGTCGGAGAATGACTCGACTACCACTAAAACACAAATTGTGAAGTGTTATTGTGGTCGATAATTTGGACACAATCTGTGTGAAGTGTATCATGGTTAACAATTGTGACACAATCTGTGTATCATGGTTAACAATTGTGACACAATCTGTGTCCAATGTATCATGGTTAACAATTGTGACACAATCTTTGTACAGTGTATCATGGTTAACAATTGTGACACAATCTGTGTATCATGGTTAACAATTGTGACACAATCTGTGTCCAATGTATCATGGTTAACAATTGTGACACAATCTTTGTACAGTGTATCATGGTTAACAATTGTGACACAATCTGTGTATCATGGTTAACAATTGTGACACAATCTGTGTCCAATGTATCATGGTTAACAATTGTGACACAATCTGTGTCCAATGTATCATGGTTAACAATTGTGACACAATCTGTGTCCAATGTATCATGGTTAACAATTGTGACACAATCTGTGTCCAATGTATCATGGTTAACAACTGTGACACAATCTGTGTCCAATGTATCATGGTTAACAATTGTGACACAATCTGTGTCCAATGTATCATGGTTAACAATTGTGACACAATCTTTGTACAGTGTATCATGGTTAACAATTGTGACACAATCTTTGTACAGTGTATCATGGTTAACAATTGTGACACAATCTGTGTGCAGTGTATCATGGTTAACAATTGTGACTCAATCTTTGTACAGTGTATCATGGTTAACAATTGTGACACAATCTGTGTCCAGTGTATCATGGTTAACAATTGTGACACAATCTTTGTACAGTGTATCATGGTTAACAATTGTGACACAATCTTTGTACAGTGTATCATGGTTAACAATTGTAACACAATCTTTGTACAGTGTATCATGGTTAACAATTGTAACACAATCTTTGTACAGTGCATCATGGTTAATAATTCTGACACAATCTGTGTACAGTGACTCACACCTATAATGCAGTCTTTGTACAGTATATCATACATTGTGGTTTAAACATGTATACAGTGTATCTTGGTTAACAATTACTTATTCCAGAGCGTTTCATATACAGACCTTGGTTATAAGTTTGTATAAGTTTTCACAAGTACAAATTTCAGAGCCATTTGGTATACATATTTGAAATATCATCTTAGATATCTTGCCTTCTAAAATATGCAAGTGTTTATTTTTAATAAGATATGAAAACTGTTTAGGTTGAATTCAATACTTATAAATGCAGTTTATGAAATATAGCATCACGGTGTCAAGGATTATAGAATATTTATTGCATATACGATGACGACGTTTGTTGCTTAAATCCAGCTTATAACTTCTATAACTTAGATGAACCTGCTGAGAAAATCTGCAGACATCAACAAAATTAATCCTCTTTTGTCCATTTCGCCTTTTATCGTTGTTTGAATTTACAAATATTTTTGTGTCTTTCATTCTGCATTACAGCAAGTCTGAGTACAATTAGGTGAAGCATTTGTCCCACAGAAGCGTCCCGTACTGTGATGGAAATGTCCCAGGGATGCATCTGTTTTCACACATGGCTACCCCAATATAATTTTTAACCTTGATAGATCAACAGATCGATGTAAGGCTTACGAACCAGCTGCCTTTTTTTTTTTCTCATTTCCATTGACAGAAGCATGAAACAAGTGAACCATTATCAATAATATCAATGTGCAAACACATTTTATAAACACATACAGTGAAACTTGTATAAAACGATCTCTTTAGGATCAAAATATAACTGGTCTTTATAGGGAGGTGGTATTTATATAGAAGTTGATTTGTACACAAATGGTACTATTGGAGACAACAAAACATGGCCTTTGTAACCAGGTGATCTTTATACACAGGTGGCTACTAAAGCAGGTTTTACTCTATCTATTTCTCTCACTTGAGACTGATTTGTCCACGAATTTAGATGTTGTGGAAAATGTTATCTCACCCTGCAGGGTGAGATAAGCCCGTTCTGGAAGTGCCAGGACTACTGTTCAAAATGTTGCCGTTTGTAGATGGATGCAGTCGCTCCTTTCTAATGTTTAAATGTGAGAGAAAAACAGTCAAATAGCATTTTGAGGAAGGGATGGCGAAATCTCAATCCTCATGCACAAAATTTAGTTAGTCCATGACTCGGCAAGCCTCATAATGGACAAACAAAATTGTGTGCACTTGGATTGAGATTTCTCCATCCCTCCCTCAAAGTGATGTTAGATTGTATTAATCCATATAATCATCAGCAACTGTCTCTGTGAAGGTTTACAGAGAACATGATACCGAAATTAATTTTCATAATTTGTTACTTGATATTTTGTGTTTTAAAGTCACTATGACCTATTGTGATCCTTTTTTGTCTGTCGTTTTGTGTCTTCCAGTTTGCATTGTCAATATTTATGAAGTTTTCAAATGCAAACAAAGACTTTTTATAAAGGTGCCACTAGGTCGCACTCTAAATGATATAGCATACATTTTATACATATGGCTCGTTAACTCAACAGTTACTGACATTTTAATACAAAAATATGAGAAAGTTGTAAGAGATTTTCGAAGTATCCTTGTGACAACATTTCAAGGTCATGGGGTCAAATTCAGGGTCATATGCATCAAAGTCAACAAAAAATATCAATTTTTTTGTCAATTTTCACAGATTTTTCTGTATCCACTTAAGAACCAATAGGTCAGTTTTAACCAATTTAGGCAGGAACTACCACTATGGGACGTTCCATAAAGCTTGTGAATGAAAATGGGCTAGTACACATAGGGGATTCCAAAAAGCCCAAACATACATCTTTATGATGACCTTATTTTATCTGTAATTATACTTTCACTCAGTTGACTGTAAGAAGGGCATTAGCTGTGTTTTTTTTACTTCCTTTATTACTACTAAGATTGATATACAATAACAAAAAAGAGATATACACGGACATAAAAATTCTTAAATTCCTATATATTTTGTGAAAATTGGTCGAGAAACCCAGGTTAGGCACCTTTTCACTTGCAATTGATTAATTCATCGTTACTTGTGGTATATACATTTTTTGTAGATACCACACTGGACTTGATCTTATTTTCACAAAAAATGTGTATAGCTCTTATTAGTTATTGTACATCAAGTTTAAGTAGAAAAGTAGAAAATATCAAAATAATTTGTTTTGGTAAACACACCTAATGCCCCTTTAAGTCCCGTTGGACCTCTTGCATTTGTTGTTTGTTTTTTTTGTTTTTTTGGAGAATTTGTTTTTGTGTGTTTATCACTTGTGTTTTAATCTATTTTGTTAAATTTTTTCATCCAAATTATTCATTTTGTTACAATTGCTCATTAATATAATTCAATTTGTTACATTTGTTCATTAATATTACTCATTTTGTTTCATTCATTCATTGCTATTATTCATTTTGTTACATTTGTTCAACAATATCATTCAATTTGTTACATTTGTTCATTAATATTACTCATTTTGTTTCATTCATTCATTGCTATTATTCATTTTGTTACATTTGTTCAACAATATCATTCAATTTGTTACATTTGTTCATTAATATTACTCATTTTGTTTCATTCATTCATTGCTATTATTCATTTTGTTACATTTGTTCAACAATATCATTCAATTTGTTACATTTGTTTATTAATATTTTTCATTTTGTTAATTTATTCATTGCTATTATTCATTTTTTTCATTTGTTCATCAATATTTCAGATTCAACAAACAGACGGTGTTCTTAATATGATGCCTGATAAGGAAGCAACACAAAGTACCCCAGTTCAGTGTCCAGGAAGTTTCTCTGGAACAAAGGAACAAAGTAATACTAGCATTGAAGTAACAGATATTACACCCGCAGATAGAGACTCCAGTTTATCTACCCAGGAAATGGAAACAGTAGGGGAAAGTCGGAAGGATGCAACACCTCCGGGAAATACACTGTCTGATTTTTCCACTGAGCAAGTGGAAAGTGGAAAACAAAAGGATACACAAACAGATGAAGTGCAAAAGAGTCTAGAAACCAAGAATGAAGAACCACAGAAGAAACCAGAACAACACAGCTCCTATGTAACAAGGACATCATCTGGTAGTCTTCATGTAAAAAGTCTTGCCGAGTCTAAAAAACCAGACATTGCTCCAGCCTTAAGGTGTGTGATTGTGTCACGTATCTTAAAGGGATATTTGTTGTGTTTTAAAAAAAAAAAAATATTTGGGTTTTTACTACTTAGATTGACGCACAATAATAGATATAAAAGAGCTATACACACACATAGAAATTCTTATATTCCTATATGTTTTGTGAATTTAAAGTCAGGTCCATTTTGTATGCATATACAAAAAAAAGGTAGAATTAATCCTTTGCAAACAAATAATTGTGAAATTGGGTTTCTCAAGCAATTTTCACAAAATATAAGGAATATAAGGATTTTTATGTCTGTGTATATCTCTTTCTTGTTATTGTACAGTTTAAGTAGTTAAAAAAGATGTTTTTTTGGAAAAAGCAGTTAATGAATGCCCATTTAATAAGATTTAAATCAAAATAATTTATGCATGCAGAAATTTTAGCTTTGTTTTCAGTGTAGACTGCTTAAAATGGACACCTTATGTTTACTTCATTGTGGACACTTGGCGTTTTCAAACAGAAACTTTGTTTTAACTACTTTAAACACTCCATTTTGATTTTTCATCTAGTGATTTTTCTGTTCAGTGGGAACAAATATTTTTTAAATGTCTATAAAAGATGTAGCATGCGTGATAGACAACACATTTATTTGATATACATGGGGAGGTAAGAAGAATATCATATAACAGTGTAAACACAACAGCATATGTTGTTGAACTGTCATTATTTAGTCAAGAAAATATCTATTAACCTCTGCACTTCTAGTCCACTCTTCCTTCTGACTTTAACATAGATGTCTTCAGTCTGCTCCTTGATCCACACCTCTGTGACAACATTTAGTTAATCATCAGGATTTTTTGTTCCAATTAAATGGTACTTCAAATTTCTAGACAGTTGGTAGTCATTTGGGAGGTGTAAATTTCATGTTGTCAGAACTTATAATCACCAAGGGTGGTTTATCCAAATTGTGACATGCACTTTTCTGCTGCCCTAAACTCATACATTTTGGTTTCCCCGTCATTGTTTTTAGGTCATCACTTTATAGATATTTCTGATAATTACTCAAATTTCTACATTGTAAATTTGATATGTTTGAACCAATGAGATATTGCACCAACTAGACATATAAAAACACACTGTGTTACATTTGGCCATATGATCTGTTCCATAAATCATTTGACCTTTTGACCTCCCCTATTACAGAAGAATATGAAGCTTATAGAAGTGATAAATGTCACAGATGGTGAGGGACTCATTAAGTTTGAAATAAAGAGTAATGAGCTTTTTAATTAACACAATGTAAATAGAATAATCCATATTTAGCCACTTATACAGTTACTAATTATAATTTTCCCGCATGATTCTCTCTTGCGAATTAAATGCCGAGAACTATGAACATTAATGCCAGTATCAAGAAGCAGCTATACCATATGACCTACTGCAGACAATTATATAAACTATATCATACCAGAGACTGAGAGGATGGTAGTGCAAGAGCACTATAGAACTCTTCTGCTTTTGGAGATCAAATAAGTATATATCTCACAGGAAATAATGACAGTTAAGGGAAATGTCTTGGAAAGAAAATTCCTGCCATTTTCTATTTGAGCCAGGGTTAAACATGTATTCAAATACAATAAACCAAGTTTTCATCTATTTCTTAAGCAGATTACTAAATTAGGAAATTAATTTCATATATTTCCCCTCATTAATAAAAATTTTGGGTACAATAGTTTTGTATTTTAATCAACCTCAAAATGTTGCATTTATGAAAACATTGTACATTTTTTCATAAAATCATTTACTTTCTGGAAAGATAAATAGAAAAAACAATTATCTCTTTAATACAGTGAAAATTGTATATAAAGACCCCTTAGGGACATGACAAGACCAGTCTTTATAGGGAGGTGGTCTTTATAGAAAGGTTGATTTGTACATTTTGTACACAAATGGAATTATTTGGACAGCAAAAAATGGTCTTTATACACAGGTAGTTGCTAAAACAGGTTTTACCGTATTTATTTTTTTACTGGTGAAATTATACTATTTGAAAATTTACATGTAAAAGGCAAAAGGTATACAATTTTGCCCTTGTACAAAAATGTACAGTGAAACCTGTATATAGGGATCACCCAAGGGTCCAGAAAATATTGACCTTTATGTGTGCAGGTGACCCTTATACACAGGTTCTATTTAGTTGAAGTATGTAGCCAAGGGACTTGAAAAACCTGGCCTTTATAAACAGGTAATCCTTATATTAGAAGTGGCTGCTATAGCAGGTTTTACTGTATATAAATGTACTTGAAACTCAGATACATGTACCACTGTATATTCGTATAAACCTAATGTAGGAGATAATTTATCACATTGCCTTTCAGAAATGGGCAAATCAGAAAGAACAAACTCCTAGCTATTGTTTTTACAAATGCCATCTATTATTGGCAACAAATTATGTAGTGATTTCTTCCCTGTAATTATCGATCTGTCAATCAAATCTTTTTGAATTCGGTGCATTGAGTTCACATGGGGAGACATGATTTTGCTTTAGACAACAACAAAAACTTTCTGACATTGCATTTTCTGTTATCTCCAGTAAAAGGAAATGTATAAAAAACAAGACTTGTACCTTTCTGTAATTGGATTATCTATTTATAAGACCAAATGTTTCAATTTCTAGTACATTAAAAACTATCTTGTATCTTTCTAACGGTTTTGTTCATGTAATAAATGAAGTGTCACGTATAATTTGACAACGATGATAAATGTATGATGCAGCCATTTAATTAACTCGGATTTCTCTTTGTAATTCCAGTACTTATGACAGAATTCGAATATTGATAGCACCGTGGAGAAAACCAGAAGGATATGTGAACAAGCCCGTCTTTAAAATGATGGTGGAATCTTTAATGCTTTATATCATATCCAACCCTGGTTGTCATTTCCAAAGCATATGTGCCAAGTACAATCCATTTCTTCAGCCATTTCATATTTTAATTCTTCTAGAGGTTTGTTTTACATTCCCATGAAATTTTCACTGAGTCAAAATGATTCTTTGATTGGATAATTTTATGTATATAATATATACATGTGTTTTATATATACATTTGTATATATTTTATCAAATTAAATTTTGAAATTTTGCTCAAATTTAATTGGAAATTTTATACTTACTGGTATTTAGTTTAGTATTCTTGGACTTTTTGCATGCAGTGGATACAAACTTGCAGTAGAATTATTCACTAGATTTAAAATTGAATTAGAATATTTACTGAATTCAAAACTAAAGTGGATTTTCTGAATTCAAATAACCATGAATATGTTCTGAATTCAAAACTTAGAGTAAAAAATTCATTGTATTAAAAAATAGAGTAAAAATATTTACTTGATACAAAATTAAAGTAAAAATATTTTCTGGAAAAAATTATCATAGGAATATTTTTGCTATGTTGGAAAAAATTGCATTAATTTTTTTAATTTTTCAGACTTTAGAAGATATTGGCTGTGTCAGAAAGATAATAGTTAAAAAACGACCAAAATCGTCATTGTTTTCTAAACCAGTCGTTCCAGTTATAGGTATATGCAAATTGTTCATTAAACTTGAGTGAAAAAAATATTGTTATAGTAAATGTTATGTAAATGTAATGTAAATGAAGTATGAAAAATCCTAGCTTAACTCGCCCCTAAGACACATTTGGACTGGCCTAAGTCATTGATTTATAGAAGAGTTCATTGTTTCTCAGGGGTTGACGAGTTAAATTACTTAATGGATTGATCAGCTGTCTTTCAACATCTAGTGAATATCATTTGATATCACCCATAAAGTTACAGTCCAAATATATAAAGATGGATCAAAGTGTAAGTCACAGGTCTTTCATATGAGACTTACGGTAAAACTAAGGTCCTACTTGTGGAGTGCCTGTGGTCTCTTCCCGGATACATTGCAGACAGGTCCTCTCCTCCAACAATAAAAACTGGCTGCCACCACATGACTGAAAAATTGTTGAGTGTGGCTAAAAACAACATTCAAACAATGACAAAAAACAAACAAGCTCCTGTGTCCTGTGTCAAGCTTTGCTGCATTGATGTCCAGTCAACGGTATGGGTCAAAATTTGTGGCACTTCGCCTAAAGCTGATGACATCTCCATATTATTGAAAAGTTCTTGTAAAACTACAATCAAACAGACAAAACCAATACAGCTCATGGTCAGTTCACAGTGGTTTATCAATTTACAAACAAAGAGAGATAACTCTAAAATAAAATCCTTACTATTTCTTTTTATACATCAAGTTTGAAATGTAAGAATGTTCAGTTTTCAGAGAGCAGTAGTTTTTTTCAAAAATCCGGCAGTGATATCAGTACTTTGATTTGTATGTTATGATAGATATTGTCATAATTGATAATCACGGAGCTCTACTTGGGATTGTTGTAGGTAGTGTACACGTTTAATCGTTGACATAAACTGCTGTTTTTGGCAATTACTTAATGAGCAGAACAATAAGAATAATCTACAAGCCTGAAATACCACCCTTTTAACCATATTTTTATATAGATAATATGAGGATATCACAAAGTGACAAACCTATTACCGTATATGACATGGTTTGTATTGTAATGGATTTCTCAAAATGGCCTGGCTCAGTCGGTAGCATGCTCGACTCTTGATCTGAGGTCGTGAGTTCAAGTCCAGCTGGCGGCAGGTTGGTGTCCTGTCTGTCGGATGTGACAGTAACAACCGAGGTGGTGTCGGCATGTTCAAGAACCCTCACTGCTCAGTGGCTATAAGTGCTGAGCATAGGCCAAAATTTGAAGCCCTTCACTGGCATTTGGTGACGTCTCCATATGAGTGAATTATTCTTGAGTGGGACGTTAAACAACAATAAACAAACAAACAAAAGTAATGGATTTCGCAGTTTATAATTATAGATGGCAATATTTAGCATCGTTTTACATCCCAGCAAAAACTATGTACTTATACAGAGCTGTTATCTGGTCAGGGAGAAGTATCATGGGTTAAAATGTCGCAAACCTGAGGTAGATGGTTATTTAACCTCATTTGACCTTATGAACCATAATATACTGGTCTGAAATAATTGTCCTGTTGTCCAGTTCCTCTACATTTTGTGTGATAGTGATAGTTACTTGGCATTTGTCAGACAGGTTGCCCTGCGGGACAAGTGGACATTTTATTATTGTTGACCAACCAGTGGGAGTCAACTTATCCACTCCTAAAGTCACATATAGACTCACCCAAATCAATAAATGGTATGGTCTACTGTCATAATTTAGGGGTGAACAAGTTCATATTACATGTAATATTATATATTATACAATTTGATTCTAAATCATACACCCCTGAATTCTGACAGTGGACTTAACCTTTCTTTGAAATGGGCAGGTCCAAATGTGTCTTCAGGGATTGATAAGTTAAGTTAAATAAAATTGTCAGACCTAATTGAACATTCTCAGACTGAAGCTTTACAGCGATGCACCACTGAGTAAAAACTATTTGAAAGATAATGCATGTGAAATAAACTTTCATTTGTATTGATTTTATTTTTTACATTTCAGTTGAGGAAGAAAATGGTGGAGATCAGGCTTTCTATGAATCAACTGTGGAGTGTATTATAAGATTAGGACAATTTATGGCGGAAGTTATGGCACCTGGATCTACTCTCACCAAGTGATATCATTACAGAAACAAAAAACAAAACAAGATTGCAAAAATAGCTGATACAGTAGGACCTCTGTATTAGAGACCACTGTCATGAGGAACCGTCTCTCTTTTGAAACCACATTTTGAAAACTATACACTTAAATGTCTCTAAGTCATACCTCTTTTGAGGGATCTGTCTTGAGAGACCACATTCAGTGGCAGAAAGAGTGGTCTGCAAAGGCAGGTTCCACTGTACATGATGTTTCTATAGCAATTTTGTCTGCTGTAACATCATGTCTGGTAATATGTGTTGAGTACCATATTTTGATATCGACCATGGTCGCATTTAATAAAAGGTCATAAATCGGTAAGGTATCCTGGACCAGTCTTTACAACTGACATGCAAAATTTAGCAATTACTGATTGATAACCTTTTGTGGAACTCAGCCCTTGTCTATATGTAAGTATTAAGAAATATCAACTCTGTGGTTAGTCAATAATTTGTTATATGGACTGTTCAGTATATCAGTTCAAAGCAATATCATTATATATAAGGAGGAAAGATTGACGAAGGTGTAATGGGTGCTCTTGTTATCATCATTGTATATATGTAATATATGGACTGTGTATCAACCATGGAATCTAATTGTTTTTTTAAAGACATTGTGAGTCTGTATGATAAATAATGTGAAAATGAAAAAAAAAAATGAAATTTTGGTAAGGTCATGAAATTTAAATACAATGGAATCTCGTTATGTCAAAATCGGATTAGTCGAAATTCCTGTTATGTCGCAGTTGAACAGCAGGTCCCGTTTTGAGTTGAGAGACTTAATGGTTTAAAGTATGGTGTTCTAACGGGAGTCTGCAATAAAATTAAAACTGTACATGTCTTATAAGTACAACGACAGATAATGTTGTACTCTCAAACTGTTACTATTGAATTACAACCGGAAAAAAATTTTGTTTTATTATATTTTTTTGTTAGATTTTTACCACTTTTTGCTTTTTGTTATATATTTTTCCAATAAAATCCAGATTGATTCAGATAGATATATCTCACGTATTCTAACCAAACATCGTTGCAAATAAAATTCATTGGTGTTAACTCATTGACCCCTTAAAAACATTGGACTGTTCTGTAAATCAATGACTTAGACCAGCCCAAATGTGTCTTTAGGGATGAATGGGTTAAATGATAAATATACTCTCAGGGACTGTATAATTGTTTAAGGCTTCTGTGTAGTTGTAACTTATATTTGTATTCATTGTACATGTACAATCCTCCTGTAAAAATTGTTGTTTAAAAATACTTTTGATCTTGTTTACCTTGGTTTTGATATATTTAACAAATTTATCTTTTGCTTTAAAGTGGCATTTGCTGTTCCTTAATTTTGAGGAGAAATGAATTTTTCTAGAGTTATGTCACTTTGTTTCATGCCACACTCAATGTTTTTTCTGTAAAATGTTGGCGGCCAGTCACAATATACTCAAGGAAAGACCACCAGCCCTCCACAAGTAAACTGGCAAATGTTCTAACAACATCAACAAAAAAGGTTCCAGCTGGACTCGAGCCCATGGTAATTAGAGGTATGCTGGTATAAAGCCTGATGCTCTTGGCGCAGAGGCCTCAAGTAAAATTGTACTTTTCATTTAGTCCACTTTTGAAAATACTAGATATATCAAAATATCCTTTTTTATGAAGAAAATTACTGAACAAGTGATAATTTTTTTTATAGAGTTTACTTTGAAGGTCTTATCATCATGTTTACGAAATTTGATATGAATATACAGCAGGGTAGCAAAAGTTTTGAATTTTTAAAAATTTTTCTCTATGCATTTTGTATCAAACCATATTTGTCTAAAACATTTATGGAGAGCCATTTCTAAAACAACTTTGATGACATTTAAACCATAGACTAAAATATCTAATTTTTTCATTGTATATTTGCTGATATTAATGGTAAAATATATTGTTTTTTAGATTTAGCAAATTTTAACAGAAAATTAAATAATATATGTCACAATTCCTTATTTATGCATATTGAAACGAGACTTAAAATGAAACAATGGAAATTGATAACAAAGCCAACACAGAAACTTCAAAACATTCAAATTAATGGTGATAGGTGAAAATTGTACTGAAATGGAATAAGAGTTATGACTTGGAATATGACTTGGTAATATTTTTTTTGTAAATATGTGGTTTTATATGAAAGATATAAAGAAAAATAAAAAGTTTCCTCATGTTGTGTCACCCTGCTGTACATGAATATGATACAATGTAAATAAAAATAAATATATTGATACAATATATAGAAAACTTGAGTTAATTTTTATAAACGTATACCCACAGCATACACGCCAAAAATACATCAGTATATATACAAGTATGTACATCCACCCAAACACATTTGTTCAAACATTTATCTGCAGTTGTATTTTTAAAGAATAAACAAATTACTGCAGTCTAAAATGTATCTTTAACTATATCTCTTATACAAAATCAAATGATAGTACCTGGTATTTCGGTACCAGCTGATAATCTTATACTAAAGTAATGTTTGGCACTGATAACACCATTTAAATTCCAAAGTTTTCTAACGCAAAGATAGTCATCTTTTTACAATGATTACTCTTAGACGGATTTTGGCTATACTTTCAGATCTATTATTTGACCTTGTATGATACCACTTTCTCTTTAAAAAATACATATACATTTTAAATTTGAGCTCAACTGATGAAGTCTAATTGACAGAAACGATCGTCTTGAGCATTATAACTTTGATATTATATTTAAAATATATATGATATATTAATTTTAAACAAATTGTATTGGATTTTACTGTGAAAAGCCAAAACTATCCATAACACACCTGTAGCAAAGTCGGCACACAGCTGTAGCAATGTTGACAAAGTTTCTACATGTATAGGTGTACCAAGGTAAAGTGGCACATCCTTTGTTCAGTCAGAAACCAAAACAATATGGTCTACTTTCCAAAAATAGGTTGTACAGGTAAAACATATTGCCTTGCACGGACTCCATGCATTACTGAATCTCTAATACTTCTGTGACAACAAGTAGCTTGTAACCACTGTTATGATTTTATTTAGATCTGTTGCGTTTGTCAACATGTGCCAATTTACCTTGGTAGACCTGTACCTTAAACATTTTTCACCATTACATTTATTATAGAATATGTGAACATGTTACTGTAGTGATGAGACATAAAAAGTCAACATTTTACTTGGTTTTGGTTGGACTAGCTTTAACAAGCGGCATGACTACTGAAAGCCCTTGCCAGTCATCCCCGTATGACAGGAAGGGATAGATCTAGTGTGTGTTTCTGACCTTCTTTAGTGGTCGGTATTTCCAACAGTGCCACTACACCTTTACAACTGGACGAAGGCAATTGAACTGCACAACTTTGATCATTTTAACCTCCATCTTGACAATGGGGAAAGTGACAAGAGTGGACAGGAGATTGTCAGTTTTGAAATGCTTAAGCTAACTTTATATTCGACTGGTCAACATTTCCCAATGAACATAGGAATTGATTCAATATTATTTTATAGAAATGAAACCATACGCTTTACAACTTAGTCAAAGGAAGTAGAGTTGGTGATATAATTATTGTTCAAGGTCGAAAAATTTACATTCAATATGGTGTGAAATAAATTGTATTATCTCATTCAACTCGACCACCCCAATAAATACAGTTGGACTGTACCATTTCTTTGATGTAAAGGAAGTGCTATTGTTTTTAGGGTTGTATCAGGATAATCTATAGTACTGTCTAAGATATCGCCAGCTTGAGGGCAGACAAACGACATCTATTGTGTCTCTTATTTTATTCCCAGCGCAAATTTTGATCTTGGTCTTGTATCGTTGGAATGTCCATGGATATGTGATGTTGTAGATTTTGCAGTTCTCCCAGCTGTTGTTGTTGACAGTCATCAAGTTTGTTTATTCTCTCTTTTAGCTCCCGAAGCGCCTTCTTGTGTTCTACATCCTATCAAATATTAAAATGTAAGTCATTGATTTTCAGCCGAATGGCAAAGCAAATACCAATCTATGAATTGATGATGTTTTTTCCGTCTGTCTGTCTGTCTGTCAATTTTTTTAGATGTTGCTGTTAGTTTTGGAATACAATTTGTAACTAGGTCATACGTTATTTATATACAGAGTCATGCTTCACAGTTTTGAGGATTGAATATTTTATCAAGGGAATACGGAGTTCTCACTTAGTATTAAAGTAAATAAGAATGATAACGTAACAATCATTAAAATACACCATTGATATCCCTAAGCGTTTCAATACTCTAAAGTGGACCTTTATGTTATTTAATACTTCGGATGAGACAGTAAAAACTGAGGTCCAGTGTCACAGTAGAACCCTCACTGCTCAATGGCAGTTAGAGCCGAGCATAGGCCAAACTTTGAAGCCCTTCATCGGCATTTGGTGACATCTCTATGTGAGTGAAAGATTTTTGAACGGGGCGTTAAACAATAATACAATAACATTTTATTTATCAGAGATTTTAATATCATCAACATGTCCTGTAGGAGGACCAATTTCCAATGCAAAATCTACTATTTTTCCCCAACTTTGAGCAAAAATTTCCAAATTATGTTCACATTGTCGTTTACATTCAGTATTAAACAATAAAAGGATTTAGTACATGTACAAATGTATGAACTGCACTTTGAAATATTCAGATGAAATCCACGTAGTCCATTAAATAAGTGAAGCTAAATGAAGTTTTGTGTCTTTATTCTTAAGACTTAAATGACCATAGTTACCTTTTCCCAGTTTGGCCCATTACGGCATAAAGTTCCCAATTGGAAGGGTACAGTACCCTGTCTCAAAAAGATCTATTAACCCCTGTTTATGATGGTCAATTTTTGTAAATGTGAACAGAGGGAGATGAAAAACTTGGGACAGTTGTAGAATTGAGTATTTTCAAATCAATTTGTATTTCACATAATTTTTATGTTATTTTTCTTTTACCATGCAATTTTTAAAATAGATAGTAAACTAAATTAAATATTGTCGTCCAGAGTGATTTATTATTGCTTAAAGGAGCATTAGCTTTGTTTACAAAAACAAATTATTTTTTTTTTTACCTTTTCTTCTTGTACTTGATGTACAATAACAAATAAGAGCTATACACAGACATGAAAATCTTATATTCCTATATATTTGTGAAAGTAAGATCAGGTCCAGTGTCGCATATCCACATACAAATACTAAGGTAGGGTTGATCAATTGTAAATGAAGATTTGCCAAACTGGGTTTCTCTAGCAATTTTCACAAAATATGCAGAATTTCTGTGCCTGTGTATATCTCATTTTTGTTGTTGTATATAAATTTAAGTAGCAAAAGAATGAACAAAAAATTTGAAATAAAAACAGTAATGCCTCTTTAAGTCCATAATTAATCGATTGTGCATATTCAATTCCATCTCCGATTCTTGATTCAAATTTGGGACCAGGTATGTTAACACGGGGAACAACTTGGAATTTGAATTTGAAATTAGTGTTTTACGCCACACTCAACAATTTTTCAGTTATATGGTGGCGGCCAGTTTGTATTGGTGGAGGAGAGAACTCGGTACGCCGGGAAGAGACCACCGGCTTCCCTCAAGTAAACTGACAAACTTTCTCACAAAAATCAGCTAAGGTTCCAGCGGGACTCGAACCTGCGCCGCCGACAGGAAGTGAATAAAGCGCGATGTTCTAACCACTCGGTTACGGAGGTCCTAGAACAACTTGGACAAATTAATCTTTTAAACATTTAAATTGATATGAATATTAGAATTTGAAATATGTTTAACAATAACGACTCAAGATATACATCATCATGCAATCATATTTCAGATTAACAAAATATTTGAGAAAATTGTATTTGAACTGTCAATGTTCGAGTCAAGAACTTGACACGAACTACATCGAAGCAGTTGATAGAAATTCAACCATAAATTTATCATTGTCTTATATTGATAATATGATCATATCAGATTAAAAAAAATAGATATCTTGACAAATACATGTACTTACATTATCCAATAAACTGATATTACCAACTGGAAAAAAGAAATTATGATCAGATATTGTTTCTGAAACAGGTGGAATATCGCCAATATATGAATTCATCTGTGCCTCTCCATATAGAAATCTCCGGAAATGTGTGTGTTGTCTCTGTAAATTCATCAAACTGTTTTTCATTTTATTGTATTTTTCTTGTAGTACTGAAGGTCTACAAAATAAAAATATATTTCTTCTTCAAGTACATTTGAATAATGCTTTTAATGTTAAGAAATTTTGTAAAACAAATATGAGATAGCCCAAGTAAGACCAAATTTCATCATTTGAAAAACTGGTCAAGTTGAAAATGACATAATTTATTATGGCTGGTTATAATAAATGAAAATTAAAACTGATTAAATATGTCCTTTTAACATTTTATTCACATATTTTTCTCGACACATAATTTCCGTTTAATATGAAAAAAATGATTAAAAACTTATTTCTACAAAAGATTTAGTATAATTGTAAAAAAAAATAACAAAACCAATATAAGTGAAAATGAAATTTATGTTTACCCTTTCATATTATATAAACATGGTGTACAACGACCATTTCATGCAGAAATTGAGTAATTTCAGGGTTATATACTTACTGAAAGGCCTTATTATCAGATTCCATGTTTTTCTTTTCTGCATGTAGAATTTCTAACTTCCTTTGTAAGTTGTCCACAATCAGGT
This sequence comes from Atrina japonica, assembly GCA_030159075.1. Taxonomy (NCBI): domain Eukaryota; kingdom Metazoa; phylum Mollusca; class Bivalvia; order Pterioida; family Pinnidae; genus Atrina; species Atrina japonica. Next base: position 2,825,228 of record BROG01000004.1, read on the forward strand.
TACTCCTAGTTTGGTACTACAAATGTAATGTAACTAATCAATGGAACCCTATTTCAGATACCGTTATTCTGTCGGTTTGTTAGTCAGAGTTATCTTCCATGTCAGTAAGACGTAAAACACCATTAAAACAAACAGATAATGAACTATTACAATATATTCATTGATGCCAACATAATAATATTGAGGTAGTCCCGACCAGGAGTCTACATATTTGTTGAGCATTCGACAAAGACGGACTTCCGTAAGATCCAAAAGTGGGATCAGCTGACATGGAGTAGTAATCATCTGTCAGTTGGTCACAGTCCTGTCAACATGTCAAATTCAATTTAAAGCAAGTGGGGAAAATTGCCTCATCACAATTGATATATCGATCCAACATCTACTATCAAATAGGTAGTTCAATATTTCTGTGACGGAAACAAAATCGTAAAATTTGTTGAGATTTCTCATATCCTAATGGCAACAACTTATCAGTAAGCAGTTTGCCTCTGTTATAAAATGGTCATGTGATGAACACGACCTGGAATATCGGATCATTCATGAGATATAAAGAGTATGTGCAGGCGAAATGGGGTAACAATAGGAAATCCGAATCTATCACACCTGTTGATAGTTCTGTTGGCAATTTAAAGTCCGAATTCATAGTAAGTATGTGACTGATTCCGTGGTGTCTTTAATTTCTAGTTGGCAGTTCTCAGTCCTTTTTACATGTATGTAGTGCATTTGATTAAGATTACAAAGATCTCAGCTCCTGCATTTTGACAAAGCTTAAGACACTTTGATAAACTTAGTACAGAAAATATGATGACGTAAATTTAAATGTAAATAGATATGATAAATGGCGAAGAATTACCAGTCGTTTCGTCTTTTCATTTATGTCTCAATAGATAAAACTTAAATTTAAAAATCAATTCATATTAAAATAAACTAATAAATATCAGTAGATAGTATAGATTACCTTTTTATACATAACAATGGCTTTTTGGTATTTCCGTTGTATTTGTATCATCCTACTTTGTAAGTCCTGGAGCCTTTGATCCAGTCGACATTTTTCTTCATTATGTGAGGACATTTTATTTTGTAAAATGACGTCATGGCTGTTTTGAAAATTCTTCAGTTGGCCCGTGACTAATATCATTTCGTTTTTTAGAATTTCAATCTGATTTTTCAATTTCAAATTTTCGTCTGTCATGCTGTGCTTGTTTTCTATGTGCGTCTCAATTTCTGATTCAAGTCTGGCAATTTTTGCTTTCAGTTCTTTATTTTCTCTTCTCTCTTTGTCAATATTTTCATGCAGAGCCTCCTGATTACTGATCTTAATTCTGGAATGATCGAACCAAAATTATAGATATTAGAACAATATATAGGTGATCTTACAAAAGGGGCGTTCACTATTTAAAGGGGTGCGTATTAGCTTTTTCTTCATTTATTCATTAACAAAATGAGGTGTACACAGGCATAAAAATTCTTAAATTCCTATATAGTTTATGAAATTTGCTTGATATGTTTTGTACATTTTGCTTGAGAAAAATCTAGTATGTTTGGCACATTTTTCAATTTCAACCTTACTATTTGTATATGAATAATGCACTGGAACTGACATTATTTTCACAAAATATATAGGAATATACAATTCTTTATGCCTACAGGTTGTAAAAGTAGAAAAAATGAAATATTTTATTTCTGATACACACAGCTAATGCCTCTTTTATGTCAATGACTTGAGGAGACAAATGACCTCAAGGATCGTAATTCGACATTGTCGGCATGGCTTTTATAAAGTTTATATAAAAAATCTCAGATACCAAAGTATAAATCAATAGAATGTCCATGACATATATACAAATCCGGTAAAAATGGATAAACACGGATCATGTGCCATGGAGGAGTAAGCACCCCCTGTCGACCGGTCACACCCGCCGTGAGTCCACTGTCAAGTCCATTGAAACACGTGAGGAGTGAATCCTCGTCACAATTGGTACAGACGTCTCAACAACCGCCAATGAAAAGGCAACTCGACATTTCACTTAGTGAAACAGAGTAATCGCAAACAAGACTATTATACCGACCATAAAATTTGCGGAACGTTGAAATTAAACGCGGTTTTCGATATCCCTGTGTCAATAATTTGTCAGTGAGTAGTTTACCTCTGTATATGTCTGAAACTTCTAAGCGCCGTAGACGGTATAACCCATGTGTACCTGCCCGTTTCTTAACTGGAGCTGTGATTTTAAGACAAGACTCCTCAATGGTTATTGTTCAGAAAATAGATGAAAAATAATGAATTGAATTTTTCGCCTTTTAAACGTGAAAATTTACAAAAATAGCAGAAATGCAGAATAGATTTGAATTCCATCAAATCTCAAATAATTTTGTGCCTTTTAAACATTTAAGATTTACAAAAATAGCACAGCAGATTTGAATTCTACCAAATCTCTCTTTCACACCAATGTACACAAACACAGAAAACACACACTGGATATTGGACAAACACAAAAACATACCGTAATGAGATCAGGTGTCATGTAGGAGTTTTAATCATGGTGACGTACAAGTAACTCATATTAAACCACGGAATTAGCCATATTTGTGACATTCAAAGATACAGAAATAGTAGACTATCAGTTTCAATTACTTTACAGGTACTAACTTGAGTGATGCAAGATCTTGCTCTGCGATATGTTTTGCATTTTGCAAACAACACATTGCCTCTTCCGTTTTCTCTCTTTCGGCGTGCTTCAGTTCCTCTTGGTCTGCCCTTCGTTTTTCAGATTCCTGTAGCTTCGTCTCAAGTCCTATCCTACAGGTTATATAAAAACAAAATTAACTGATCATCTTCATTTTCTGTCTGTCTACCTGTCTGTATTTATATGGTTCGTGTTTGTTTGTGTGTTTCTGTTTGTCTGTCTGTGTTTGTATAATCTGTGTTTGTCTCTGTGTTTTGTGTGCATGTGTGTGTTTGAGGTGCTATAAAAATTGTAATTACTTTTCGTCCTCTAACTCTAATATTTTGATAAATCCTTCCTCTCTGGCAGCTTGTGTCTTTCCTACAAAGTATTGCTCTTTCTCCATCAAAGATTTATTTCGGCTCTCTATCTTGTGGTTGGCAATGTCAAGCTTCATATATAGATCTAGTCAAACACAGAAATAACTGTTAGAAATTATTTAATAGAAATTAATCAATTTAAAAATTTGTTTAATTATATTTACTACAAACAATACATTTAATTGAGCCGGCCTGGCTCAGTCGGTAGCGTGCTCGACTCTTGATCGTGAGGTCGTGAGTTTGAGTCCAGCCGGCGGCAGGTTGGTTTCCTGTCTTGCTGATGAGACAGTAAAAACCGAGGTCCCGTGTCACAGTAGGTGTTGGCACGTTAAAGAACCGTCACTGCTCAATGGCCGGAAGTGCCGAGCATAGGTCAAACTTTGAAGCCCTTCATCTCTATATGAGTGAAAGATTCTTGAGTGGGACGTTACAACCAAATACATTTAATTAACGGCAGACCACGTAAGTTATATTTAATTTCAATCACACACACACACACACACACATTTATATATATATATATATATATATATATATATATATATATATATATTATATATATATATATATATATATATATATATATATATATAAAATCCATAATTTTATATTTTTAAAAACGTACCTTCCACAACATTAGTGAGTCGGTCTTTTTCTCTTTCAATTTCAGCTCTCTCTGAAATCATTTTCATCTTCAGGTTTGCAAGTTCTACTTTATTTCTGTGTATAAGTTCGTCCATCTTACTTTTCAGTGTCACATTCTCTTTCTCAAGTTTGTGTATGTCGGACATTAACTTGTTATGAATGGTTCCTGTTTCTACATTATCTCGCTGAAGTTGGTCGACCTGTTGTCTAAGTGATTCCCTCTCGAACTAAATACAACAAACACAATCGTTTTTTTCAGATACCTTGACCTCATCATGAATCACAGTTAGTTAATTGGCGTTAGCCCCACTACTAGTCAAATGAAAAGTATACACTGCTTTCAAAGTTTTCTTGCTAAATTTCACAATTGATTTGGACACTTTCAAACTTTTAATATCATGGTACTGCACACATGTCAAGTTGATTTACTACTACTAGGCAAAACATGGTCCCCATAACATCATTTCATACATAATTGAACATTCTGTCATTAAAATAGAGTTTAGTCGTTAGGATAGCGTTGTTAAAGTAAACAACTTGAACTTTTCACATTTACTGTTTCTTCCATTTTTAAATATGATTTTACGTGGGATTTCATGATTTTACGTGGGATTGCATAAAAGTGTTAATACGGTGTAAATATTCAGTATTTTTGTTTTGGTGTAGTTAACCAGTAAAAACCTAGATATTGACATAACTTTATGATCAACGGAATATTGACTTCTCCCCGACAGGTAGTTCCTATTGCATTCGTTGTCGAGTGTGAATATCCATAACTCTTATATAATAAATCTTTACAGTTTGATTTTCATGTATTCTACACTGTTATTTGTCACTTGATTTACATTCTGTGATAGTTAATTGATAATTGTAGATAATTGTTTATTATGTATGCCTAAAATAAGTCATAATCCAACACAGCAACAACAACAGCAGCAGCAACAACAAATTTTAAATTTATTCATTTAAATGTAACATACATTGTAGTAAGCATCGTAATGTTATATGTATATATGAGTGGAAACTAACCAGGTGGACAAACCCTCTCTCTAATAATTGTTAATAATTTACACATATTTATCATTGCTTTATCATTTATATTTATTTATCATTTCTTGACATTAAATAATATTTGAAACTGAAAATTGTTTGGATATTCTGTAAATATCTATCTAAATTTTGCATTGCATTTGAATTACACAAACTGCAAATTATTCTTGATTTGGGATATCCATCCATCTTCCAATTTTAATCGGAAGATTTAGGTTATACAATTTAAATTTACAAAGTAATTTAAATATTCTGTAGTTTAAACTTTTTGGATAGTTTGAAATATCGCGTCTCAATTTCTGATCTTTTATGTTTGGCAACAATTTATTAATTAACCATTCTTTGCTGTAGAATGAGTTTCCTATACGTATGATAGACCATATTCATTCGGTATTTTTTTTAATTAAAGTTTATCCAAGAATTGTTCAATCGAAAATCATAAAAGTGATGCAAAAATTTATATGTGAATGATTAAAAATAATATGTTTCCTAATCACTCAAACCCAAAAGTTTTACAGACAATTAAAGTTGAGTATTGAGTAAATTTGGTGACTTCGGGCCCTGATAACATAAGTTTAGTCCAAAACGTAACCATTCTAACTTTACAGATCCAATAGATTTACTACAAAAATTGCAAAATAATAATAATAATAATAATAATAATAATAATAATAACAATGATGATGATGATGATGATTATAATGATGATGATGATGATGATGAATAATCATAAGATATTACCACAATTACACCAGGAAGTACTTACCTCAAAGGATTTGATAGATCTAGAATACTCCGCTGTTTGTTTGTCGTGTACACGAATTACATTATCAGATTCAAATACAAATTTTTCATTACTTGACCTCACGTCCTCTAATTCTGAGGTCAAACTTTTCACTTGCATCATCAACATTGCCCTCTCTTTCTGTACAATACAAGCTTTTTCTGTATCAGTAGCATTTGCCTCTCGTCGTAGTTCTATGGCTGCTTCACGTTCTCTCCGTAAATTGATCACCTTTAAATAACATATCAAACCTTAGGTAATTTACAGAATTAATGATTAATATATACACTTTTTCTTTCTGAAATATATATTTTTTATTATTCAAGCTCAAATGATGAAGTCTGATTGACAGAACGATCGTCTTGAGCATTGGTTTTGGCCTCTTTTGTAAAACAATGATTAAATATATATATATATAATAATAAAACGTTGGATGTACATTAACATTCGCCAAAAAGTTTTGAACATGCAAATGAATTCATATAACACATGTCCAATTTGATGCTTTGTTAAATATAAAACGGAAGAAAGATCATGTACTTTCCCCAAGTTCTTACAAAGAAATGAATAAATCATACCTCTCTCTCTCTCTCTCTCTCTCTCTCTCTCTCTCTCTCTCTCTCTCTCTCTCTCTCTCTCTCTCTCTCTCTCTCTCTCTCTCTCTCTCGTTCTGTCTCTCTGTCTGTCTGTCTCTCTGTCTCTGCCTCTCTGTCTGTCTGTCTCTCTCTCTCTGTCTCTCTCTGTCTGTCTGTCTCTCTCTCTCTCTCTCTCTCTCTCTCTCTCTCTCTCTCTCTCTCTCTCTCTCTCTCTCTCTCTCTCTCTCTCTCTCTCTCTCTCTCTCTCTCTCTCTCTCTCTCTCTCTCTTATTACCTCTGCCTCAGCTCTTAATTTTACTTCATCCATTTTTCTTTTAGTCTCCAGCATGCTGTGGTTATACTCGGACTGGACAATGGTAATTTCACACTTAAGCTTATTGCAAAGTGTCCGATATTTTTCTGCTTCTAGTTTCTGTTTATTGAACCTTTCAGTGTACACACTTTTAAGGTCATTTGTAACTTGTGAATGTATCAATTGGAGTCGTACTGGTGTCAAAACCTAATACAAAAGAAAGAGAAAATTGTGAGAGAAGAAAAATGAATACAATTATAGACTTTATAGAACGTCATCGTGATATCTGTGATTTTAATCATCCGTACGGTGGTGTTCGAATAGTGTATATATTGTATATAACGACTTTAAACAGCCATTAATTATAACATATTTGAGTTATAAATTTGCTACGACCATTAGACAACGTCAAATTTCTGCACAATAGAATATATTTTCCCCATATTTCCTGACGTAATAAACATACAAAACTCAATATGGAGGTAACAAAACCATTTTAATATAAATGCTTCAGGGTGCATTAGCTTGGAAAACCCTACTTTGGCACTTTTTCAATTGCAATTGATTGCAATTCAACGTTACTATTTGTATATGAATAACACACTGAACCTGACCTTAGTTTCACAAAGTATATATTAGGTATATAAGATTTTGTCATTCCCGTGTATAGCTCTTATTTATTATTGTACGTCAAGTACAGGTAGTAAAAGTAGAAAAAAAACGAATTTTTTTTTTTTTTTTGTAAACACAGCTAATACCCGTTTAATAGATTTGCTGTATAGTGTCGCTAATGTATCATATGTAATTTGATGAGATCAACGAAAATAATATGTAACTGTCATTTGATATACATGTAAATGTATCTTATGAAAATAAATGATTTAATATTAAATATTTATAATTAGATATTTATACTTATGTAAGTTATGTTTTAAATAAAACTTTTGTAAATAACATTTTCAGGCATATCCTATGAGATTTATAAGAAATTGCTATAGGATATATATATATATATATATATATATATATATATATATATATATATATATATATATATATATATATATATATATATATATATATATATTTATATAACAACCCAAAAACAATAGGGATCCAATGATAGAATAGGTTTTTTAGTATAAATAGATTACTAGTATAAATTTAAACAATACCTTACTCCGCAGTTCTACTATTTCAGCATTTTTCTCGGCGATTTTCCTACAAGCTTCTTCAAACATTCCTTTATATTTCTCCTGGACATTTTTACTTACACCGACGGTTGAACTTTGTTTAATCTCCTCACTTACCAGTATACAATCATCCTGTAGTCTAAATAAATAAATCCTCCAAGGTCAGATCACAAAAATGGGGTAAATAATATTACAGATTGAAACACAATCTTATAGCAACTTTTTCTTCGGATAAAATACATTCTATTTACAACTTTTATTTGAGCCAGTGATTGTTTTATGGTGTATTGTTTGAAAATCGTGACTAAATTGTGTTATTTCCAAAAACCTATAAAACATAATGTCCAGCATAAGTTATCAGTATGACTTCTAATGCTTGATTGCCCCAGTTAACCAACAAAAGTAATTTAACATTTGTGATTTATCAGAAAAGCATGTATACTCCTGGGGTTGACTCACAATAATGATAACCGATACAATATCATCTAGAACCTAGGAAATGTCTTTAAAAATACAATTGTAATTAAGTTTCGCCATTACAACCGCACAATATACACACTTTTAGAAACATTTCAGCCACAACAATTATTCCAAGTTTATTACACATACATCTTATAATGTATACCTAGAGCACTGAAATACTAGTACATGCCATTCGTGATACTATGGTGAGGGCGAATTTAAGATGGGGTGAATATGTTTTCTGTAGTAAAGGGACGGAAATAAGCAGGGATGAAAATTTCCATGTATACAGTACACAGTTTTAGAAACATTTCAACCACAGTAATTATTTCATGTTTATTACACATACATCTTATAATCATATAACTTTACCTGCTGTTTTCTTGTTTCACTTGTTCACACTTGTTTTTATATTGCGAACACATTTCGCTTTCATCCTCTAACAGGGCTTGTACTTCACACGTGGACATCTTCATATTTAAATGAATGAGAATTTGACTACATACAATTGATTACTGTGGGTAAAAAATAAAATATATAATAAATTTGAATATTCAAAACAATGTTTTACAAATCAAGTTTTTCGGAGGTCAACAAAATATAATATTTACATACCGAATGCAATTCCCTTCACTGCAAGTATACAGACCGGTTGCGTTGTATATTCAATGCTTGACACACAGCTGTTCAGCTGTTACGTCATATGAAAACCTCCCTCCGAAAAGTGAATCATATAGAATGAATTTCGTGTCCAGCTGAACACATTGATTTTTCCCATGAGTCATTGCATGTATATTCCATGATTTTCAACAAATGAAAAACAATCCTTAAATACATGAGTCATGTCCATATACGGTCACAATGGTGATCCATAAGAATACAACAAATTGAAAATGAACTAAACTTATAATTAAATACAGGATTTTTTCAAATAAAATGATACTTAAGATGGTTTTTAGTTTGTTTGCTGCGTTGTTTGGGTTTTTCAGTAATATAAGAAACCTCACTTCATTAAAACCACTGGCGCTGTCTAGTAAAAATAACCAGGCACGTGTTGACGTGACGTTTTACTTTAAAGGTGGATATTTGAAACATTGAAAAAAAGTAGAATAAAAATACAGTTGAATACCGCCTTGTATAGTTGCATGTGTCGACTGTAAAACTCCCCAGGGCATGTCATTTTGTAATGGCTTAAATAATATTTTATGGATTCCATAATCATTAATTCAATACAGTGGCACACTTTGTAATGTCAATTATTATGATGGAAATAGTTTCGTGAAATAAACACATAGCATAAGACATTTGACTTAAAATAACATCAGAATTTCTAAAGCCTCATGACAAGTCTCCGCACTTAACCAAAATATCGGTATATCCGGGGAGATGGAAATAAGCTTTTTATTATGGTTTTGTTCTTGACCTCTACAGTTTTGACCTTTACAGTTGATTGGATTAAAGGAAATATTAAAACCATATACACCCAACCCCAGATATTCAGGTAAATGTACGTACTTACAATTGTGGGCTTCAAAATGTTTATCAGGTATAATTGCTATCCTTGAAGACAGACATTCTTCTGTTTCCAATTCCAGATAGATACAGGTAAAAGTCATCTATACACGTTTAGCAATATTATCACTATGCCTATGGCTTCAGTGCTTACTCCAAGATTCATCTGTTTGCTTCACGGCGACAGTTAATTACCTTCATGATAATTGTTCCAAGTGTCGCAGAATCACAGGTACCTGCATCTTCATTTTAATTAACAGAAAATGAATATACATAGATAACAATAAACTGTAATAATATCGTGTAACAAATATCGTCAATATGGAATTGTGTACGTAGCTTTCGTTGTTTGTTCTATACTTATTCACAAACGTCTAGATACAGTAAGTTCATGCCGCCTTGTAGCTTTCCGTCTTATTGTACATCAATACATTTAATTATAGTATATAGGCATGTTTTGATGGTTGGGAGAAAAACTATCAATTGTATTTTCAAATACATGTACACAATACTGTATAATACAGTGTTAGGATTTGATAGAGAAATCTAATACATTTTCTTAAGAGGTTTTGGTCTGACTTTTGTTGAATCTACTCGAGTACGATGTAAAAATTGAAGAAGATTTACTGGAACAAATGTCATGTTGTAAATTTTGTATAAACACCCACCCAGTAAATTCAAAATTTACAACATGACAGAAGTATGAAGTATTGTAACACTAACAGAAACCAGTTTGAGGTGAAATGAGAAAGACAGTAACAGAATTGGATCCGAGAAAGATCAACATTGAGACAAAAACAGCGACTGTGTTTCAACCCTTATTTTTTCGTCTTTATTGTTGTTTCAGGCCACATTCAACAATTTTTCAATCATACAGTGGCGGGTAGTTTTTTCATGGCGGAGAACTGAACCCGGTTACAACATACCCGGTCTTTCGTAAGTAAACTGGTAAACTTTCTCACAAAATCAAATTAGGTTCCAACTGGTCAAGAACTAAGACTCATCAGAAGTCAGAAACTTCCCGGTTTAAAATGCGATGCTGTAGTCACTCGACCACGGAAGCTTCTTCAACCCTGGTAAAATTGGTGAGGCATGTTCCTGTTACCTAGGTACATTAAGTTGGACTGCATGAGATTTATCTGGAACATCGGTAGATATATAAAAGCAAGAATAACGACGACGATGATGCAGCTGCTGCTGCTGCTGCTGCTGATGATGATGATGAAATTTTTTTATATAATGCACACACTTTCATGTAATGAAATCGTTGAATCCAGCCAAAAGACTGAAAAACATAGAAAATGAAAAAAAGTGTCCAACCCACGAAGGAATATGGTTGAAGTATAGTATCGGATCTCACAAATCAAAGGGCAGATTGGCGCGCTACAGAATTATTGAAGTGATTGATCGGAGGCAATACCACAAGTATTGACAGGGCTGTTCAGCGCGACATTTAACCGTTTTGTAGATCAAAATTATCTTAAGGATATATGTTGAGAAAATTAGTTACAGCAAATACTTATATACATGTACTGTGAATGGTAGAATTTCCACAGAACACAATATTATGAGTATGAAGATAATGAAGATTTTACACAAGATGGTCTAGACTGTTACCTATCTTACACATGGATATCATCATCTAGAATATATGAATTTCCATTCTGCAAATCAAAACAGAAAACAAACACATTAAAACAATATAAAAAGTCTCAGATACCAAGGTATAAATCACTAGGATGTCCAGGATATAGGTACAAATCTGGTAAATAATCGACAAACACGGACCTCTTGAAATCAAGATGTGGGATCAGGTGCCATGATAGAGTAAGCATCCCCTGTCGACCGGTCTCACCCGCCGTGAATAATATTGTCACATTATCTCCAACGCATAAACAACAGTATAAAACCAATAAATTCACTGTTATTTTGATAAAAACGGATCTCTACCTATTGGTATCAATGCTAGCAACAATACCCCTAAAATAAAACTTACCGATTTAATGAAAACTTCACTCACACCCGTTTTACAAAAGGTTTTAAGTCTTTGACTTTTTTTGTTTTGGAAATTTGGAATTTTAATTTGTTACCTATGGTGAAATCAGGCCTTGTATTTATGACTGCCCAAAGATGCCTAACATTGGTTATTATTGTAAGTGTTATAATTAATCTTTGTAAGTGTAGCAGGGATAAGTAGTAACATTTTATATGAAAATGTGCAAAAATGCCTTAAAGGGGCATTCGCTCTTGGGGTTTCCCACCATATAATCTTTTTATACAACTTAGATTTATAAACAATAACAAAAATAAATGAATAAATAAAATAAGATAAAATAAACATAGAAAAAAATTCTTAAATTCCTATTTATTTAGAAAAAATTGCTTGAAAAATCGAGTTTTGCAATTATTCGTTTGCAATTGATTAATTCGACCTTTCTACTTGTAAATGCATACGACACCGGACCTGGCCTTATTTTCGCAAACATATAAGAATATAAGAATATTTATCTATGTGTATATCTCTTATTTGTTATTGTACATCAAATATAATTTTTTTGGAAAAAAGAGTTAATGTCACTTTAAGACTTGGGTCAAGGTAATCTTGATAAAAAGTTTTGTCTCAATGTCAATCAACTTAAAGCTTAGGAACTTTTGATGAAACATATTCTTGTAATTACCTGCATATGATGTTTATATCTAAAAAATAATCCGATATGCAAGCACATGTTCAACATATGGACATTTCATATACAGAGGTTAACTACTTACTGATACGTTATTGATACAGTGATATCTAAATCGCGTTTAATGCCAGTGTTCCACAAATTTTACGGTCGGTATAATAGTCTTGTTTGCGATTACTAAATTTCACTAAATGAAATGTTGGGTTACCTGTTCGATAGCAGTTGTCGAGTCGTCTGTACCAACTGTCACGAGGATTTGCTCCTCACTTATTTCATTTGAATTTGATTGTGGCCTCACGGCGATTGTGACCGGTCAACAGGGGATGCTTACTCCTCCATGACACCTGATCCCACCTCTTGATTTCCAGAAGTCTGTATTTGTCCAATATTCACCAGATTTGTATATATGTATCCTTGACATCATGAATATTTATACTTTGGTATCTCGAGAGTTTTATATGAAGAATTTATCATTTAACTTAAGTCTGAGAATATTCTTAGCCAATTAGATTTTGGGACCATTCAAAGCTGATAATATTCTCAGACTTAAGTACATGTAATTTCTTACGTTTATGGAACCTGATCCTGGCTTTGAAAGCAGAGAAGATAAAGTTGTCATGTTTTAATTTTCGTATTTATCGCACACCTAGTAAATTCAAAACTTGAAAGTATTATATTTTCATGATTTAACAAATTAACAAATATTTCTGTGTAAAATATATAGTTTTAGTTTTAAATTCAGTTAAATGATATTTATATATTTTTATATTTTACCGAAATATTCTTTTATTCAATAAATTTGATTTTCTATATTTTGATATACTACCAAATTTACTCTCATAAAATACGGAATTTTGGTCTTGAAAATTAGGTCTAGATTTTTCTTTTTCTTTGTTGTAAACAAGAATATTTTCTCTTGTTAGGTAAACATAAGTGTCTCTTCATTTTTCTTTGTCATAGGGAAGAACAAAGAGATTCTTAATCTAAAAGTAGATTTTACCACCCACGTAGTAAATTAAAAAAATAAAACATGACAATTTTATGACATATAAAGACATTTTAAGTTTTATGGCGTCGAACCCAGTCTTCCTACACGATGTAGTCTTTACAACGCGCAAAATTGTTATTGAAATAAAACCCACGCACTCGGTTATATTTCTAGTAATACTAAAATATAGCCAAAGTATATCATTACTACAATCCAGATGTCATGGTTTCCTATAAAATTGTAAAACACATTCATGGCTCTCTTTAACAGAATCCCGAGTGTAGTTGCAGAAGTATTAATATTATTTTGAAGAAACTTTTGCTGTGTGTTACTGTCTGCTGTTGGAGAACATAATAACATCAGCTTAAGGGGAAGAAGGGTACCCTGGGGTATACAAAAACTCATCAATTTTTTCTTATTTTTTGCATACTTATTCATAATGAATGTATGAATTAATAGAATGAATAACCTGGCACATTTGTGGGTATATAAGGGATATTTACATATGCAAGAGTTATGCCCCTTTCCAGAATTTTGATTTTTTCATCAACTGTCCTATTCATTATTAAAAAACAGTAATTTATTTACAAAACTCATATTTTTCTAGCTAACTCGGTAAAATTTTATCAAACACCATGGTATCAATGTGTTTTTATGCTGTTATTTTAGCTGGTGGATAAAGAGAACGAAAAATTGAAAACTGTGACCCCCAAAATACTAAATTTTTTTAACACTTAAATTTTAAATTAGGTCACTGTAAAAAATTAGTCATCACTTTTTTTTATTTTTTCTGTAAATGATCAATTCAGAATGGTTAACAATTATTTAGAGTCAATAAGACAAGTTGTGGGTATATAGCCAAGAAATAACACCTCGAAGTATGCCGAAATTGAGTATTTTTTAACAAAAAATTCTTTAAGAGAAGATTGAACCACCGTTTGACCTTGGGTGTGACCTTGAACATAACCATGCCCCTCATCACATTGAACCTTCCCTGTAAGTTTCACAAAAGTATCATATACAATAAGGAAGTAATGATATTTTATTGTCAAAATGTGACTGTACCCAGAGAAACAGACAGAGGGACAAAAGATGCCAGACAATGTGAAGCTGTGTTTCATATCTGACGCAAAAACACATGACTGTTAAATTAATTTTGTCACACAGGACAACTTAATTTACTTCTTGATATGAATTTACCATTCCATTTATGTCTTTTGTGGACAAATTTGTGTCGTTTGTCATTTTTGTTTAGATTGCCAACATCACTTCCAGTTTATATTAATATATTGATATTCTGGTCACGTGACCAGGTGTCCTTCCCCCTTAATGCGGAAAATAATAAAAATATAAAGATAATTCGACATTCATCTGTATTAGTTTTAGAGATAAGAAACTGACAATGGACTTTTAGGCTTTTATGTTGTTTGTTTGTTGTTTTACATCCCATCAATAATTTCCCACTTATATTGAGATGTCACCAACTTTAGGTAAAGTGCCACAAATTTGGATCTGTGCTATGGACTGACGACAATGCCAGGTGTCCTTCCCCCTTAATACGGGAAATAACCAAAATTTAAAGATAATTCGATGATTTTAAGTGCCACGCCTGCCTCGTTTTATGGGTTCTAGAGCGCTAAAACACCCCCGTGCACATTAAATGAGGATGCGCATTATAAAACAATGATATCCTTCAATAAATAGAATCTATTATGACAGAAAAAGTGTGTGAAACTGTATACAATGCCATTTAAATTAATCTGATTTCGTCTTATCATAACAATTATACAGATATAATGTATCAAGTGATATCTCACTGCTTTATTATTAATTTTGTCATTCTTCGTGTTTTACCATATTTCCACTTCCTTCTTTCTGTAACTTATATCACCTGAACTTTATTTGTACTCAATATCTTCCGCCTACCTTACCTCGATCATCTTTAATTAGCATTTTATATATAATTATCTTACGTCTAATCACATTTCCCCATCGTCTCCATTCTATATGTTTTAGCTTTATCTCGTTTGTACTATCGATCTACTCAACAATATATATATAATTCTAGTTTTGTAACTTGCTTTGTAATTATTTTCGTCTAATCATAATAAGATCTATCGTACAACTATTTGTAAGCTTTTATGATGCGAGTATCATATGGTTTAATTTAAGCATCTGTTTAAGAAATTTGATAATATTGTATGTAATAGATTGTAAATGTTGATTTTTAAAATGATGTAATTTTCCAATTTTTATCAATCATAGCAATAAACCAACATCTTACACAGATGTAAATGTAAAAATTAATAATCTGAAATA
Organism: Atrina japonica; assembly: GCA_030159075.1. Classification (NCBI taxonomy): domain Eukaryota; kingdom Metazoa; phylum Mollusca; class Bivalvia; order Pterioida; family Pinnidae; genus Atrina; species Atrina japonica. The sequence continues at coordinate 2,840,799 of BROG01000004.1, forward strand.
CCATTGAAAAAAACTTTTAAGGAAGTTACGTATGTTCTTGACTCCTTTAATGATTCATTATTCAGTTTTGAAAATATTTTGACATAATCGTAAAAATGAGAACTGCAATACATTTAAGATCCCTGAACCAGGTCTAGAAGTATGAAAACAGACTTGGGTACATTAAGTACTGAATTGTGATAAGTATACTGTTAACCTGGACATTTTCGCCCATGCTTAGTTTCGCCTTTTTACAAAAGAAAACATATTCGCCGATCTTTAATTCGCCCAAAATCACCAAAGTCTCACAGATAACGTGTCACTCCGTGCTTTATTTATTTAGCGTGAATATTTCGTTTTAATTTTAAATTCGCCATGGCGAAAATGGCGAATATTAAACAGGAGCGAAAATATCTAGGTATACAGTAATAAGTTATGGCACCTACATTCCCTGACTAAGACAGATTCTCCAAATGTAATCTTGGCGAGTAAAGCATGAGAAATCAAAGGGGTATTATTTGATGAGTCAGCAAGATGGTAACTGTTCAATATAAATGTGTAGAAATATAAAAATGTGATCAAATGGCTAGATTGACCGAGAAATTAATAATGTAATCAATTTCATTTGATCGTTTAAACTGTAAATGATTACTAAGGTATGGTTTAAAAGAATATATCCCCAGGTTACTTATCAAGCAGGAACCAGCTGTTCCTAATGCCATGTATAACAGTATGTCATTCATTATGTACCAGTATTTCCTTTTGAACTGAATCTGGTTTTACGTCATACTTAACATTTTTTCAGTTATATGATGGCGGCCTGCTTTTACTGCTGGAGAAGAGAACCCGGTTAAAATGTATCCAGGAAGATACCTCCACCTTTCCGCTGGTAAACTGGCAAACTTTCTCACAAAATCAGCTTACGTTCCAGCAAGACTCAAAACCTCGCTGACCGGATGTAAGAGACTACATGGTACACAGTTCGATGCTCACCAGTATTTCCAATTATTTATTATCTAGGCATCTAGTTCTATAAATCAATGTTCAGAAACTATAGGTATGTTTTGTTATGGTTCTATCCTACTCACCCATTCTCCTTTCTGTTTTTTCCTCTTCACCTTTTGTTTCCAATCTTTGCATGCATTTCATAAAATGGTGTCAAAACTTATGTATATATGCTATATCTTAAATATAATAGCGACGTATTATAAATTATCTTGATAAGATTAGCATTGAATACGTTTCAGTAATATTCATATTATAAAATCTTTTGCATGAGATTTATCCCTCACTTATTTCATTTTAATGTAACAGTGGGCTCACTGCGGATATGACCGGTCCAGAGGTGATGCTTACTCCTCCATGACACCTGATCCCACCTTTGTATTTCCACAGGTCCGTGTTTGTGCAATATTCACCAGATTTATATATGTATGCTGGACATCCTGAAGATTTATACTTTGGTATCTGTGATTTTTATATATATAGATGTGTTAAGATGGAAATGTTTCAAATGTATAATCATTATGGACATTTTCAATGGCTTAAATTCTTTATCTTACATGCATTCCTAGCTGCTATTAAATTATCTAATGGTGCCATGGAAACAATATTGATAAATCAACATTCAAGAATTAATTCAGCAATTTTACAGGATAGGTTTAGAATTGCAACCATTTAAACTAACTAAACTAATAAAACGTACAATTTGTGCTCGCAAATAATAAACTTCAACTGTTTTATTTCCAATATCATACAACAAATAGGTCATGAAAAATAAACAAAGACAAAGAGAAGACGAGAAATCAGATACATATTTCCGTTGACGTTCAGTAACAAACGTAATATATATATATATATATATATATAATATATATATATATAAATATATATATATATATATATATATATATTATATATATATATATATACACGAAAAAACAGAAAAACACTCAAATTTCACAAATTTTCGGCCACAATACCCAAGTAATACACAAGTATTGTGCAGACTTAATACTACGTAACTGATATACATATTGTCGTCTTTCACTTGATAAAGATCAAGTGGCCGAGTATTTTTCTGTTTTTTCGCATACGGATACTTCCCTTTGGAGGACATTAAATTTTATTGGAATATTTTATATATATATATTATAATTATTATCATATAATAATACATATTCAGATATGAACAAACTTCAGGACATAATTTTGATAATGTCTTTATTGTTAAGATATATAATTGGTTTTCAGTGAAGACGGCATATATTGATGCATAATAATATTATTCTCTTGTACGGAAATGATGTGAAGTTATTTTATTCTTTACCTGCTTTAATGGAAACTGAATGTGGACTCAGGTGTGATCGCTCGACCAGGTAGGCATACTGCTCAATGGCACCTGATCCCATCTCTGGAGTTGCCGGAAGTCCTTTTTGTAAACAAAATTATACTATCTCTTTGACCTCTAGGCGGTTATTACTTTACTGGTATCTATGGTTATTATATTGCAATGTTATACAACGAAACTTTGACACAAGAATAAAGATGTAGACACAGTTATTTAAAGGGGTATTAGCTGTGTTTACCAAATATTTATTACGGTTTTTTTTTTTACTTTTGCACCTTGTACTTTATTTACAATAACAAATAAGAAGTATACAAAGGCATAAAACATCTTAATATAATCCTTATATATTTGATGAAAATATTATCAGGTCCAGTGTGGTATTCATATACAAATAGTAAGATTGTGTTAATCAATTGCAATTGAAAAAGTGCAAAACTTAGGTTCCTGAAGCCATTTTCACAAAATATATAGGAATTTAAGAATTTTTATGCCTGTGTTTATCTCTATTTTGTTATAATTGTATATCAAGCTAAGCTGTAAAAACGGAGAGATTTTTTGGAAAAAAAACATAGCTAATGCCCCTTTAAATAATGTTTTTATTATTCATTGTCTTAGGTTGTTTTCCATTCATCTATTTTTACATAATTCGTATAAAACATTGGTATGTGGTTTTGTAGATGTCCACTGAAGTTTTAGAAAATCAAAAGTGGAATGCCAACAGTCTTCAGTGTGGAAAACGTTCCAAACCTTTAATTTGAGGAAATGGAAATATTTCTAGTTTTGATGTCCGGAAGTTGTTTCATCACCTGTGAAATGATAATTTTTCAGTAATTTTGTTCGGTGTTCTAGTATTTTTCAGTTTCCCTTTTTGATATTACTTCTGTACTCAGTGGTTCTTAATTAACTCAGTTTCTTTAAGATAGGCTTATATATGAATAATACAAATGTTTTAATAACACAATACTAATATATCCGTGATGGACATTACATTTGAGGTTTGTTTAATATCATTAGTTCGACAGGGAATTCTTACTCCTCCATGGCACCTGATCCCACCTCTGGATTTCCAGAGATCCGTGTTTGTCCAATATTCACCAGATTTGTATATGTATCCTTGACATCCTGAACATTTAAACTTTGGTATCTGAGATTTTTATATTCTAAGTTTTATCGGGAAGAATGTCAACGTTTATCGGGGTTGGCTTAAACACCTTGTATTCATTAGCTGCAATTTCAAGATTTTGATCGTTTATGTGGAGAATATACTTCTACTCAAATTATCGAATTGATATCTTCTTATCCAGACATTCACCCCTAAAGACACATTTGGACTGGTCAAAGTCAGTGATTTACAGAACAGTCCATTTTTTCGGGGGTTGATGAGGTGATCATACTATTATAACACATTGCTACTACTGGAAGTTTTAATGACTTGAAGCATTATATATAAAAGTATATATTTACGAGTATGTTGAACTGTTTATGCAAATTTATAATAATAATACACATATACGCACATATGCATGCATCCATCCATCCAAACATGCATTATGATGCATACATATATACGGCCGTGTGTGTATGTGTGTGTAAGCACGTGTGTGTGTGTGTGTGTGTTAGAAACACTATGAAATAGCACAACATATTAAACGGAAGACTGAGTGCTTTCAGTACTTCGTCGTGCTTTTTTATAATATATGTTTGCTATAAGGAAATGCCTGGCGACAAGTTTCTTCAGAAGAATGTACTGATAGATTCGTTCTTATAGCTCTAAGGATTCTTTATTTTATGTTACGTGCCAATTTCCAGTATTTCAACATGTACAAAAAAATGGAGGAATCCATGAATTATACGATATACAACGTGCAATATTTCAATGTTTCAACATCTAAAATGTCTCCCTTCGTTATGGCGACTACATGGTAATTCAGTTTTACATCCTTTACTTCAGGGAGCGTATTCACAATGCTCCCGTTAACTAACGGGTCCGTTAAGTTAATGGAGGTCTTATCGGTCCGTCCGCTAAATTTTAACGTGGTATTGCAAACGTCTCCGTTATCATCAGCTTAACGGATCCGTAAAGACATATTGGATGTGTCAAGTGTTTTCATTGGATTATACATCAATTGTCCTTTCGTGAGTCATAATGTTAATGTTTCATTTAGCCATAACTAATTTCTATCGTAATTAATTCATAGGATATCATTTCAGCCTTACCTAGCTAAAGGTATTCCTTTTAGCTCGCTTATTCGTAAAAAAAGGGGGCTTATGTATTCACCTCGGCGTCGGTGTTGGTGTTGCTAGGTTAAAGTTTTGGGGCAAGTGTTTGAAAGCACTTTAAATCATTCAATATGTGTAGTATGGGAAAAAACTTTGGACCGCCTCTTATAAGTATGTCAATTTAATGAAAGATCGGGCCGGAATCAAAACGAGTCCCAATGTGATAATTAACTCTCTGGGCTTTAAAAATTGAACCTTTCTGAGAAACAATGATTTTGTGTTTGAAAGCTAGAGAATACCGATATATTTGTAACGATAGAGAGTTAAAATTAAATGTCTGGAGGATACTAGAAATCCACGTTAAAGGGAAATAACTCCCATAAGGGTCAAACTGATAATATCAGCCCTGTTGACTTTTTTTGTAGATCTTTGCATGCTGAACATTTTTGCTCCTTTCAATTTCCCTCTTTCTATTATACTGTCCAAAACATGAGAAATCCACTTAAAAGGGGAAATAACTCCTATAAGATTCAACATGACAATTTCAGCCCTGTCAGTTAACTTTTTTGTAGATCTTTGCTTCTTCACATTGCAAATTATTTTTCGGCGTTTTAAAAAATAAAGAAAATAGCCGAGTGTCAAGGGAGCACGAGGTCATATTCACGAAAAAAACAACATATTATATAAATGACAATAGCCACGTTTTCTTACATTGCTTCACTTTAAACAAATATTTGAACATGCGTGGTAAATGTCAGAGTGTTTTGACCCAAGGTCAAATGCACATTACGATTACATTAAAGGAAATACTGCATTGCAATACAGTATTTATTTATGTCTGGAAATATGTTTCAAGGGTTTTAACGCGATAAATGTAGGTAATATCGTGTTCAGAGATATTTTTCTGTATTAAAATAGTTTCGAGTTTTTATATTTAAGACAATCTTAAAAAAAAATATCGTCGACGACGGCTCAGCATATTATTTTTAAGTTATATATATTTATTATGTACATTTTACTACGTCTATCTGGGCTTGTCTAGATCCCATATCCCAAAGTATGCTCAGCATTCGATCATATCTTACACGCAGACGCACTCCATATATATAAGCTGAAATTTTGGAAAAGTGAAAGTACATTGACTTATAAAATATTGACGTCATCACGGTCCATGTTTAAAGTGCAAACAAAATGGGAACATTTTTGGTCTAATCGCGGTATAGTTATTTTTTTATTTATCAAAATTCGTTTATATACATCAGTCTTGCAGACTTTCGTTTTACCTCGTCTTTTATCGTTTTGTTTTTTTAATTGAACTTTGTTGTTGTTTATTTGTTTTTGAAGTTTTTTTTTCAACATTCCCAGTATAAAACAACACTAAGGAGATTAGGATGCAGCAACACAAATACATCAAATTTAACAGTATAGATATTGACCCTTAATTAGATCTATATTGACAAATATCGCCGGTCAATATTTTTGTGATTGATGGCGTCATGTACACGGACATCTGTGGCATTAATTTCAGAATTTATACATTACTCGGTTAAAATATCTTGAGACATTAAGAATAATGTATGTTATCCGCTTTAGAAAAGAAAATAAATACATAAATTGTAACCTGTGTTTTTACAAACTCTTGTTTCGCATTCATAATATCTGTAAACGGATAAAGAAAAAAAAGGTGTGAGTTAAAAGGTTAAAGTGCGATGCTCTAACAACTCGGTCAAAGAGGCCATCATTACTTGATGAGTTGATTATAATTGCAATGACTTTGACAGAAAGTAAATGCAAAAGAAGCGTGTAAATCGACATTGTTCTATATAGGTTTAAAACAGTTTATATAAAGAACTCACAAGGCGTCTTAGCCAGTATAACACTTTTTACTATATGGGTTTGTTATAGTTTATATAAAGAACTCACAAGGCGTCTTAGCCAGTATAACACTTTTTACTATATGGGTTTGTTATAGTTATATAAAGAACTCACAAGGCGTCTTTGGCAGTATAACACTTTTTACTATATGGGTTTGTTATAGTTTATATAAAGAACTCACAAGGCGTCTTAGCCAGTATAACATTTTTTACTATATGGGTTTGTTATAGTTTATATAAAGAACTCACAAGGCGTCTTAGCCAGTATAACACTTTTTACTATATGGGTTTGTTATAGTTTATATAAAGAACTCACAAGGCGTCTTTGGCAGTATAACTCTTTTTACTATATGGGTTTGTTATAGTTTATATAAAGAACTCAAAAGGCGTCTTTGGCAGTATAAACACTCTTTTTACTATATGGGGTTTGAAACAGTTTATATAAAGAACTCACACAAGGCGTCTTAGCCAGTATAACACTTTTTACTATATGGGTTTGTTATAATTTATATAAAGAAACTCACAAGGCGTCTTTGGCAGTATAACTCTTTTTACTATATGGTTTGTTATAGTTTATATAAAGAACTCACAAGGCGTCTTAGCCAGTATAACACTTTTTACTATATGGGTTTGTTATAGTTTATATAAAGAACTCACAAGGCGTCTTTGGCAGTATAACTCTTTTTACTATATGGGTTTGAAACAGTTTATATAAAGAACTCACAAGGCGTCTTAGCCAGTATAACTCTTTTTACTATATGGGTTTGTTATAGTTTATATAAAGAACTCACAAGGCGTCTTTGGCAGTATAACTCTCTTTACTATATGGGTTTGAAACAGTTTATATAAAGAACTCACAAGGCGTCTTTGGCAGTATAACTCTTTTTACTATATGGGTTTGTTATAGTTTATATAAAGAACTCACAAGGCGTCTTTGGCAGTATAACTCTTTTTACTATATGGGTTTGTTATAGTTTATATAAAGAACTCACAAGGCGTCTTTGGCAGTATAACTCTTTTTACTATATGGGTTTGAAACAGTTTATATAAAGAACTCACAAGGCGTCTTTGGCAGTATAACTCTTTTTACTATATGGGTTTGTTATAGTTTATATAAAGAACTCACAAGGCGTCTTAGCCAGTATTACTCTTGTTACTATATGGGTTTGAAATAGTTTATATAATGAACTCACAAGGCGTCTTAGCCAGTATTACTCTTTTTACTATATGGGTTTGAAATAGTTTATATAAAGAACCCACAAGGCGTCTTAGCCAGTATAACACTTTTTACTATATGGGTTTGTTATAATTTATATAAAGAACTCACAAGGCGTCTTTGGCAGTATAACTCTTTTTACTATATGGGTTTGATATAGTTTATATAAAGAACTCACAAGGCGTCTAAGGCAGTATAACTCTTTTTACTATATGTATATAGGTTTGATATAGTTTATATGAAGATGTAGTTTTTAAACCAGTGCAATAAATGATAGTTGTAAATTAATGCAAATATTTAATGATAATAAAATGATAAATGAAATTCGGTGAGTGAGCGTCTTATAAGATGATGATAATGATGATGATGATTATTATTATTATTAAGTGAACTTCTTATTTTTAATGAGAGAGACGCTGCTTCAGTGTATGTGAAAATGATTTCATCAAATAAAAATTAAATTCCAGGATCTATTTAATATAATTGATTCCTCTCTCTCTCTCTCTCTCTCTCTCTCTCTCTCTCTCTCTCTCTCTCTCTCTCTCATCTCTCTCTCTCTCTCTCTCTCTCTCTCTCTCTCTCTCTCTCTCACACACACACACACACACACACACACACATATATATATATATATATATATATATATATATATATTGATTTATTCAGTGGGTCTTTTATAATAATCTACAATATAATAATTTGTTGTAATAGGCCTATATTTCAAAGTTAATCAGGTAATTATTTCAAGATAATATACATTGTAATTTCATTATACTAATATGTAATACTATAACTTGCACTATACTAACAAAACGCTGTGAATCATTCCTTTTCGAATGATACGCGACAGCAAGTGTATGTTCTTGCTGTATATCTATACCTACAAAATAAATATGAAAAAAAAATACAAAATACGGTATAGAGTTATCTCGCTTTCTTTGTTAGACATAGTCTTGCTCGAAGTTTATTTGCTTTCTCCAAAACCTACATTTTCTGAAATTATATTATCTCAGAAACCTGTCAAGCTATACTAACACACTGGAACATCTAGATATAACGAATATTTAAAGAATGTCAAAATGATTTCTATTTCTGTCAGAAGTTGCTGAAATTCTTGTTTTTGTTTCAATGGTGTTTTCGGCGCCACACTCAACAATTTTTCAGTTATATGGTAGCGGCCAGTTTTCAATGATAGAGGAGAGACCCTGATTACAATGTACCTGGACAGAGACCAATGGCCTTTAGCAATTAAACTGGCATGTAATCCTAGTTAACCTCGTTCTTTTGTCTGTCGTCGTGTGGTGTGGGTGGTGCAACGCGCGTCGCCCCTTAACTTTTCACATTTTCTACTTTTCTTGAGAACCATTTGACCAATTGTAGCCGTAGTTACAAGCTGCAATACCAGAAGCAGCATCGAAATTATTGATTGTGTGGTCCCAACCTCCTGGGACTCAAGGGCCAGGACCAAAGGAGTGAAAACCGGTCTTGCTTTATATGGTAGTAATGTTCTACGGTTGCTTTACCAAGTCATAAATTCCATAGCTCCTGGATGCACTGTTCGACCTCCAGTAAATACTTAAAGACCACTTGAATGTCAATTATTTCTAAAACTGCCATTTTCAGGACCGTAACTAGGGCCCGAAAACAGATGTGGCAGGGGTTTGGGGATGCCGATTTTTGGAAAATTTAATCAATAAATAAACTAAAATAATGTCAAAAAATCAGATGTGGCAGTTGCCTCATAGGTAGTTCACAACCCTGATTTTGTATAGGTATATGCATTTGAAAGTTTTAGGAATAATGCAAAGGTTACGTTCGAATAGCTATATAGTTTCAAGGTCATTGGGTCAAAGGTCACTTACACTTCTGTAGACCTAAAATGTCAATTTTCTCAAAAACCCGGTCAATTGTTTCTACATAAACAACAATTATGCATTAGAAGGTTTAAGCGAATGGTGCAAATCTTAATGTTACGTTCTCAAAGTTCTAAGGTCACTGCGTCAAAGTTCAAAGGTTATCAACACTTGATAGGACCTAAAATATCAGTTACATTCTTTTCAGACGCCTGTACTCATCCCATATGGGATTTGCAATAATTGTTCTTTATGTTGAGATCGTTTTTTAATATCCAGTTTCTCGCATTCCACTGGACTTGTTTCGATTCTTCATTTTTACTTTGTTGTAATTACTTGCAATTATAAGTGTAATATCGTTTATCAGCACTATGCACATGCACGTACTGTCATTAGTTAGAAACAGGAAATCCCTTTTAAACGACATCTAGCGACAGTTTTACGGTGTAATTCCAGCTGGTCATTACACATTTGTCTTTGATTTACAAAGAGAGACAACTCTTATGAAATACTTGTCTGTGGTCGATGCTATTCAGAATCATGTAGCTGCAGCAAAAAGTGGACGGAAACGTTGTTACCTGTGACCAATCAAATATGTTTCTCATATCTTATTGGCCAATGGGATACATAGATAGCTTGACCAATCAGAGTGAGCCACATTTAACAATTCACGGTCCATGTTTTGTGGAAGTCATTTCAGGTTGGCGTTCGAATGTCAGTGATTAGGTTAAGGAGACTTCGAGTTGGCTAGAAGTCTTTCCTACTCAAAGATTTACTAATATTACAACTGTATTTTAAAACAGTGATAGGAATCACACCATATACCAGTTCAGTCCGCGTCTGTTCTTCCACTTCCAGTTCCATATTTTGTATTGAGAAAGAACAGAACTATATCATTGACAATAGATCCTTTTGTAAAATAGTTTAAACAATGACATTAGTTTGTACATTTAAAATTAAAATCGTCTCATGTAGGCTAACTTTAAATCTGCTAAAAATACGACATGTCACAGTGCTGCTTTAATCATCAGCTAACCTATTTACCCCTAAAGTCTAAAGACATTTAGACTGGTCTAAGTCATTGATTAACAGAAGAGTCCATTTGTATACTGTAAATATACAAAATGTCCAGTTGCAGCTTAGACAGGCGTTAATAGACCATTTTTGGACAGGGTCATGTACCCTTCCAATTTGGGAATTTTATGTCTCCATGGGCTAAATTGGGGGGAAAAGTAACTTTGGTCATTTAGTTCATAGGAGTACAGACACAAAACTGGTGATTTATTTTAGCTTCTCATATTTAACTGACAACATGGTTTTCATTTGAAGACTTCGAAGTACATTTAATACATGTACTAAATTATCCATTTTATTGTTTGATATCAAATGTGAACAACATGGTGAACAAAACTGGGAAAAAAAATAGCAGGTTTTGCATTGAGAATGGGTCCTTTTACAGTACCAACATGTTGATGATATTAATCCATGATAAATTACATATGTGTGTTTTTATCTATAAATGATATACCAGGAGGAGCATAGAATTGTAAGACTTTACATTATATAGGACTGGAGTTATTTTGAAGATGTTATAAGACAAAATAAAGTATACATCCAGAGTTTATTCACTCTGTTCCAGTAAACTACATATACTCTTTTGGATGGGGGCAGTCAGGTTAAAGGGAAAAAAGAAGTAAAGGGGAAACAATTTTTCCAAACCAGATAATTTTGAGCTTTGTATATAAAGTCTGCGAATTGAAGGTATTTGATATAGATCTAATCAGCAGCATTTTGTTATTGGAAGATGTAGTTTGATATTACTGTGTCATAATATTACTGGTTCGATGGACAGAAATTCTGGGTTTTTTTTGGTGGGGATGACCAAAAATTGATTCTGCTTTTTACGTTGAGATAGGTGTACAGGTGTGCAATGAGTTACATTTTCAGTAAAATGTGACGTATGAAGTTCAGTTAAAGAGCACTTTTAAAAATGAGAAAAAAAATTGCAAGAGTTATACAGTGAAACCTATCTTGAAAGACCTCCATTTGTGTCACTGAAATGTGGTTTCTCAAGACAAGTGGTCTCTGAAAAGACATTCTATCTAAAGGATTGTTTATATAATAATTAACTAATTTACTTTAAGAATGTTGTCTCTCAAAATAGGTTGTCTTCTGTGACAGTGGTCTCAAAAGACAGGTTCCTATGTATTTGATATTTACATTTACATAAAAAAATAATGTCTGGAACATACAAAACACATTGGCAGATCCAAGATGTTCCAGTAAAGATATTGTTTCTTTCATTAGTTCACCTGTTTTTGCAGAGAAGCAAGATGGCTAGAACTACCGAAAGTTGGAGCTGTTCAAAAGGAAAAAGAAAGGAAAAAGCAGGAGGGAATATTGGTAAGTATCATATGGTGCGATGTGAACTGTCACTTGTAAGTTTTTGTTGTAAATGTTGTTGGATCATGAACTTGTAATGAAACTTTACTTAGGAGCTAATTTTATGTTTGCAACCATTGAAATTAGGATGACTCTAGGTTTGATCTGGGTCAGTTCATTAATCAGTCTAAGCTTTGTGATTGCTCACCATACACTTAACCCATTCACCCTAAAAACACATTTGGACTGGTCTTAGTCAATGATTTACTTAAGAGTCCATTGTTTTTCAAGAATTGACGAGTTAATACTGGTTTCACTGGTAACCCCAACAATACTCTCAGAATGCATTTTTTTTCTTATGAGTTGTCTATCTTTGTTCAATGCAATGTATACATATGCAGATAGATAGATAGATAGGATAAGATAGATAAGTTAGATAGGATAAGATAGATAAGTTAGATAGATAAGATAGATAGATAGATAGACATGAGATAAATAGATGAGATAGATAGATAAGATAGATAGATGAGATACATAAGACAGAGAGATGAGATAGATAAGATAGATAGATGAGATACATAAGATAGATAGATGAGATGAATAGATGAGATAGATAAGATAGATAGATGAGATAGATAAGATAGATAGATGAGATAGATAAGATAGATAGATGAGATGGATAAGATAGATAAATGAGATTGATAAGATAGATGAGATAGATAGACATGAGATAGATAGATGAGATAGATAAGATAGATACATGAGATAGATAAGATAGATACATGAGATGGATAGATAAGATGGATAAGATAGATAGATGAGATTGATAAGATAGATGAGATGGATAAGATAGATACATGAGATTGATAAGATAGATGAGATAGATAGATGAGATAGATAGATAAACATGAGATAGATAGATGAGATAGATAAGATAGATAGATGAGACAGATTAGATATATACCGGTAGATGAGATAGATAGATGAGATAGATAAGATAGACAGATGAGATAGATATATGAGATAGATAAATGAGATAGAAAAGATACATTATAGATAGATACATGAGATAGATAGATGAGATAGATAAGATAGATACATGAGATAGATAAGATAGATACATGAGATGGATAGATGAGATGGATAAGATAGATAGATGAGATTGATAAGATAGATGAGATGGATAAGATAGATACATGAGATTGATAAGATAGATGAGATAGATAGATGAGATAGATAGATAAACATGAGATAGATAGATGAGATAGATAAGATAGATAGATGAGACAGATTAGATATATACCGGTAGATGAGATAGATAGATGAGATAGATAAGATAGACAGATGAGATAGATATATGAGATAGATAAATGAGATAGAAAAGATACATTATAGATAGATATATGAGATAGATAAAATAGATAAGATAGATAGATAGATAGACATGAGATAGATGATATAGATAGATGAGATAGATAAGATAGATAGATGAGATAGATAGATAAGATACATTGTAGATAGATAGATGAGATAGATAAGATAGATAGAAAAGATAGATTAGATACATTGTAGATAGATAGATGAGATAGATAGACAGATAGATAAGGTAAATAGATTAATAGATAGAGAGAAAGATAGATAGATAGATAGACAGATAGCTGAGATAAATAAGACAGATAAGATGCATTGTAGATAGATAGATGAGATAGATAGATTAATAGATAGACAGATAGATAGATAAACAGATAGATGAGATAGATAGACAGATAGCTGAGATGGATAGATTAATAGATGAGATAGATACATAGACAGACAGATAGATACATGTAGCTAGATAAATAAGATATGATATAGTTATTGTGCACTGCTAACAGGATGACCCATTTAAAAAAAAGTTTCACAAATCTCATGTAACCTTTTACTCAGTCTCCATTTATTTGAAACAAATGGACAAATTGTCATTTTTTTGGAAACATGCATCTTTGTAAATATTTCTTTACACTGGTATCCAGATTGATAGTTCTGTCATAAAAAAAACTTACGAGGTATAACTCCACAATCAATTACAGAACTACCAGCTACCTGGTTGTTAGACCTTTTATAGTAATTGCAGTCCATGTAACCTTTGATTCCCTCAAAATTGATGTCAAAGATACAATCAGTTTCTGTGACAACATTACTCTTTTGTGTTAATTTTGATGTTCAAAATTACAGAACTGCAGTTTTTTGTCTCCCACTGGTTCATAGTTTTGCAGTGCATCTGTCCTTCCTTCTGTCTTTCCATCTATCCTTCCATATGTCCTTTTGTTTTGTTGTGAATAGGTTTTTTTCTGGCATTTGACTACTTCAATAGATGTTATTGTCAAAATATATGGTATTGTTTGTTTTCTATCTTTTTTTCTCATGGATAAAACTACGCTCTTGCTCTCATATTACATGTAACTTGAATATAGAAATATATTTTCACATGGTCCTTTTTTGCAACTTGGTTTATATTTATTTTGAGAATTATCATCATCATTTGGAAAAATTTAGTTTTCATTGGGAATGGGTCTGAAATATCTATGTAAGCTATCATACAGCTTTATCCTGTATACAGCACATTTGTATATGGGTGTCTACTCAAGAGATACATGTGAAAATCTGTCAAATAGGAATAGGTGTCTACTCCAGAGATACATATGAAAATCCTCTATCATATAGAATAGGTGTCTACTCCAGAGATACATATGAAAATCCTTTATCAAATAGAATAGGTGTCTACTCTGGATATACATATGAAAATCCTCTATCAAATGGAATAGGTGTCTACTCCAGAGATACATATGAAAATCATCTATGAAATAGGAATAGGTGTGTGTGTGTGTGTGTGTGTCAACTCCAGAAATACTTATGAAAACTAGCATATAGAGACTGCTGTCTACTCCAGAGATACTTGTAAAAATTGTCTATCAAAATTAAAAATAGGTGTCTACTCCAGAGATACTTATGAAAATTGTTTATGATACAAGAATAAGTCATTAAGTGTTTACTCAACATATATAGGAATAGGTATCTGCTATGGATATGGAATAAGCATCTCCTTAAGAGATACTGATTCTGTTCAATTGTTTATTGTATAGAGATATTATCTGTATAGACACTAATGCTTCTGTTCAAACATATAACCTACTGTCTGATGAAGCTCGCCCTCACAATATCTAGGCTTGGTACATACAACCTACTGTCTAATAAAGTTAGCCCTCAAAATATCTAGACTTGGTACATAGAACCTACTGTCTAATGAAGTTAGCCCTCACAGTATCTTTACTTGGTACATAGAACCTACTGTCTAATGAAGTTAGCCCTCACAATATCTAGACTTGGTACATACAACTTACTGTCTAATGAAGTTAGCCCTCACAGTATCTTTACTTGGTACATACAACCTACTGTCTATTGAAGCTCGCCCTCACAATATCTAGACTTTCTACATATAGCCTACTGTTGAATGAAACTCGACCTCACAATATCTAGATTTGCTACATACAACCTACTGTCTTATGATGCTCGCCCTCACAATATCTAGACTTGCTATATATAACCATTCCATTATGCATACATTTGAACCATGCGGCTTTCTTGTGTGGTAAAATGATTTTTTGTGACAAATAAAGCCATTATTTTATTTTACAATACAGTCAAGGTTACGGTTGATTTAGAATGCATGTAAGAATGATTGATGATAGCTTAGGAAGTGATGCTGTGCTATCTCCTGACTTCTGTTACTGGATATGTTTTTGTATCTTTTTTTTTTCTCTCTGTTAAATTTCTGATTGTGAAGATTTGATTGTTTCTGCTTCACAAAAACTTTTAAGCCTTCATTCAAATGTCTATTTTCTAGAAAAGTTTGAGAAATATGTGGTAATCCATTCAAGTTATGAATCACTGATGCCATGCCATCACAAAAACGTTTTTGTTATTTCATTTTTTTTTTTCTGTTGGAAAATGAGAAAAAGTGGTTTAGGAATTAGAAGGGGATGAAAAGTTGCATGAAATCCTGTAATTATCTGTTTGCGAAAAACATGACTCAATATGTGTCGAAATTATAATGACAGATGGAAGCTGCTGTTTCAAGTTTAATGGCTTGTTAAATGTCGAATCTAAAACATGGTAACTCTATCAACAGCAGTTCACCATAAAGTAGATTTTTACTTCTGTTGTACGATCTTCTGCAACAGTTACCGAACAATGGCTGACTATTGCACTTCGCTATAACACAGTTTTGGTAAAGTAGAAAGGTATTTACCTCACACATGAGCACTTAGTAAAAACTTGTAGCAATTTTTGGTGATGTAAAAACAAATAACCATGGCAACATTTTCAGGCAATTTGGCACCAAATGGATCAACAGGTATTCATTCCGTACTTTATATGTTTAAGTTTTGATTATAGCCGTATGTTTTGTAACTGCGTAGACAATAATTATCTAAACATGTCCAGACATGTCTGTCAGTCTGAAGTGTATTTTTTCAGGTTGCCCAAGACTCTTGATTGATCTGATTCTATTGGGACCTTGAGCTGTCAGCTCTACAAAAACTTTTCAATACTTTGAAAAAATTAATAAAATTGCTTGGTCCTTTCTCTTCAAATTTGGTGTGTAATATTGTGTTTACTCATTCACCCCTAAAAACACATTTGGACTGGTCTGTGTATTGATTTTCAGAAGAGTCCATAATTTTCAGAGGTAGACGGGCTAAGGTTACAATTTCATGACTATCACAATCTCTGGGTTATATGTTTTGTGTAGGATACAGGTAACAGACAAGGACCTTTGACCCATTGATTTGAAAAAAAAGTGTTTTTGGTGTAAATGTCTGGTTTATAGCCCTGCATAAAAGGTTTCTAAATGTGCATATCATTTTAATTAAGTTCCAGACCCATGGACAGATAAAGCATTATAATTTTTGTGTTCTTGAAATGTATTGAAACATATCAATAATACATTCATTGTTACCACTACTGGTTACTACAAATCTTTTTCCAAACTGAGTGTAAGAAAAAAAAATTGAAAAATCACTCATCCTATGGGATGTGTGATTTTGAAAACCACTCGTCCTGAGACACCTTCAGCGTGTCCTAATTTTTATGCACTTTTATGGAACAATTATTCTTTCATTTCTCCGATATGGGACTAATGATTGAACCATGTTGAGGCCATGAATAAAATGAAAAATAAATTAATATAAGGGGAAATGCATTTTAAAATAGATTCCATTACATTTAGATTTCCATGCATGCAAAAAAATTTTCCTGGTTTGATGCAAATTCATTTTAGATTTCCCAGTTGTGTTGCCAATGGCATTTTCCCAAAATTGACAGAAAAAGGCCTTATATCTGACAAATAGGAACGGGATCACTATGTTTAAGATTATAGTTGTTGAAGCACTGTGGAAGACCAGTGATCTTTTTTCCAAGTTTGTTGTAACTAGGAGTGTCCCACCATTAAAAACTGTTGTGAAGCTTTGTGGAAGGCCATTGGTTCCCTCCCCCCAAAAAGTTTTGTTGTAATCAGAATTTCTTAACCAATATAAACTGTGTATTGCTAACTGAATATTGCTGAGTGTGGTTTAAATCATCTGAAAAAAAAGCCCAGTGTGTTGAATGATCAGGAGTTATGGTTCTTGGTATGACAGATCTATGAAATAACTGCTTAATAAAAGTAAAATACTATGTCATTATTTGCATAATAATTAATTTTTTGATGAAATTAACAGTTGGACCAATATGTAAGATTATATTGTATACATTATAATTCTACATTCATTTGAGTAGACAAATGAATACAACTTAGAAAACATAATTTCTAAAACAGCTGTCGTCTGCTTATCAAGATAAATGTTCAGACATGTTTTGTACATGAAATATTTCCAAGATTTATATGCTACTTGCTTTACCATCCATCCATTTTATAGATTGTGCATTAAAATCTTGCTTGTAAGTTTTATACATAGGCACAATATCATTATGACATACTGGGGAGAGAGAGACAGACAGAGAGAGAAAATGGGTTGAGAGGGAGAAAGGCTGCATGCAGAGGAAGAGAGTAAGGGCGGGGCAGAAGGAGAGAGAGAAAGGGTGGGGTGCAGAGGAAGAGAGAGAGAAGGGTTGAGGGTGCAGAGGGAGGGAGAGAGAGTCAGTGAGAGACAAAACAGACTTGCAATATTGATATATAAGAATAATAAGGTTTTGTTCTTTTAAAGTTCTTTTAAAACGAATTAACACTTTGAATGCTCTGCTCTGATGAACTGTAACAATGATATATGACCGCCATGCAAATTTCTGGAATGGACCAAATGTTCATGGGCTGAACAGCAACAAAAAGTTAGGTAAAGAAGCTTGATATACTAATTAAACACGAGATGTTGAATAACAACTATACTATTGCAAAAACAAGTGTTGTAAGCTTTACTTCAAGCTTTTTTCATATCAAGACAGAAGAATTTTAAATGTAGGCCGACTCTTAGGAAAATGAGAGTTACACTTGAGCAAGAAAATTTTTGAATGATTTAGAGACGTGTTTTATCAATACAGCATGTAATGTGTGCTCTGATCCTCAGAGGTCTAACTCGTCAACCCTTGAAGTCACATTTAGACTTGTCCATTTCAAAGAATGGTTAAGTTGAATGTCAGAATTCGGAGGTGTATGATTTTGAATAATAATTTTATGATAATTTTATATGCAATATAAACGTTTTTGCTCCCAAGTTTTGACAGTATACCATACTATGTATTGATTTGGGTGAGTCTAAATGTGACAGCAGGGGTTAGTGAGTTAAGGAGAGTACACAGACTTGGCAGTCATTTGAACTGAGAGTGAGACAAATTATAGCTGTCTCACGCTTTCTCTCTGTTCACAAACTTCATTTTTCACAGACAGATTTTGCAACCTAGTTTTAAAAGGGGGGAACTATTGAAATTTGTGACTGCTGAAAATAGTGTATATGATGAAGCCAATGACCTCATTTCCAATTTACATTTTTAAATAATGGAAGATTTTTGGAAGCAAAGTAGGTCTTAAGTATGAAGTATTCATTGTGGGCAAGTCAAATATAATTAACACATGTGTATAATGTAGAACAATTCTGATCTTCACTCACCAACCTCTGAAAAACAATGGACTCTTTTGGAAATCAATGACCTGGAAATCAATGACCTGGACTAGTCCAAATGTGTCTCTAGGGGTGATTGAGTTAACATGTATCCTGGTTATGTGCTCAGATATGTAACTATTTCTGAAACTTAGTGAGACAAGTTTCTGTAATCGAACTCTCCACTATCTATATTTCCGAATTGTGGTGCCCAAGGGGGTCTAAGTGGGGGGGGGGGGGGGGGGGGGGAAATTGATTTTGGTCTGTGTGTTTACAGCATATTCATTTCTGTCAAATAACAAATAAGATAATCCATTTTGGTGTGAAATCACCTGCCTAACATATCAATGGTTCCTGATAGACTGTTGGCTTCACAAGAAAATTGGGGCCGCAGAGGCCGAGTGGTTAGAGCATCATGATTTGAACATTGAAGTCTCTGACTTCTGGTCAGCACAGGTTTAATCTTCACTGGAACCTTAATGGATTTTTGTGAGAAAGTTTGCCAGTTTACTTACAGAAGGCCAGTGGTCTCTTCGCATGTACATTGTAACTAGGTTCTCTCCTCCACAAATAAAAAGTAGTCGCCACCATATAACTGAACAATTGTTGAGTGTGGAGTAAATCACAATTCCAAATCAAAATCGAACGGATGAAAATCTGATGGCTGTGTATTTGAAGAGAGACCCAGATCCTCCTAAGAATGGGACTCCCCACAAAATATGAACCTATCCCCTCTTACAGGTTTTAGAGCTTTGAATGAATCAATTGATTTGAGATTGGCCTACACACATTCAGACAATGCTGTATGAAGTATTGTCCTCAGAGTAAGATTTAATAATTATGGGACCAGATTAAATCATTTTAAATTTTCTCACAAACTATTTCCATGAGCATCACATTTAGGCACTTACACGTACATTCCAGAATATACCCAAATTACATATTATTGGCCCTCTCTAATTATAAAGTCTTTCAGTTGGGGGCGGCCAGTATTTAATGGTGGAGGAGAGAAACCAGTTACAATATACTTAGGAAGAGTCCACCAAGCTTCCGCAAGTAAACTGGCAAATTTTACAAAAATCGGCTTAGATTCCAGCGTGACTTAAACCAACACTGACTAGATTGAGGGACTTTATGGTTTAAAGTGCGATGCTCTAACCAGTTGGCCATGCAGGCCCCCTTAATTTCAACAGACCTAGCCCCGAAGTCACCAAATTTACTTGATATTCAAGCTCAACTTTTATTTCATTATTTTGACTATATAATCATTTGTAAAACTTCTGGGTTTGAGTGATTAGGAAACATGTAATTTTTCAATCATTCACATATATATTTTTGCGTCACACTTATGATTTTCCTGTAAAAAAATTTGATAAATATGTTGAGTACAGCACTCAAATTTTGAGTATGTACTCAAATAATTTTTATATATTTCTGAAGATTCTGGAGTACATTTTTGACTTTGGGCCCCTGTTTCATGACAGCAAAGTATTTTAAGGTACCCTCCTAACATTGACAAAAGATCATTGTGCTGGTCTTCAGGTATGCATTTTTACCTGTTCATAATTATTCATCTAAATTAGACGAACATTTAGAAATTGAAGGTTAATGCAGTAACAATTTAACTCATTTACCCCTAAAGGTACATTTGGACTGGTCTAAGTAATTGATTTACAGAAGATTCCATTGTTTTTCAGGGGTTGATGAGTTAAGGAGAGTTAATCTAGATGACTTCTTAATTTTAGTGGGTATCATGAGTTCCATTACGATGGCATGCCATTATACGCATTAAAACATGATTATGTGTGAGTGTAAATGAACAGTGTAGGAAATGAAAATTGAATGCCAAAAATTAAGAAATACCTCTAAAGTAATTGATACCTTTTCTAGATAAATTCTGTACATTTTTGAGATCTGTAGAAAATCTCTCGACAATGGATTATCTTGTATGTGAGATGGATAGATTATCTTATTGTTTCCTGTTATAATCCCTGAACGTTTTATGATTATGAGTTCATTTATATGACTTTTAGTTGGCATAATGATATTTGTAAGGTTCATTAAATCTTGCCTCCATCTACATTTTTTCTTTTTGTGATGTTTAAATTTAGAATTTTCAAAGTCCTCCAAATATTCGGGGGGATATATTTATAAGTTTACACTGGCAGCTAAGTTTACGAAGCCTATAACTGTCTGTGCACGTCAGTCAAATCTTACATGTGTCACTGGAGAAAATAAATCTTATCATTTAGAGGCTATCATTGTGTCATGGCTGATATTTTAAATGAGTAAAAAGTTTGAAGTTTGAACACATTACATAAACATCTGACAAGTAAGAACATGTTACTTATCTCCTGCTTCCAAAATGATTTATATATATATATATATAATATATATATATATATATATATATATATATATATATATATATATATATATATATATATATATATATATATATATATATATATATATATATATATATATATATATATATATTCTCTAATCACTCACTTATGTTCAAAGCTAAATTTAAACTGTGAAAACAATCCCAGCTAACGGTTGCAATATATTGACTCTGAAGAACAAGTTAGCATTCCAGTTATCCAGTTAGTGATTAGTGCAATCATGTGATCTGTTGTAGTAGTTACCATTCCAGTTATCCAGTTAGTAATTAGTGCAATCATGTGATCTGTTGTAGTAGTTACCATTCCAGTTATCCAGTTAGTAATTAGTGCAATCATGTGATCTGTTGTAGTAGTTACCATTCCAGTTATCCAGTTAGTAATTAGTGCAATCATGTGATCTGTTGTGATCTTTTGAACTAGTTACATGAACAGATCACATGATTTCATGTATCACTAACCAGTTATCCAGTTAGTGATCCGTGCAATCATGTTATCTTTTGAACTACTTACTATTCTAGTTATCAGCGTAGCAGAGCAATTAGTTAATAAAGTACTTTAATACTTGAAATGGATAAAGTAGATATAATTTTCAAATAAATAAATTTGAGGCATCAATTAGTAGGCTACATGTATTTAGTAACTTTGCATCTATATTTCTAAAAACATGCAATTGTATTACAATTTATAGATATTTGATATAAAATTTCCATATGATTTCAAATATAGTTAAAACAACTATATTTTATTTAATTTCATGTTTATAGGGATGTCTGTAATTATCAACAAAAGTGCACATTTGACATTCAGTTTAATTCTGATCGAATTGATGTGGACTGCAAATGGACTCCTAAATTACAAAATGGACTCCTAATTTTGTAGTTGTGGGAGTCCATGGACTCCTCATTTGAAAATACCAGGGAAAACCCTGTACTAATGTGATAAGTGTGGGCGATGTATTGTGATCTGTTAAAACCGGATGTCAGGGTACTATGTGATAAGTGTGGGCCACCGATTGTGATCTGTTAAAACCGGATGTCAGAGTACTAATGTGATAAGTGTGGGCGACCTATTGTGATCTGTTAAAACCGGATGTCAGGGTACTAGGTGATAAGTGCATTCAGATGACTAACACACACTGATGACTAATTGGGATCTGTTGAACTTCAGATTTTGTCAAGACAGTGCAGAGATCAGTGAAATCAGGGCTAGTACAGGTGACTGTAAGATAGGGCAGGTACAGCTGACTGTCAGATAAGACAGGTACAGGTGACTGTTAGATAGTACAGGTACAGGTGACCTTTAGATAGGACAGGTACAGGTGACTGTCAGATAAGACAGGTACAGGTGACTGTTAGATAGGACAGGTGACCTTTAGGTAGGGCAGGTACAGGTGACTGTCAGATAGGACAGGTACAGGTGACTGTTAGTTAGTACAGGTACAGGTGACCTTTAGATAGGACAGGTACAGGTGACTGTTAGTTAAGACAGGTACAGGTGACTATTAGGTTGGTTAGGTACAGGTCACTGTTAGATAGAATTTGGACAGGTGACTGTTAGATAGGACAGGTACGGGTGACTGTTAGATAAGCAGGTACAGGTGATTGTTAGATAGTATAGGTAAAGGTGACTGTTAGATAAGACAGATACAGGTGACTAAGATAAGACAGGTACAGGTAACTGTTAGATAGTACAGGTACAGGTGACTGTTAGATAAGCAGATACAGGTGACCTTTAGATTAGACAGGTACAGGTGATTGATAGATAAGATAGGTACAGGTCACTGTTAGATAGAACTGGTACAGGTGACTGTTAGATAGGACAGGTACAGGTGACTGTTAGATAAGACAGGTACAGGTGACTGTTAGATAGAACTGGTACAGGCGACTGTTAAACAACACAGGTACAGGTGACTATTAGGTTTGATAGGTACAGGTCACTGTTAGATAGTACACAGACAGGTGACTGTTAGATAGGACAGGTACAGGTGACTATTAGATAGGACAGGTATAGGTGACCTTTAGATAGGACAGGTACAGGGAACCTTAGATAGAACAGGTACAGGTGACTGTTAGATAAGACAGGTATAGGTGTCTGTTAGATAAGACAGGTACAGGTGACTGTTAGATAAGACAGGTGCATGTTACTATTAGATATGACAGGTACAGTGACTGTTAGATAAGATAGGTACAGGTGACCTTTAGTTAAGACAGGTATAGGTGACTCTTAGATAAGACAGGTACAGGTGACTGTTAGATAAGACCGGTACAGGTGATTGTTAGATAGTACAGGTACAGGTGACTGTTAGATAAGCAGATACAGGTGACCTTTAGATTAGAAAGGTACAGGTGATTGATAGATAAGACAGGTACAGGTGACTGTTAGATAGTACATGGGCAGGTGACTGTTAGATAAGACAGGTACAGGTGACTGTTAGATAGAACTGGTACAGGCGACTGTTAGATAACACAGGTACAGGTGACTATTAGGTTTGATAGGTACAGGTCACTGTTAGATAGCACACAGACAGGTGACTGTTAGATAGGACAGGTACAGGTGACTATTAGATAGGACAGGTATAGGTGACCTTTAGATAGAACAGGTACAGGTAACCTTAGATAGAACAGGTACAGGTAACCTTAGATAGAACAGGTACAGGTGACTGTTCGATAGTACAGGTACAGGTGACCTTTAGATGGGACAGGTACAGGTGACTGTTAGATAAGACAGGTACATGTTACTATTAGATAAGACAGGTACAGTGACTGTTAGATAAGACAGGTACAGGTGACTGTTAGATAAGACAGGTATAGGTGTCTGTTAGATAAGACAGGTGCATGTTACTTTTAGATAAGACAGGTACAGTGACTGTTAGATAAGATAGGTACAGGTGACCTTTAGTTAAGACAGGTATAGGTGACTCTTAGATAAGACAGGTACAGGTGACTGTTAGATAAGACAGGTACAGGTGACTGTTAGATAGTATAGGTACAGGGAACTTTTAGACAGTACAGGTACAGGTGACTGTTAGATAGTACAGATACAGGTGACTGTTAGATAGTATAGGTACAGGGAACTGTTAGACAGTACAGATACAGGTGACTGTTAGATAGTATAGGTACAGGGAACTGTTAGACAGTACAGATACAGGTGACTGTTAGATAGTATAGGTACAGGTGACTGTTAGATAGTACAGGTACAGGTGAATGTTAAATAAGACAGATACAGGTGACTGTTAGATAGGACAGATACAGGTGACTGTTAGATAGGACAGATACAGGTGACTGTTAGATAGGACAGATACAGGTGACTGTTAGATAGGACAGGTGCAGGTGACCTTTAGATAGTATCGGTACATTTGTCTAGTATGGTCTATTTGATCTCTTCTTATGACCTTTTGCCAAGTGACCATAGAATCATGGTTGAGGTATATATACAGAAATGTTCATGTCTGACTACAGACCATCTTCATTACAATTCCAACAAGTTCTAAGCTCTGATTCCATTTAAACTTGTTACTACAATGTATAAGTTTCTAGACAGACCGTTATTCATTCAAGTCATAATTGATATTTTTACATGTAACCATGCATGTCTTTGGCAAGTACAGATTAAGTTCACTAAGATGTAAAAAATAAACAGATTTTATAATCTTTGGTCCATATGCTTGTAAATTGCAGTTATTGTTCAAATACAAAAAGTTACAGTCCCTTTCAACTTACTTTTCCTACATGTTTTGAGACAAAAGCCACCAGATGTCGCTTTAGCCAGACATCAAATGGTACAAGTGGATACGAGTTCAGATCAGTTGATCCCAAACACAGATCAAGTTAAAAAGTACAAAGATCGTAAAAAGCTTTTTATACATAGATTTTCATTAGTTTGGTAATTATAGACGATTTACAAAAATTAACGCCAATGTTTTTGCAGGTGTCAATTTCTTTAGTCTTAAGCTCTCCTTTGATACAACGTGTATATTTGTGTAACCTTTTTATCGACATCGATGGAAACGTTCTGCTCAAAAAGCCGTGTACCTTTATATGCAATATGTTTCTATTTACTGTTTTTGCTAAAGAATAACTATTTTCAGCTAATAAAATTGGGAGCATATGTTTTGAAACGAACACTTGTAGTTGTTGTAAAAAGTTTCGGTAATGTCTTTCAGATTTTGTTTCAAAACACGTTATTTGTCATAAATTTTTGAATATGTCAGAACATATCTTCAGCCGCCCTGGATCTCATCATTAACACTTACAGGCAATTTTATAGTGTGTTGTGTACTTGGTTTTTCTTGTTCTGTCTGTATCTTTAGATATTCGAGTAAAAACGGAGTCGGAAACTGGGGTCATGCTGATACGACTGTTGATAGAAATATACATGAAATATACATCATAATTACTATCATTGACCTGATTTCATCAGCACAAAGTAGAAATGGCATTTTGAATTCTGGTTTAGATTATAATCGCCTCATAATAATTAAAAAAATGAATTTACCGATGTTTTGACCTAAAAAAATTTACCAGTACACATACAACTAATAAAAATTGGATTTTGATGTTTGTTTTGTTAAAATAGTGTTCTATGTCACACTCTCCATAGTTTTCCAATTATATGATTACGACCAGTTTTAATGATGGAAAGAGAACTCAGTTAAGATGTAACCAGAAAGAGACTACAGGCCTTCCCCTTGTGGCAGACAGATGGGCAGACAGTCATTGACAATTCATATACCAGTATTTGCTTTGCAGTCTGGCCAGAAACCAATAATAGGGGCTCGGTGGCTGAGTGGTTTGAGCATTGCACTTTAAACCCTGCAGTCTCTCATCTTTAGTCATTGTGGGTTCGAGTCCTGCTGGAACCTAAGCTGATTTCTTGAGAAAGTTGACAAGTTTACTTGCGGAAGTTTCATGCATCCAAATCCCCAATCTCATTACAGTGAACATGGTAACAGGGTTTTCTACCTAACGGCTGAAAACTAGTTGCAACAATATCACCAAAATATTGCTGAATGTTGTGTTATGTATGGAACTTACATAAATGATACATATCCGCTATACTTCATATCAGAATATGCTGTAACAGAAAAAAAAATCTCAGGATTATATTTTTAGACATTGGAAATCTTCTTTACCCCTAAGGCACATTTGGACTGGTCTAAGTCATTGATTTACAGAAGAGTCTATTGTTTTTCAGGGGTTGATAAGTCACATATTCTTTTTGTATGTTGAAGTATTGCAGCCTTGCTGATAACAAAGGGTTTCCCCCAATATCAACAGCTATCTCGGTTCCATCTGTGATTTCCTTTGTATGATTGACCCTTGTAATTCTAACTCCACCCAAACAGACTCGGAAACCAGATCCAAAATTAGCCACTTAAGATGTACATAAATCTCTTTGAAAATAAAATAGATAAAAGTTTTTTCAAGAGAATTTTTGTTATTTCTTAAGATAAGTATAAAGAACTGAAGAAGCAAGGTTATCCAAATTTTGAAGATTTAATTTTTCACAAGTTGACCCTAGAGAACTTGTGTCTGAATATTATTTTGTTGATATTTCTGATGTTTTAACATATCAGCATTTTATCCTACCTGTAAAATTAATATGACCTTCCAAAATCAATGTTTTTGTAAAGATAAACATGACCATCATATCCATCAGTAAAAAGAAAAGTAGTAGAATCAGGTTAGTAGTGAAAATACTGCAGTGAAAAATGTCGGACATTAATGATTGCATGAATACATTTACTGGTGTATTTATTTCAAATGTATCATTATTGTTTTATACAATGTCAGTGGGAGGGGTTGATATTAAGTATTACATGTACTGGCTATATGTATTTCAAATGGGAGGGACTTTCATTACAATTGCATATATATATATATATATATATATATATATATATATATATATAATTTCAAATTTGTACTACCTTACAGAAAAAAAGACCAAATAAAAAAAAAAAAAAACCCCAAAAAACTAACCAGTTGAAATGCAATATTTCTTGTATTATAAGACTTTCCCAGCATTCAACTCATTCCCAGCACTTAACTAAAGACAGGTGCTCTCAAAAAGACCTGGTGTGCAGCATGATTAAATTTGTTCACCTCTTAATACAATATGCTGCTAGATTATATCATTGATGTCAAATAATGTCCATTATTTCCAAGGTTGATGGATAAAATGAGATGATTTCTTTAATGCAGGTAGGTCCATTGATGGCAATATTGTTGTATTGTTGTTTAACGTCCCACTCAAGAATCTTTCACTCATATGGAGACATCACCAAATCCCAGTGAAGGGCTTCAAATTTTGGCCTATGCTTGGCACTTATGGCCATTGAGCAATGAGGTTTCTTTAACGTGCCGACACTTCTGTCCCCATTGATGATGATAAAATAACTACTGTTTTTCAATACAATTTCCACTTTATGTAGTATATCCAGCCATGTTTTACTAAATACAAATGTACTTACAAACCTGTTATTTGCCAGTTTTCTTGCGGAAGGTCGGTGGTCTTTACCCGGGTGACCGGGGTTTCTCCTCCACCAATAAAAAACTGGACGCCATCATATGACTGAAAGATTGTTGAGTATGGCGTAAAACAAAACAAACAAACAAATACAAACCTGTTAAGTGATTTATCTGTATTGATTGTGACCATGATCTACACTCTCTGTTTTGACGTCAGTTTCACTAGGGACTTGGAGCAGATATTACTGGTGTTTTTCTCCTAAACACCTGATGCCATCTGCTGATTTTAAGATGTCCTGTGTTTCACCACCTCTCGCTAGGGACTTGGAGCAGATGTTACTGATGTGTTTTCCTCCTAAACATCTGATCCCATTTCCTGATTTTAAGATGTCCTGTGTTTCACCACCTTTCACTAGGGACTTGGAGCAGATGTTACTGATGTGTTTTCCTCCTAAACATCTGATCCCATTTCCTGATTTTAAGATGTCCTGTGTTTCACCACCTCTCGCTAGGGACTTGCAGCAGATATTACTGGTGTGTATTCCTCCTAAACACCTGATGCCATCTGCTGATTTTAAGATGTCCTGTGTTTACTACCTGTCACTAGGGACTTGGAGCAGATATTACTGATGTGTTTTCCTCCTAAACACCTGATGTCATCTGCTGATTTTAAGATGTCCTGTGTTTCACCACCTCTCGCTAGGGACTTGGAGCAGATGTTACTGGTGTGTATTCCTCCTAAACACCTGATGCCATCTGCTGATTTTAAGATGTCCTGTGTTTCACCACCTTTCACTAGGGACTTGGAGCAGATGTTACTGATGTGTTTTCCTCCTAAACACCTGATGCCACCTGCTGATTTTAAGATGTCCTGTGTTTCACCACCTTTCACTAGGGACTTGGAGCAGATATTACTGGTGTGTATTCCTCCTAAACACCTGATCCCATTTCCTGATTTTAAGATGTCCTGTGTTTCACCACCTTTCACTAGGGACTTGGAGCAGATGTTACTGATGTGTTTTCCTCCTAAACACCTGATGCCACCTGCTGATTTTAAGATGTCCTGTGTTTCACCACCTTTCACTAGGGACTTGGAGCAGATATTACTGATGTGTATTCCTCCTAAACACCTGATGCCATCTGCTGATTTTAAGATGTACTGTGTTTCACCACCTCTCGCTAGGGACTTGCAGCAGATATTACTGGTGTGTATTCCTCCTAAACACCTGATGCCATCTGCTGATTTTAAGATGTCCTGTGTTTCACCACCTTTCACTAGGGACTTGGAGCAGATATTACTGGTGTTTTCCTCCTAAACACCTGATGCCATCTGCTGATTTTAAGATGTCCTGTGTTTCACCACCTTTCACTAGGGACTTGGAGCAGATATTACTGGTGTTTTCCTCCTAAACACCTGATGCCATCTTCTGATTTTAAGATGTCCTGTGTTTCACCACCTCTCGCTAGGGACTTGGAGCAGATATTACTGGTGTTTTCCTCCTAAACAGCTGATGCCATCTGCTGATTTTAAGATGTCCTGTGTTTCACCACCTTTTACTAGGGACTTGGAGCAGATATTACTGGTGTATTCCTCCTAAACACCTGATGCCATCTGCTGATTTTAAGATGTCCTGTGTTTTACCACCTTGCAATACTTTTTATCATTGTCTTGTGGGTTACTTTTAACACTTGTTATTTGTGATTTATATTTTTAAAAGAATGACTCACTAAACGATTTAAGATACAGGCCCATATACAAATGTACATTGTCACATCTACAATACTATTCAAATTGATCACTTAGATGCATGTTTTTTGTATAAAAGATTGCACATAATTTTCATGGTCTTAATTAACCCAAACTCATTGCTGCCGATGCTGTCTCATTAGTTCTGATTTGCTGTGAGATTTTGGCATTTGTAAATTAGGGAGAATGGAAAACTACAGCAAATTTCTCTATAAGCCATCAATTGAGACAACATGTCGACAGTTTATGCAGTGTATTAATCTTTTTACAGTTTTTAAATAGCAGAATTCAGCATCCTACACTAATTATTGCTGATGATCAACTATGGAAAATACAATCTAATAGAAAAAAAACCTTAAATTGCACATAGCTGTTTTAGTATTGAAGGAGACGGTATGGCTGATCTGTAGTTTGCCGAAGATAGATTGTACACTTATAAGAACCCTTTAACCCTTATCTCAAGGAATTTTGTGGCTATGGAAAATGATTGTCTTTAAAGAAATGTCTCAGATAATTTTTGTGAGAATATTAGTAAATACATGTACATGCATTAGTATTGATATTTTAAAAATAATCATCTGGCCCTATTTGTTCTTCAGTTCCAGTGCTTATGGGATACATGTACAGGTATATGCATGATTCAGGAAGAAATAGGTCTTAAATTTTGATACAGAGTCTGATATTTTTTTGTCATGATGTCCAACATTTTATATGAAAATCTGAATATCTGTGTTAAATCATCAACCCCTGTGGTCACATTTAGACTCACCCAAATTAATAAGTAGAATGGTCTAATGTCATTATTAGGGAGTGAACAAGAAAAAATTACATGGCAAATTATCACAAAGTTTGGATTTTAAATAATACATGTCTGAATTCTGACAGTGGATTTTGAAATGGGACAGTCCAAGTGTGGCTATTAGATTCAATGAGGTAAACTCAGACTTGCCAACCTTTAAAATTTTTCATGGGGGAGATTTTTCAATCGCAGTGGAGAGACTCTAAATTTTAGTAAGAATTTATAGGAAAATTAAAAATTTTCATGTGGGAGATATGCATTTTACTAGAAGAAATTATCAAAATTTTACATAAAAAATAGGGAGTCTCCCTATTTTTGGGGGGGAGAGGGTGGAAACTGGCAAGTATGTAAACTTGGTAGGTTCTTTATAATGTTTCTGAAATAAGCCCCTGTCCGAAGGTAAAAAGCGATCTATAATTATAAGGCTGGCCTGAAATTTTTAGTCAAATTTTGCAACTCAAAATTACACTTTATTCTCTCAGTTTTAAATTGCTTTTATTATAAAGATGTAAACACCACCAACTAAACTATTTTAATTTATTAAAATGGCATATCTTTAAGCTTTTTGTGTGTGTGTCTTGGTGTTGCTTTTAAATTGCTATAACTTTGGTATTATGTTGATAATATTTGCAGCCAATTATGGGATGCTACATTTCTAATATCATTTTAACAACTTGCCTATTAAATGATGTCTTGCATAAAGTGTTAATTTCTAACACTGTATATAATGTTAAGTTTCTGTTAACTTCAGCTTGTTTATGATTCTAGATAAATAAATATTTTTGTTTCATTTAAACTTTTATTTCCAATGCTGGATACACACAATTTATAATGGTGAAGGAATTGATATTATAAAGTCCTGGTGTATGTCTGTTTTTTTCCCTTATTTAAATATTTGAACACTAGGTATAAACTATCATCCTTGGTTAAGGAATGAGATACACATATCCTAAAATAAGGATCAAGTAAAAATGTACTACTAAAATGTGGGATACAAATGAATATTTTATGGGTCAATTCGTGGTTAACTTTTCGTCTGTCTTTATTTGACATAACAAAACACAGATGTGAAATCACTGACACTCACATTTTTATCTTGTATTAAGACACATCCCTAATGAGAAAAAAATAACCCCCTCCCCCTACAATGTTATCTTGTTACTAAACAGGAATTGTATAAATCACAGAAAAATGATGTAACATCAGTTGTGAGTTATAACCTATCAGTATACTACAGGGATGGATGTATAATTTCAAGTTCTAAATTATCTTATTATTTCCATACAGCTGTCCTAAGCCATCTCCAAAAACATTGAATCGTGTATTTTAAAATGGGGGTGTTTTTCTACATTTTAAGGTTTTAATATGGGAATTTAAAAGGTATGGCATGTAAAAGTGTTAGTCAATATATGTTACAAAATCTACCTCTATATAGCCACACATGTCACAAATACAACCTCTATATAGTCACACTTGTCACAAGCACTGCCTCTTTATAGCCACACTTGTCAAAGGCATTAACTATTTATAGCCACACCTACCACAGTTGCTACCTACCTCTATATAGCCACACCTGTCACAGGTGTTGCTTCTACAGGCTCATATTTGAGACCCTCCCCCTTTCTCCATAAAAGTGAAATACACTCACCCGTATATATAAAACAATATAAAAGAACTGATAAATACTGATAGTGCCCTACCTTCTTAACTGTTAAAATTCCGATACTTAAAGGTACAGTGAAAACTGTCTTGACAGACCATCCCATGTGCCATTGAAATGTAGTCTCTCAATACAGGGTTTATCTAAGGGATTGTTTATCCAAGTGATTTTCAGGATGTGGTCTCACGAGACCGGTAGTCGTTCATAGCAGTGGTCTCACAAGACAGGTGGTCATTCATACGAGTGGTCTCAAGACAGGTGGATTTTCATAGGAGTGGTCTCACAAGACAGGTGGTCATTCATAGGGATGGTTTCAAGACAGGTGAATGTTAATAGGAGTGGTCTCACAAGACAGGAGGTCATTCATAGTGGTGGTCTCACAAGACAGGTGGTCATTCATACAGGTGGTCTCTCAAAACAGGTGGTCATTCATAGGGGTGGTTCCAAGACAGGTTCTACTGTATATATGCGTTTTCAAGAAAATTGGTAAAATAGACTTTAAAATGTTTTGGGGAAAAGAGAAAATGAAATTTCAGGGGAATAAGCTTAAATTTGTGGGAAATAAAACATATTTTGCTGAGGGTAATAGCTTTAAGATCACTGTAAAATTCATTATCAGTACATTTGAACAAGTATCTATGCAAGTTTGATGTATTTCCAAATTTCCACAAGTCCATAGTAAAGCATCTCCTGCAACCACTGACACCCTAATTTGAACCACAAATAACGAACACCATGCGTCATTCACCCTTGAAAACACATTTGGACTGGCCTAAATCACTGATTTACAGAAGAGTCCATTGTTTTTTTAGGGCCTGATGAGTAAAGGAGGGATGATTTAATTTTCAGTCTTTTAATATGACGTATTTATTTCTTGTAATAATGTCCTCCCATGTAAATCAAGTACACCAAAAAATCGTTCTCCGTTTTCTCTATTTTCATTGCCTGCAACTAAATCTTGATATTTCAAATTCGTCTTCATACTTTAATACAAGATTAAGATCCTTCATGTATAAAAAATGACTTATTTAGTTCTTCTCCAGTTGGATATGGATTTACTGCAGTCTTATTATTCAGATTTCCATGGTCCTCATTTCCCCTCTGTTTGCTCAAGAGAATGAATTTTTCTATTGAATACCGAGATCTGAAACTTAATCATTCTCAACGGAAGAGGTTACCATTGATTCCGTATTTCTAATCCTTTCAAAGATCAACACTGAAGCAGAAAATTGGCACCAGCCCTTAGATATTGGATCACCTATATGATCCATCACAAACCATTGCTTCTCTAACATTTATAGATTTTTACCACGGATATGTCGCTATCATCCATTGACATCCTTCTTGCATATTATTTCTGGCGAAACTTTCGTTAGTTTTCTAAGTCAGCCCTTTGACTTTTGGATAATTAAATAATTTTTCTCCGTTCATTTGTTTCGTTCCAGTTGATCAGATTCCGTCTAATTTTGTTCTTGTACATTGCCAGCTTCTTAAGATGGAGAAGAAAATGAAATGCTTTGTGAATTAGATTTTTGTCTCGATCAGTGTAATTTTGAAGTATATCTTTTGAAGTTTATTACTACTTCTATATCCGCAATGTATCATCGTCATGGTAACATTTACATTTGTTTGTTCAATTATTTTTCATTCTTACATTGAGACATCAAATATATGAAATGCAACAAATTTTTACTTATCTTGTCGTCTTATGCCAGTTCGGGGCCTTTATGATGACTTTCACTTCTGGTCAGCACAGGTTCAAGCCCCTCTGGAACCTAAGCAGATTTTTGTTAGAAAGTTTGCCAGTTTACTTGTGAATGGCCAGTGGTGTCTTCCCAGGTACATTGTAACTGGATTCTCTCCTCCACCAATAAAAATTGGCCGCCACCATATAAGTGAAAAATTGTTGAGTTTGGCGTAAAACACAATTTAAAATTCAAATTCTTAGGCCAGTTCAATGAGAGAAAACTGCTGAGATTTGATGAATGCCTGGAATGTAATATTAAGAAGCTGCGAGACCAAGGGTTAAACGTATCAACCCCTGTGCTGACATTTAGACTAACCCAAATCAATAAATAGTATGGTCTACTGTCATAATTCAGAAGTGAACAAGTTCATATTGTAGTAAAATTATTATAAAATTGGATTTTAAATCATACACCCCTACATTCTGACAGTGGACTTAACCATTTATTGAAATGGGCAAGTCCAAATGTGACTTCAGGGGTTGATGAGTTAGTAATTGTCTGATTATTCGTAATTTTTAAAAGATGTTCTTGAAACCTGACTCTTTCTTGTCCAACATTTGTTTTCTGAAATGTTGTTTTAGCCCACATTCAACAAGTTTTACTCATAAGGTGGCGGCCATTTTTTGATGGTTTAATAGAGAAAGTGGTTACGATGTACCTAGGGATAAACCACCAGCCATCTGCAAGTAAACTAGCAAACTTTCTCAAAATCGGCATGATTGCAGAAGGATAAGATGGCTGAGAAACCTTTGCTGTAAGAAGTGAAAGTCTGTGCTTTTTTTAGGATATGACTAACTATTGAGGTGTCTTAAGTCTTAAGGTGGACTTAAGTTTGAATCATTCTGCATGTAAGGTAAACACTCTGACACTGGTCTCAATATCAGTGGATTTTATTGTGTTTCTTTGATGTTCATGTGTTGCTATGGTGATTATGTGTTTACATAGACCACTACATTTATATTCCTGAATAAAGAGCTTTGTAGATATATACAAAGTCTCTCATCTCTGGTTCGAATCCCACTAGGGTCATTTGGAAGTTTTCATGCGGAAGGTCGGTGGTCTTTACCCGGGTAACCAGGGTTTTTCCTCCACCAATGAAAACTGGACGCCATCATATGACTGAAAGATTGTTGAGTATGGTGTAAAACAAAACAATCAAATCAAATCACATATACTGTGTATAGTTGTCTACTGATGGAGTGTTGCTTTTAATATTGTAGGTTTTAAGTTTAAATATTGGGCATGTCAGTCCAGTAGCTTAAACACAGAAACAGAATGCTCTCTAATCTTTATAAGTCATGAAAATCCACCCTTAAAAATTCAGTTCCAGTTATTTTTGTTGTTTAATGTACAATAGTTTGCAGGGATATTGATAACACTTGTCAGACATAAGTAGATAAATACTGTACCTGAAAAACTTTGCCCTTGGTCATTTTCCCCCTTTTATGATATAAAAATATTCACCCTGTCTTGAATTCGCCCTGAATCACCAAAGTTTCATGGGTCACATAAATGTCCAGCCTCAAATATTTAGATTGAAAATTTTGCTTTCATTTAAATTTGGCGAAAATTTAAATGGAGCGAAAATTTCCAGGTATACAGTAATATTTTCATGCCTTTAAATATGTCTGATTTCTGGCACCCTTTAATCATCATCCATTGGTGTCTTATTCTATACAGTCAGCATTCACTATTTTATAGTTTCAAATATTTGGAGTTTGTACTTGTTGTTTTAGACATTGT
Organism: Atrina japonica; assembly: GCA_030159075.1. NCBI lineage: Eukaryota > Metazoa > Mollusca > Bivalvia > Pterioida > Pinnidae > Atrina > Atrina japonica. The sequence goes on from BROG01000004.1 coordinate 2,876,378, forward strand.
AACATCTTGACCCAAGACTACATGTTGTTCATCGGCCAGCCACACCTGAAACAAAAACATCAGTTGTAGCCGAACAACTTGTTCTCAGCAAAAAAATTAGAAATCTGTATCATATATACATAATGTCTGGCTAGTGGTTATATGCAGTTTATTTATTTTTATATAAACATAATACGTAAATCTGATAAACCAGCTGATCAGGGATTTTTTTTTCACTCTTTTGACAAATATATCACAGCTGGAGGCCCACAATTTTCCAGACATTTGGGAGTTTTGAATTTCAAATGTTTATAGTTGCAGTGAGAAATTCTCATAGCCAACGACCACTATTTGAACACACATATGTGAGAACTAGTAAGTGTGCAAAAAAATAAGTTATAATCAAATCTAGGATATAACCGTAAAATTGATCGGTTCTCCTGGTGTCTTTTCCAAGCTCTTGAACGTAACACTTGGGAATCAAAAACTTACATGGACCACTGCCAGAATCCGACTCTTAGCTTTATGTATTTTACTTTCAGATTTGGATTTTTATATATGCCAGGCGCTAATACTCCAGATGGAATTTGGAAGTTTAAGTGGCAGTGAGAAATTTATCCTTCAGGTATAGAATGCTTACACTCCATAGAGGAAAGTAATTAATGACCTATGTGTACTTACAGTGTCATCAGTAATCCTGTATTCTAAGGTAAGTGATTTTTTTTAAGATTGTACTGCACACAAGGTCATGCAGGATTGCTTTGATACTGTCTTAAGAAAACATCCTGTGTGTCAAATTGTATGCTAGTATTTGACGTAAAGTTTGAACTTGCATGTAATTTGAAGTATTATAGATTTAGTCATTAGTCCCCAGATTTCAAACAAGTGTGAGAGTATAAAAGTATGATGTATCTTTTTACCCATGTTGTTTGTTTGAAAGTTTCATATATATTTTTTAAACATTAGCTAATACTACAATGATTTAGAGCATCATGGACAATTTCAAGGTCAGCATTCTTTTAACAAAGAATATTTGACCTAAAAGCACAAAGTTCAAGGTCATGGCAGCAATTACAATGTAATATTGAGATTAACAGGTCATATGTAGTTGTGTCCCTATAAATTTCAGTACAGCTCTCTTTTAGAGAATTATGCCACTTGGTGTAAAATAAATTGGACAAAACTTTCCATAGCCCTGTCATGCTATGCATTTGCTTGTTATCCCCTCGTGATGAGACGCCGAGGGGATATAGGGATCTGCCCGTATGTACTGTATTTGTCTGGAGCTCTCAAACCATGCATGACAATTTCATCAAACTTCATACACGTCAAGACCACATCGAGGCAGAGTGCACTGTGTAAGAAACATAACTCTTGCTCCCGTTTTCACAGAGTTATTCCCCTTTGTAAACAAATTTGATTAACAGATCACATTCCACTTGTGTCAGCCTGTTCAATTCATAATTCACATTCATCATCATGATTCTGCTGCGAGGGGTTAGTAATGTCTGTGATGCCTTGTTTTTCTTTGGAACTTTAGTAATACCATTATGTAGCTACTTGTGCTCCTAAAGTTAATTTTCATTACAGATCTTTCAAGAATCTTAAAAGATCTTTCATACAAATAAATTGGATAAGTTTTTCATAAAATAATTTCCATGTCCTGCTATGTATTCACTTATTATATAATGGAATTTCATAAAAATATGAATTATGGCCGTTCTTTATAGAGTTATTCCCCTTTATATAAAAAAAAAAAAATACAAACTTTCTGGCTAGCTAAGCTTTTGCTCATTTGCCATTGAATTTTTTAAAGTTTTTATTAAGTTGCTATACCTTTTGGCTATATTTTTTGGCTATATCATCTGCCTATAAGATATTTTTGTATTACAACCTTTTATGAGATTGTTATGCCCTTCTATCAGATAAAAGGTGAACAAAATTTTGTCCGGCTATGCGTTCACTCATGTTTCAGTGGAGTTTTGTGTGTGAAGTGGCATTTTCATTGGTAGTTTAGCCTCTTAAAATGATTATGCATTATTACCCTTTTTATAGAATGATTCCCCCCCCCAAAAAAATGAACACAATCTTATCATATAGTACTGGGGAATTATAATTATATGCTAATTTTTTCAATGGATTCTTTTAAAATATTTGTGTAAAGTGGTACTACCATATGAAGTTAGACCACTTGCTTTACATAAGGGCTTTTACAGTCTGGCAGTAAGCAGTTAGGGTGGTATACATGTTGTCCCCTCAGTGACAGCTCCACCTATATTTTGTACAAAATATAATTACTCAGTATTGCCACAGATAAAGATTTTTGTAAAGCTGATAAGATTTAGTATTGCTAAAAAAAACTGATAATTAAAAACATTACTATGTCTGAAAATACTTATAATTGGCCTGCTTCATCAATTGCATTTTGGAATTAACTCATCAACCCCTAAAAAACAATTGACTCTTCTGTCAATCAAAGACTTAGACTAGACTGTGTCTTTAGGGGCAACTACAGCTCTGGTCTTCTACTAAACATAAGATAATTTCAGTATAATCATATTTGTACTTGGCCTGCCTAGCCAATCATATTTCATTATTATCTGAAGTTAAGTAAAATTCCCAGATTTGAGTACTACTCAAGTTTTATAATGACTGGTCTTGTACTAAAAGATTAACTCATTTCAGTTTGCAGTTTTTTCCAGTGAACTAATTCTAAGCTGCTGTTTAGTGGATGGCTGCTCTTCTGTGGAATTTCATTTTATGCACTGGGTACATTAATATTTAAATTTCTGTGAGCTGCATGCATCCCTAGATATAAGTGAGAGCCTTTGATCTTTAGTTAGCTCAAGTAAGTACACTGCCTCTAGAAATAAGTTTTACTTTAATTTCAAATACCATATCTCTGATCAATAGTTAGGTCATTTCACAAGCTATAAGCTATACTTGAATTTCAGACCTATACCTGAGATCTAGGTATACTACTACTTCTGAGCTGTACTTAAGGTCTAAGTACATGTATACTACTTCTGAGCTGTACTTAAGGTCTAAGTGCATGTATACTACTTCTGAGCTGTACTTAAGGTCTAAGTACATGTATACTACTTCTAAGCTGTACTTAAGGTCTAAGTACATGTATACTACTTCTGAGCTGTACTTAAGGTCTAAGTATACTACTTCTGAGCTGTACTTAAGATCTAAGTATACAACATCTGAGCTGTACTTAAGGTCTAAGTACATGTATACTACTTCTGAGCTGTACTTAAGGTCTAAGTACATGTATACTACTTCTGAGCTGTAATTAAGGTCTAAGTATACAACATCTGAGCTGTACTTAAGGTCTAAGTATACTGCTTCTGAGCTGTACTTAAGGTCTAAGTATACTACTTCTGAGCTGTACTTAAGGTCTAAGTATACAACATCTGAGCTGTACTTAAGGTCTAAGTATACTGCTTCTGAGCTGTACTTAAGGTCTAAGTATACTACTTCTGAGCTGTACTTAAGGTCTAAGTATACTACTTCTGAGCTATACTTAAGGTCTAAGTATACTGCTTCTGAGCTGTACTTAAGGTCTAAGTATACTACTTCTGAGCTATACTTAAGGTCTAAGTATACAACATCTGAGCTATACTTGAGGACTGTATACTACCTCTGAGCTATACTAGAGATCTGAATGTGTATACTACCTCTGAGCTATACTAGATATCTAAGTATACAACCTCTGAGATATACTTGAGGACTAAGTATACAACCTCTGAGGACTAAGTATGAATTTCACTAAGGCTGTTTAGTGCAGTACATCTGTGCACTACCTCAGAATTGTAATTAGATTGAATATACAACCTCTAAGCTGTTAAAAGATTGCATATGCAACCTCTGTGCTATACTTGAGGACTAAGTATACAACCTCTGAACTATACTTGAGGACTAAGTGTACAACCTCTGTGCTATACTTGAGGACTAAATATACTATCTTAGAGTTTCACTAAGGTTGTTGAGCACAATACATCTGCACTACCTCAGAACTGTAAGTGGATTGAATATATAACCTCTAAGCTATTAATAGATTGAACATACAACCTCTGAGCTATATTCTTGAGAACTAAGTATACAAACTCTGAGCTATACTTGAGGACTAAGTATATTACCTCTGAGCTATACTTGAGGACTAAATATACAACCTCTGAGGTATACTTAAGGTCTAAGTATACAACCTCTGAGCTATATTCTTGAGAACTAAGTATACAAACTCTGAGCTATACTTGAGGACTAAGTATACAATCTTTGTGCTATACTTAAGGACTAAGTATACTACCTCTGTTTCACTAAGGCTGCTTGCAATACATTTGTGCACTACTTCAGAACTGTAAGTAGATTGAATATACAACCTCTAAGCTATGAATAGATTGAATGTACAACCTCAAAACTATTATTAGATTTAATATACAACCTCTGAGCTATACTAAAAATGGATGAGTATTTTACCTCTTAGCTGTAAGTAGATTGATTACATGACCTCAGAGCTTTTTGAGCTATAAATAGGACAAGTACATACACCACCTCTGAATGCTAAATTTTTGGGTTGAGTAAATTACCTTTAAGCTATAAATAGACTGAATTCCAACATCTGAGCTATTAATAGATTAAGTATACATCACCTCTGAATGGGAAATAAAATGAGCACTTCACCTTTGTGCAATGAATAAATTGAGTTTGCAATCCCCTGAGCTGTAATTAGATTAAAAAGGGATAGAAATAAGCAGGTACCCAGTAGCCCATGGCAAGTAAAAACAGAGCTGGGCGAATAGATTTCACAGTGTGTTAGCCCAGGTGGCTACTGAAAATTTGGGGGTATATCTTGCACTTTCACAAATTTCAACTGATATTCTTGTAAACTGAGTATACCTTGCTACATGTAGTTAATGTATGAACTACATTGAAATAGGTTTTCCTAGTAAGATTTTCAAAGTAGCATTTTATAGCAAATTTGTGGGCTTCCAGCCCATTAAATAAGATCCAAAAATTCCTGACATATGAGCCCAGAGGGCTCCTTGATTGCAGAGTTTAATTTCTATACCTAATAAGAGCTATATTCAGACATAAAAAACCTTATATTCCTATAAATTTTGTGAAAATAGAGTTAGGTTCAGTGTTGTATTCATCTACAAATAATAAGGTTGAGTTGATCAATTGCAAGTGAAAAAGTGCAAAACCTGAATTTCTCAAGCAATTTCCACAAAATATATAGGGATTAAAGATTTTTTTATGCCTGTGTATATCTCTTTTTTGTAATTGTATATCAATCTAAATAGTAAAAAAAGGAAAGAAATGTTTTTGAAAAAAATGCCCCCTTTAAGTACACCATCCCTGATTTTAGATATGTTTGTGTACCTTACCATTTACTTTTAATAACTTACTAATATTTTTATTCAATTTGTTTACAAAAAAATATCAAGTCCATGATCGTAATTGACATGAACTCATTCACCAGTTTTTGATGAGTTAAGTGCATTCTCATTTATACAAACATTTAACACATGTTGTACGATCAATGATCACGATTCTTCACCGATTCTTCACCCGTCTTGTATTCAAAATTTCAGAACTGTGAGATAGTGTAGGAAAAATGCTTGACATAACCACAAACACTGGTTCTAACAAGTGTATTTTGAGGATATTTTTATTGTTGCAATATGTATTATGGAACATGAGTCAGATTTCCAATTTAGTCATCACACAAATTGCCCAAATGTTTGTTTTTATGAGAACATTTGATATTCTGTATCTAGACGGTTTGATATATCATACAATTTCTGTATAAAACTAAAAATTATGCAAATAATCTTATAAATTGTCGCTGCTACTGTAAATCTAATAAAAACCATTATCTTCTTTTTAATTTTCATTGTTTATCTAGTTCGAATATCTCCATTTAACAACAAATGTGTACAAAAATGTGAATTGGACTTATACACGCACAGTCACTGGAAGAACCAAAATGTCTTTCCATACATGATTTCAGAGTCAAAGACATAAAGTGTTCTCCTCAAGATAATGTGGAATTCTCACTTACTTCTCATGCATTAACTAATAGTAATAAGTTTAACATTTCAATTCATGGAAATTTCATTATCAGAGAACATGCTCTGGGAAAATGTTTTTTTCTGAAATTAAATCAGACAAACTAATCTCCAATCTTGGCTTGTCCAATATGACTGAAAACAATTTATTATTATTATGTGTGCTTTGAGTTGAAAAAATAATCCCGATGGTTTCTTTACAAAGTTGCTGTTGATGACGTATCTGGAGCTAAGTTTATTTACTTTGGCTTTGTAATTGAATCCTGCTCTCTAAGTGTAAACATCATTTTGCCAGAGTTTGTTTACCAAAACACACAGATCAACAATATGCCATGATTGAGCAGCAATATAGCATTACAGTCCAGAAAACATACAATACCATTCAAACGGTATCAACGACCCCTGGTGGCTGAGGTTATGGAAGGTCATTCTAAAACCATTAAAGTGAGTCTGTAATAGGTGCATTCACAAGCTAAGCACTTTAGTAGCATCTAATTAGTTAAACATGTAGAAAGAATGTTGTAGTTATGACCTTTGACCACTCTTTTGGAGGCAAGCACCTGCTGGCTGTATAAATTATGTCGGCTGTCCCATTCTGCCATTTTTCATCTTTATTTTGGAGATATTTAATCTCTGATGATGAGATTATCCTTGGTCATTAAAGTTTAGAAATCTGATCCAGAAAGAACACTAAATAAAGCAATTTCTCTTCTTTAGCAGGACACATCTTCCTAAACTTGACTGTTTGATGTTAATTTATTTTGACAATTCTTATCACTGTTAAAATCAAATTACAGGTTCTTGCAATAAACCTCCAACATATATATCATCTTTGAACTGACCAAAGTGAGATATAGGAAGAAACATACAATTTTATCATTGGATAGGGGTATCCATGGATATTAAAGGGTAGAATGTTTTACTGGAACCTTCACCAAATTTATGTGAGGGTGGGCCCTATAGATTATCAGATAATGTAATTTGCCATTTTTTCACTTAACAATTGTCATTGAAGGATTTAGAAATAAAGACCTTTACCATGGCCTGTTTCTATCTTCTTTAATGTTTGAGAAAATCAGGCTTTGTACCTGGACCTTAAACCTTTAGCTAAACTTACCCTGACATGGAACATATATTTTAAGTCTTGTCTATCACGGTAAATGACCTGAGATTTTCACTGCATGTTGCCAAGTGCTTGGCAAAGAAAGAGCTAGGCAAGGAAAGTGTTTTGCAAAGAGACGGTCACTGTCTGTTTTAAAGTCTGTATTCTGGAATTGGACCCAGGACCATCTGCTCTAAACAATTGTACCACAGTGGAGCCTATACTTTAGAGACCACCCCGTCTGCCACTGTCCTACAAGACAGGTGATCTCTCAAAAGAGGTTGTATTTAAATTATTATTTATCCAAGTGGTTTTCAAAATGTGCAACTATTAAAATGTATGAACTTACCATTTTTAATTCGTTCAGCTTTAAATTTGTCCACTAACTAAAATGGAGGGTGGGTGGGAGAGGAGCAAAAATTTTGCCTGTATACAGTACTGATCTGTCACTTTAAAACAGGTGATATTTATATATCACCATTTGTGTTTATTCAGGTGCCATCTTCAAATTCCTGAAATCACATGACATTAGTGTGATATGGTTTTTTGTTGTTGTTCAAAATTAATTTTTAACCCTTTTTTTATTTTTCAAAGCCACAAAACATGTTTGTTTTGTTTTCAGAATGTTATCAACAGTTTATGTGTAGGTGTGGCCTCAAATGAATCTTTGAACGTAATGACTCTGAAATATTACCAGATAATCCTTCACCTTGACCTTGCTGTCTGTTTACACAGCTGTTGACCTTTCCACTCCATTTGCCTTCCATGTAACCTCCCTATCATCAAATGCAAAGAAGCCATTACAACACATTCTCTTTCCATGCAAATTTTCCTCTATTTCTTTACTATCATAGTAAAATTTGGTGTTAAAAGGCTGCAGCCCTAGTCCCCCTTCTTTCTGCACATCTGATCTCTCTCTCTTTCTCTCTCTCTCTCTCTCTCTCTCTCTCTCTCTCTCTCTCTCTCTCTCTCTCTCTCTCTCTCTCTCTCTCTCTCTCTCTCTCTCTCTCTTTCTCTCTCTCTCTCTCTCTCTCTCATGGTCTCTGTCTGTCTCTCTCCTGGTATCTGTCTCATGGTCTCTGTCTGTCTGTCTGTCTGTTTCTCTCATGGTCTCTGTCTGTTGCTCACTTTTATGGTTGCTGTCTGTTGCTCACTCTCATGGTCTCTGTCTGTTGCTCACTTTTATGGTTGCTGTCTGTTGCTCACTCTCATGGTCTCTGTCTGTTGCTCACTTTTATGGTTGCTGTCTGTTGCCCACTCTCATGGTCGCTGTCTGTTGCTCACTTTTATGGTCTCTGTCTGTTGCTCACTTTTATGGTCACTGTATGTTGCTCACTTTCATGGTCGCTGTCTGTTGCTCACTTTCATGATCTCTGTCTGTTGCTCACTTTCATGGTTGCTGTCTGTTGCTCACTTTCATGGTCTCTGTCTGTTGCTCACTTTCATGATTGCTGTCTGTTGCTCACTCTCATTGTGTCTGTTTCTCTTTCTCTTTTGCTATATATCCTGAATGACCCCTCCCTTGTACTGCCTTCTACTACTTGTAACATTATCAGGTTTCTTTGGGGATCATTTAAAATGGTGAAATGATAAGATATACAGGTTGTATCTTGGCTCCATGACATTTGCAACACTTGAAATGATCTAGTAGTTTTTTTTGTTTGTGGAAATTGATTCTGACCAAAAATACATATTATGCTAATGCATGTCATAACTCTGATTTCTGAAAATGAGTTTAGAAAAAGCAAAAAGTTTTCAAAAACAGGAAAAAAATTCATTTGAAATGTGAACAGGTTACAATTTAAACATATCAATATAAAAAATGATACTAAAAACCCATCAATTTAAATGACAAAAGCAACAGGGCAAAACTTGTGCAGATAATGGCACCTGCAAAGTCAGGTACAGGGCTAATTATCTCTACACCTTTCTATGTTACCTTTGTACAGGTGTTCAAACTGACAACCTTTGATCCAACTGCCAGAATGTTTTTTTTTGTTTTTTTTGCCTCAGATTTAAGAAAGAATATGAGAGCTTTAGATAAGGAAGACAGAAGTTGGCTGATCTGTTAGTTTTTAAGTGTTTGTTGATTAAGTATAAAATAAGGTTTCGGCAAGTCATCAACAGCTTTCAGTGTAGATAATGTATACTGGCACAGTGTAATTCTACATATGGTTGGAATGCAGTAATATCAGATGGCTCCTACCTGGTGTCTGGCAAACAAATGTTTGTATCAACACTGCATGATGAAGTGTAAAATGTAATGGTGAAGTGACTGTAATATATACCTCTATTCAGATAGGACTGTATTGTCTAGTAACTGTGTATGGTATGATAGAGAACTCCAAGTGGTGTTGTCTTAAAGGTACTGTGATACATATACTAGGGGCAACATTTCTGTGCTTCTGATCAGTAGTGTTGCAATACAGTTGAAACGGTCATGAGAGACCACCCTTTCTGCCACTGAAATGCTCTTTCAAAGACTGTCATTTCTACGACCAGAATTTTATTTTCGCTTCATCTTATATATCTAATTTTACTTGATGAGTTGAATATAAGTACATTTACGTGTTTGTTGAATGTTACCTTAAACAATTACATAAAAGTAAAAACAAAAATAAAAAGCCTGTATTTTGGGCTTTTCTACATATATTTAATTACATTGTAGTTCAATCCAAATCCCTTACCTGGTAAATCATTTTAAGTGCATGGTGAAAAATTACAAAACTTTAACCAAAACCTTAAATGGAGGGACAGAAACAGACATAATATACACCCACCCCTCTGTTTCATTGGTAGAGAACAACAAAAGACAACATTGACCCTATAAATAGAATTCAGATTTCATTTCTACCTGGTTAGATATATCAAAATTAAAAGTTCTACAACAAGCAACAAACTGATGGAGGAAACCTTCAAAGACAATACATTTAAGATGATAATGAAAATTATATATATAACATGCATGTTGTATACCGGGGAAATGAGTGCAAAGGTGCATGAAAGTGTTAAGTCTCCAAACTTAGCAATGGCATTAAATGTATATAAAAACAAACGTATACAAACTACCTGGAGTAGATGAAAGTAACATAACTCTGTATCAAGACTGCCGTCTGCAATACTTGAGCTCAAATCAAATATAAAATAATAAATCTAACTATAGCAATCATTGCCCTAGACACTGGGTTGGTCATTTAACATTTAATTTTGTGTAAAACATTGTAGAAAAACTATATATCTGATATATATTAAAACTAATTTCACAGAACCATCTCTGCTCCAATGCTATATATTGACCCCCATGCACTAAGGTTGACCTTATGACCTTGCCTGACAGTCATATATAGATGAGACCCCCAAATAATGAAGTTTAAAGAATTAATATTTAATTTGATGTTATTTTTGTAACAATGTCTCAGCAAAATCAGCAGAATTTCCACTTATATCTCTCCGAAAAGTTGACAAGACAATGATTTTGATGTTATAAGGTATCGGTACACTGAAATCAATGTTCATTGCCAGACACTTTGTGACATATATTTTTCAGTATTTTCATGCATCAAATTAAATATTTATGCTGTGTAGCACATATCTATTTGCTTAAAATACTTCAAATCCTGTGAGAAATTGAATCTTACACTTATAAATTCTATCAAATCACAAAGAAATTGAATATTTCAAAACCTAAACAGCGTAAATAAAACCTGTCACACAGATTTATGCCAGTTTTATTTTTAGAAGTCTATTTTTAGTAACAAGTAAAGAGTTAGGGTACATTTTTTTTGGATTTTATTATTTGTTGTTTTATTCCATTTCAAATGACAAATAACACTTACAGTAGATGAGAGTATAAAATTTTAGCTTGTGGTTGCTATACAGAGATTCATGAATGATATTGGTCAAGATTTTTTGTTATACTAGCCAGCTAGTAGGGCTGTAACAATACATCAAACTATCGATGCATCGCATTAGTGCACTGTCCATTCTGATATATTTTACTTTATCAAATAAAATATACAAGGTGACTACTTTAGTAGTCATGTTGTGTATTTTATTTGATAACATAAGATATATCAGAGTGAACAGCACCTTCCAACAGTCATGCAGCAATTGCAATAGTAAATTGGCAGTGCAATAGACAATCGCAATAGTGAGTTAGACTATCGATAATTTCAGTAGTTTTAATTTGCTACATAAAAGTTAAGGTAAATGCTAAATTATTAAATAATTTAAAAAGCATACATTGTATATATATATATATATATATATATATTATATATATATATATATATATATATATATATATATATAATATATATATATATATATATATTATATATATATATATATATAATTTTATCATTGAAGATTACCAATAGGGTATTAGGTCCCTCTCACATGAATATACATTCATGAAAAACAATTTAAATCATTGAAAAACTGTCAGTATTTACAAGGTCTTTCTGTCACTGAAGTTTTTTCATTAGGTTTTATCTTATAGTTGTTAACAACTCAAAAACTATCACAATAGTATTGCAATAGTATGTGTCAATAGTAAGAGTATTGGAATAGTGATTTCCTCAATAGAAATGCTGTTGTAATAGTTCAAATCAACGTCAGTAGTGAGCACTACCAGCTAGTATATTAGCTGATGATATGGAACCAGCCAGTAGTAAGAGAAGGAACTATACCATGACAAGTGGTTTTATAAATCCTTAAGACATATAGTGTGATATGTAAAAGATAAGCATGACAGCTGCACAAAACTAATTGACATTGTTGAACTGGTGCTGTTGGTTATAGTTGCATGTAGTGATAATTTCAAACATTTTAAAGACCCAGAAAAGTTTGAGGAGGGTGGGCATGTTGTATTATCATCCTGTATAAACATATAGCTACTGTATACTGGGAAATTTTCACTTCCGTTTAATTTTCACCATTTTTGCCCTAAGGTGAGAGGGCAGAATTAAAATGAAAGCAAACATTTCAAGCAGATTTATCGAAGCACAGACATATACATGTGGTCCATGAGATTATGGGAATTGAGGGCAAATTTAAAGATGGGATAAATATGTTTTCTATGGTAAAAGGGCAAAAATTGTGCGAAAATTTCCAGGTATACAGTATTTTTATGCTACTAGAGTTTATTTAATACATGTTCTGATATAATCATGGAATCAACTTATTATGCCCCGAGGGATCATACAAAGGATCATATTATTTGTGATCTGTTTGTCTTTTTACATCATTTTGGTTTCTTTTAAATACATGTGTACACTACATGTATTTCTTTCTCCAAATTGGAACCAAATTTGGTATACTGCTGTATATCTTTGAGATTTAAAACTCCAACATGGACAATGTTAAGCAATATTTGAAAGAGTTGCTGGACATAAACTCATTGACCCTCTGTAGCCATATTTGGACTCATCCATTTCAAAGAATAGTAAAGTCCACTGTCAGAATTCAGGAGTGTGTGATTTAGAATCTAAATTTTACAATAATTTGATATGCACTCTTAACTTGTTCATTTCTGATTCATGACAGTATACCATACTTTTTATTGATTTGGGCAAGTCTAACTGTGATCAACGGGGATAATGAGGTAAAATCTTCATGAATGTCTTGGCTCATTGGGACATAGTCTTTCTCAAACAGATCTTGTTTTTGTGTTTCACCTTGCCTGTTACACATACATTTTTATGCATCTCAGTATTTACTGTAGAGATATTATAAGTGACATTCTTCCAGCTCATCATTTCTGCTCGGTTCACCTTTTCAGGAAGTTCAGACGTCATCCAACTCATCTGAATATTGTGAGAAAACTCTGGCTTGTAACCGAATATGATTGTGTAAACTTTCGAATGTGTCTTAAGTGGAGTTAGTTTGTTATTCTAGTGTTGATGTTACTGCATTGTGAAAAATAATGTAAACATATGATGGAGTCATACTACAGGAAGTCACCAAATCACAGACATTTAAGACATATTTTTGTCTTGGAAGGGAAATTTACTGGAAGTGCTGTATCAATAACATTTTTATCACATTGCAGGATTTTACTCAATGGCTGTACAGTTTCTATGGCAACAATTAAATATTTGTCATAGAATATTTTTAAAGAAACTAATTCAGATTGTACAGAAACATTTCAAATAGAATTCTATCCACAGAATTACAGTCAATACTTTGCGTTTGTGCTATGATCTCATTTTTCTCAGATTTGTAGCCCAGTGTTTGGTCTGTATACTGTATATACATGTACCAAGAAATGCTCACCCTTTCGCCTTTATACTACAGAAAACATATATACCCCATCTTAAATTGGCCATATATCGTCGTAGTATCGGGCCATGAAAAACAGAAATCATTGTAACCCACGTACAGGTTACGCTAAAAGGAATTACCATAACCTGCAGGTTACGATAGCAATAGTGAAGACTTAAAAAATGAAATTCGTTGAGAACGAAAAGGAGGTTATGTAATTTGTATTTGTTGTAACCTTCACGTAACCTGAACAATCACTCCTGTGTTATCTTGTGGTCTGTAGTCTCATGGATGACACATATTTCCATGCTTCAATTATTTAGCTTAAAAAAGTTTAAACTTTATTTATTTTACAACGATTGACAAACAAGATAAAGCAACTTATATAATTATATCTCGTTGGCACCAATGATGGCATGCGGGGAGAAAATCAGAGTACACAGAGAAAACGCACATGTTTGAGTTGGCTATCATCATACCATCTTACACACTCACCTGTCAAATCCAAGGATCGAACTTAGTTTGCATTGGTGAGAAGCGAGTATGCTAACCACTGCACTACCTGGACACCCCAATTATTTAGCTTCAAAATTTTGCTTTCTTTAAATTTCACCCTACTACTGCCATACTATCTCACATACTCCCCTCTCAAATCCAATGATTAAACTTGGTGCAAAAAAAACCCAAAAAACCCCCAAAAAACGAGATTTAAAGATGAAAATAATGATTAAAAAGAATCTGTAATTTCTTTACGAGGATCATTTTGCGGATGAAAAATTGAGCATATATACAAATCTGTAAACAGAAAATAAATACATGATACATTTATAATACAAGTGTATGTATACATGTACACAAACAACGTATAGTCAACCAGCTAGGACTTCTAGGAAACCCATAGGTGAGATCAGGTGACTTGGAAAAGTGAGCATTTCCTGTCAACCGTAAATCTCATGTCAGTTCAAGAAAAAGGGGAGATAACTCTTTGTCAGTTTAGGTTCCAGTAGTTTATAGCATTATGCTCTAATCACCTGGCCAAGCCTTTAACAGAATACAATTTTTGAGTGCTGTGTAAAGCATCGGTAAAATAAATACAGTAAAACCTGCTTTAGTGACCACCTGTGTATAAAGACCACCTGGTCTTAAAGACTGCTGTCCCCAATAGTACCTTTTTGTATACAAATCAACCTCTATATAAAGACCACCTGGTCATAAAGATTATCTTTGCTGTCCTCAATAGTACCTTTTTGTATACAAATCAACCTCTATATAAAGACCACCTGGTCATAAAGATTATCTTTGCTGTCCCCAATAGTACCTTTTTGTATACAAATCAACCTCTATATAAAGACCACCTGGTCATAAAGATTATCTTTGCTGTCCTCAATAGTACCTTTTTGTATACAAATCAACCTCTATATAAAGACCACCTGGTCATAAAGATTATCTTTGCTGTCCTCAATAGTACTATCTGTGTACAAATCAACCTCTATATAAAGACCACCTCCCTATAAAGACTGGTTTTGTTGTGTCCTTAAGAGGGTCTTTATATACAGGTTTCACTATACAGTCTTTCTGATAGATATAGAATTATATGTAGACATGTGTTGAATATGGTACGATATAGTGGGACCCCACTATTAAGATCACCTAACTGACTGACTTACAGTGGTCCGATTAATGAGGTGATCTTTTAGGGATGTTCTGTACTCATGAGATATTTATCAAGAGACTGGAAATTTATGGTCTGAAATGTGAGGTGGTTTCCTAAGCAAGGTGGTCCTTAGAAGGGGTTCCACTGTATTAACATACAGTAGTATAAAATTCACATGTAGCCTCCAGGGTTCCTTGTTTTTCTGCAAATGCATAATATTGAATGCCTGATTCAGGGTGGTCTTTAGATATATATTCCTGTTCATCTGCCGTCTCCAGACTTGCATATTCACTTGGGTTGTAATTGAAGACACATAATACAATATTTTAGTGGTTTAACTAAAACCCAAAATGTGTAAGATATGTATAACCAGTCTATTATTGTGTTTAATGGGTTTGAAAAGGTTAAAAAAAAAAGAACCAAAAATTGACCAAATAAGAGATGAAAATAGATGACCGAATTCTTTTGTGAATTGTTCTTTAATTGGAGAATAATTTACCATTTTTTAAGGGGGAGGGGTATTGATGCAAGACTAACATTTATCTAATTAATGAGAATGTTGCCCTTTAACATCCAGTGACTTAGTTACCAGCACTACGTTAAAATATAATGCAGTAATTGTTTGGAGCAAAGGAAAAAATCTTTTGAATAGAAATATCTCTATGCTACCCACAAAACAGTTCTCCTGTGGAGAAAAAAAATAAATCACAGTGTTAAATTAGCCAGCATTAATCTTCATGGCTCAAGAGGAAGCTCGCCAAATTTTGTATTTCTCGTTAATTTTCCTTTGTTTGTACCATTTGTCAACATAATTTGATGAATTTTCAAAAAGTTAATGAGTAGATTTTGACCAGTAAACCTACTTAATTGGGTATTGGTTCTAATTCGCCTTATGTGTATTTCATGGTTTCATTAAATGTAGAGTTCAAACCTTCCTTTATCTTACAAATTTGTCACTAGGGAAAAAGCTGTGTCTGTCCTTTGTCCCATTACAAGATTACTGATACTGGCTGATCAGATACTTCTTTTCCAATTTTTGTTTTATTTTGATCTAATTTACTAATTTTTTATACAAAGTTTATGAAGTGCCTTATTTTACTTCTGACAGAGAAAATGTTTCACCAAAATGAATCTTTAGGTAAATTGTCGTCAATTTTTACTTATGCTGTGAGCCTACACTGATACAGTGAGTGCACTTAGAGGTAAAATTTTTGAAACACTCAAAATGTAGATTATCATTTGATTGAAGGTATATAGAGGAAATAAATTAGAATAGTGTCTAAATGATGTGGAGATACTTTAAAATTGATAAAATCTTGTCAAGATTTTGAGATTTCTTGATTTCTGAAGTGACAGTAGATCTATACAATCAAGTACTACTGTAAACTTTTCATCATTTTTTTGTTTTTTTTGTTTTTTTTTTCGGGGCGGACTACACAATTGATACAGGGACAATTTTATTAAGTTGTCTCCTGATAATCCATCAAACATGCTTATCATTCTACTTCTTCCCATGCTGAATGAAATGAAGCTGTGATCTAGAATACAAAATGATTTGGAACTGATGAACTAACCATACTGCAGTTTACATGCTTGTCACCAAAACTCCACATTAAATTTCCCCTTACTTGCCCACTTCCTTCAATAAACAAGATATCACCGAATGTCCTCAATGTAAATATTTCAAAATCAGAAGTGACCTTCATGACTTTCAGCTGAAGTCATGTGATCTGAGTACAAACTATTTTGAAAAAATTGATCGGAATGGAACAACTCGAAAATGGTCTATTCAAGGCAAGCCTTGTTTTACAGTTTACAGCTGTATGGGCATCATCTTGTCCTCTTCTTCACATTGTCAGATGTTTATTTCTTTTACTGCAAGATATGTGCAATGGAAATATGTGCGATGAAAATACCGTATTCGACCCATTAAGTGCCCATCTCCCTATAATGGCCCCTCCCCCTTTTTTACATATGATCGAGAATCTTTTCTACCTGATTGACAAGGAGATGTGGACCTGAAAAACCGTAAGTAACAGTTTATCTGTAGCTGCCATGAGCTACAGAATTATGTTGATAGGTGTCCTCGGTAATAACTACAACAACTTTACCACTGTACCTTAAAAAAAAAAAATCAACTGTTTTACGTTAATTTGACTATTAATCAGTCCCATTAAGCACCTACCCCCTTTTTACTGATTTATGTAGCACCCTGGGTGCTTAATGGATTGAATACTGTATGTCACTTGTAAAACCTTGAACTATTGCACCATTTCATTTTGAGATTCACTCACCAGCAGTAATTACTCTAAATTGTTAAACGAAAAAGTTATTGCATAGCCGTTACAGAGAAATTTGTCCAAATTGCTAAATGAACTTGTTAGAAATTGTAACAGAGTTAAATGAAGTATATTAATATGTTAAAAAGCTAATATCATGGTGTTCATGCCTTGTAAGATTTCGAAGATTTGATTTTATGGAAGAAACCTCCGTTTCTGCTTTAGGCAATTCTTTGTATTATTAGTCACATCTTCACAACCATAACAAAAAAAAAATTGTTTGAATCTGCTAAAGAGTAATTAATGCAGCCATTTGCTAACGAATGTTTAATGAGCCATCTAATGGGATGCAAAGTAATTTGGCAGATATGTTTTGTAGATAATATGTTAAAATTCCTGTACACATAAATTCCTTTTTGTCATCTCTATCGAGATAAAAAATACTTTCCATGTGAAAAATTGTTTTAGTCTAGAAAAAATATTCTTTGAAAGGAAAAACTAAGAAATATTTAACAGCTAGTGTTTGGATAATAGGACCCATCAAGCTGCCGATTTGAGCGTTAACGAATGTATTATTTGCGATAAATCAAACATGTTTTTTGTTTAACTCTTACATGATAATTTTTTTGCATCTGATTTCTTTGTTTTTCATACAAACATAAACTCACTTGTTTTTGTAATGCGTTATAATCTCAAGGATATTTTCTTATGATTTAGGTAATTAATAAAAACCTTCTGTACTCTCTACGGTCATGCACAAAGAAACAGATATAATGTTAAAAACAGAAACATCAAAGACAGCTCCTTTTGTTGTGATTCACATAATCTCTATAATCTGTCGAAAATACAGTATAAAAAGCCATCTTAAGTAAAAACAGAAATCACAACTCCAATATCATTTCTTTCACTCCCACTTATGTCGCCAAGTAAGAGTTTACTTGGTACAAAACCAAAAAATGATTGTTCCGAAAATAAACAAAGATATGACGTAATTTTTCATAAATCATCATTTCAAGTTTATATACTCTAAAACCCTTGAAAATATCAAATGCAATGGGGAAAAAAATCCACAATAAGTGAAACATGTGGCACATTAACTTAAAGGGGACATTAGCTGTTTTTTTTGTTTTTTTTTCAAAAAGATTTCCCCCATTTTTACTTCCAGATTGATATACAAAAGGAGGTATACACAGACATAAACATTCTTAAATTCCTATATATTTTGTGAAAATTGCTTGAGAAACCCAGGTTTGGCACTTTTTCAATTGCGACTGATTAACTTAACCTTACTTTTTATATATGAATACCACTCTAGACCTGACTTATTTTCACAAAATATATAAAAATGTAAGTTTATTTATGCCTGTGTATAACTCTTATTTGTTATTGTACATCAAATACAAGTAGTAAAAGTAAAAAAAAAAATTGAAATAATTTTGTCGAAAAATACAGATAATGCCCCTTAAAATCTGTCTCTGTCTCTCTCTGCATCTCTGTCTCTCTGTCTCTGCATCTCTGTCTCTCTGTCTCTGTCTCTCTCTCTCTCTCTCTCTCTCTCTCTCTCTCTCTCTCTCTCTCTCTCTCTCTCTCTCTCTCTCTCTCTCTCTCTCTCTCTCTCTCTCTCTCTCTCTCTCTCTCTCTCTCTCATATGCCACTAAATAAAAGTTCACAAAGTACAAACCCAACAATATTATTTAGAAATAAACCAAAAAATACGGTGTCATTTTACACAAAACTTCATTTCGGCATCAGAGTTGTTTATCACGACATCAGCTCAATTTTGTTTCTAGCATATGTATGCCATCTGTGCCGCACCATGTTAACTGATAGTCTGAGCTACTTTGATAAAATGGCATTAAAAAATCTTATCTTTTAAACATTTTTTGTCAGATTATTTTTTTTTACAAATGTTTAGCGAACACCAATATTGTACCATCGTGGTATGACTGCTGTACAACCACCTAACTATCCTGGGCATTTGACGTTCAGTTTAGAATCATGATACCAGGGATTAAATCCTCACAGTGGGAAGTGTCATATCTTATCGTTAAATGGTCCCAGATGTAATCGGAGAGTTTGGCACACAATGTAGGACTGCCCCATCTATGTGTTCATTCACCCCCATTGCCACTTTCAGACTTGGTTTGTATTTTGTATGCTTTCTTATCTATAGAAAACTAATTATGATATTTTATATTTCATCAAATGTATAAAATTATTTTCCTGATTCAAAAATAAATTGTTTAACATTTGAACATGACATTATGAAATTATTATGCCAGGAAGGGGGGGGCAAACAATTTTTATGAAAATGATTTCCCTGGTTTAAAATTTGTTTTCATATATCTTTTGATTACTGCACTAAACATAATACAATAACATTTGAAACCATTTGCTTTCATGCTGATAATATAAGAGTTTTGCTTGTATGTGAAAAAGTGGAGGGACAAACACCCCCCTGCCCCTAGTTCCTTTTCTTATGTTTATAACCAATAAATGATGTCAGGGTCTTGGGTAATGTAACTATTCTTTATATCAAAAAGGTGGTCTATTTCTACAATTATTGACATACAACTTTATATCTACATTTATCTGAAGAATATTTCCTTGCTGTTTTAAATATTTACAGCAGAATGCAAGCACAGGAAATTGTCTGTATAGGTTTTGTACTCTTATGTGAAAATAAAAATAAAATATTTAACAAAACTTAGGTGTATATAATACACCCTTCTCACTGATCTTTAAGTGTTTTTAGTTGTTTAAATACACTGAAAACCAGTTACGTACACACCCTTATGTTTGTACTAATTTACCTTGTTTGTAGGCCGAGAACTTGACTTTAGAACTGGTTATTCTGATCAACAAACATCATGAAACTGCCATATTCTGACAAAGTCCATTTTAAAGTTTTTTACCCATTTTTATGGCTAGATTTGACATTATTTAACAGCTGTTATTTCTGCTATTTTTTGTCTTGTTTCCAGATCTTAATGGCATTTGTTGTGATGGATACAACAGCCATCCAATGATCTAACCACAGGAAGAAAGAACTGGTCTCTCAGACATTTATGTATGCAATTTGTGCCTTTTATTTGGCTTCTGATTTCAAACATTCTGCATATTCTGAAATCCAAATCTTAGATGTACCAGAAAAGATGGATTTACAAATGATATGAGGCATAGAGAAGAATGTTGATTGAAATGAAACTGAAATGCAGTGAATTTTAGTATTCAAAACAATAATTTTTGTTTGTTTGATTGTATCTGTAGTTTTGACACAAATATCTGATGATCACTTCTTTGTATTCTTAATGGTTATTTTTTTGTTTCCCTGTTTTATTGTTGCTTTAAATTCTGTCAGATTTTTCACATGTATAGAAGCATCGCTGACTACAGTTAAAGTACCATAAATTTTGACCTGTGCTATGGACTCATACCAAAATGGTGATGGATCTTATTAATTCCTTAAAGGGGAATTAGCTGAACCAAATGCTCAAGTGAGCTAGTGTGATCATTACTGTCTGTTGTGTGGCTTCCGTCCGTAAACTTTTCACATTTTCGAATTCTTCTCTGAAACCACTGAAGGGATTTTAATGAAACTTTACAGGAAGCAAGTGCTCAAAGTCCTTTACCACCTTTGTAGTTTTAAGTTAGAACGGCCCCGTGATGGATCCAGGTCCAGGCAAAATAGGTCACATAAGGTACCCCTCTTTAAAAATTTCTGAGTGATATACATGGATGTATGATTCAAGTTTGTATTTTTCATAGAAATTGGAATATTAATTTTTGATGCATTTTTTGAGGATTTTTCAGACTTTGTCATTTTCTTTCATTTTTTTTTTTAATTTGTTTTACTTGTATATAGGTGAAGAAATGTTTTTATGCAAGAATTTTGCTGAAATGTAGTTTTTAGATGTTTTTATGAATTTCTTATAACTGCAATATTGTTTCTTGGCCAGGTCAGCCTACATGTACATATTCTTCTTTGTTTTCTCTCCACATTTGTAGATGGTTCTCAGGTGAGCGATTGAGGCCCTCTTGGGCCTCTTGTTTTTCAGAAATTTTTCTTTCTTATTTTACTACCTAGATTAATGTACAATAACAAATTAGAGATATACACAGGCATAAAAATTCTTATATTCCTATATATTATGTGAAAAAAAGTTCTTGTCCAGTGTGGTATGCATATACAAATAATAAGGTTGAATAAATCAATTGCAAACAAATAATTGCTTAACTGGGTTTGCAAATGAATAATTGCGGAAGTGGGTTCCCTATAGGAAGTAAAAAATGTTTTAACATTTTTTTGAGGAGGGAAAACACAGCTAATGACCCTTTAATCCAAAAGATCCATGACCATTGTTTCATGTATATGTGACAAAGGAACAGTTCATTGCTGTTTGTTTTTCTTTGTTTGTTTCTATCTGTGGTCTAAAATGTCACACCCAACATCTTTCCAACCTGGATACAAGATATTTGGGAAAAAGACCACTAGTCTCCTGTGAGTAAACTGGCAAACTGTCTCACAAAATCAGTTTATAATCAAGTAGGGTATCTCTCACGGAGTAGGTTGCTTCCCCCCCTTTAAACACACACCCTACCATTCATAAGGATGGCTTGTAGATGATTTAATTGACTACATGCTATGTGAGCAGTTCTCTCAAAATGAAGATTGTCTCCGGAAACTTGGAGTGTAAATCTATAACCACCTTTTGGCAATGAATCCTTTATTACAAAGCTGCACATGGTTAAGCTATAAAATGTAGAAATGAAACGCTCTTTGTTTAAAACTGCCTCGCTTTTATTTTGTATAATATTGTAAATGTGTATGTAATTAATTAAGACAGGATATTCCTGGTTGCTTAATCAATTTCCATCTGTTAAAATCATGTGCTGTTGTGCTTCCTGTGCACTTAACTGAAATGTTGGTAATTCTCTCTCTCTCTCTCTCTCTCTCTCTCTCTCTCTCTCTCTCTCTCTGTCTGTCTCTCTCTCTTTCTCTCTTTCTCCTCTCCTTCTCTCTCTCCTTCTCTCTCTGTCTCTCTCTCTCTCTTTCTGTCTCTTTCTCTTTCTCCTCTCTCTCTCCCTCTCTCTCTCCCTCCCTCCCTCTCTCTCTCTCTCTTCCTCCCCTCTCTCTCTCTCTCTCTCTCTCTCTCTCTCTCTCTCTCTCTCTCTCTCTCTCTCTCTCTCTCTCTATATATATATGTAGGTCAAACAAATACATATACATGTTATATGAAACAGAAGAAAATTAGAAAATATGGCTTGGATTTGGACCAACAGTTTGGCTATCTAATTAATTATAACCAGGTACAGCAACCTACTCAGTGAGAGATACTCTAATGAAATATACCCAGATAGAGCTACCTAGTACTGTACACAAATATACCCAGATAGATACCTAGTACCCTATTCAAATATACTTAGATACAGCTACCTAGTATCTTACTCAAATATACCCAGATACAGCTACAGGTTTACTCAAACATACCCAGATACAGCTTCAAATATACTATAGAAATACCCAGCTACCCAAATAAGATACCTTACTCAAATTATACCCTACCTAGTACCCTAGCTCACCCAAAATAGCTACCTAGTACCCTACTCAAATTACCCAGATATAGCAACCTAGTACCCTACTCAAATTACCCAGATACAGCAACCTAGTACCCTACTCAAATTACCCAGATACAGCTAACTGGTACCGTACTCAAATTACCCAGATAAAGCTACCTAGTACCCTACTCAAATATACATAGATACAGCTACCAAGTACCTTATTAAAATATACCCAGATACAGCTACCAAGTACCCTACTTAAATATACCCAGATACAGCTACCTAGTACCCTACTAAATAGTACCCTATACTGTAAATATACCCAGATACAGATACCTAGTACCCTATTCAAATATACTTAGATACAGTTACCTAGTATCTTACTCAAATATACCCAGATACAGCTACCTAGTACCCTACTCAAATATACCCAGATACAGCTACCTAGTACTTTACTCAAACATACCCAGATACAGCTACCTAGTAAGTACCCTATACAAATATACCCAGATATACCCAAATACAGCTACCCGATACCTTACTCAAATTACCCAGATACAGCTAATTGGTACCCTACTCAAATTACCCAGATAAAGCTACCTAGTACCCTACTCAAATATACATAGATACATAGATACAGCTACCAAGTACCTTATTAAAATATACCCAGATACAGCTACCAAGTACCCTACTTAAATATACCCAGATACAGCTACATATACCTAGTACTTTACTCAAATTTACCAGGATACAGCTATCTAGTACCCTATACAAATATACCCAGATTCAGCTACCTAGTATCCTATACAAATATACCCAGATACAGCTACCTAGCACCTTGCTCAAATCACCCAGCCACCTACTCCCCTGCTCAAATAAACCCAGATACAACTACCTAGTACCTTTCTCAAATATATCCAGATACAGCTACCTATAGCCAACTACCCTATTACAATATACCCAGATATATATGCCTAACTATCCTAATCAAATCAAACAGCTACCTATATTCAGATACAGCTACCTATAGCCAACAACCCAACTCAGATATACCCAGATATATCTGCCTAGTTATCCTAATCAAATACAGTGAAACCTGTATAGGGGCCACCCAGGGGACCAGAAAATATTGAACTTTATGTACAGGGGATCCTTATACACAGGTTCAATTTAGTTGAAAGTATGCAGTCAAGGGACTTGAAAATACTTGCCTTTATAGACAGGTGATCCTTATATAGAGGTGGCCACTATAGCAGGTTTTACTTTATATTCAGATGCAGCTATATATCTTAATTGATGAAAATTATAAAAGTATGCCATATATGCTCAGTACTGAATGCTTTAAAGAGTCTGAAAATTGGTCACCGGCATCATATCTGCCATATTGAAATATTTTTTTGCCCCATGTCTAGGATAAATACGAAAAATTCACATATAACCACTTTTGGTATTTTTATGTAAAACCTATCCAGAGAGGTGAGCATTTTACAAGTAAACATTTTACGTGAAAATATTTGGAGCTATTTCAGTCCTTTCATTCTCAAAAAATGTTTCGCCTTAGTATACCACTCCCTGAATTTAATCTCATCTACAGCCTGCCTCTATGGTGTACCACAATTTCCTTTTTCTTCAAATGTGTTAGAGCTAGAAGTCCTCATCTTTTGCTCCTTTTTGTAGTTTTTGCCATATTTGATGTAACTAGTGAAATATTGGATGATCTGGCTAGTCCTCAGAAAATGAATGCTGAAACTTAACACGGGTTTCATAAAATTAATTTATCATTCAAATTTATATACTTGTTTTTACTTTAAAACGTAGACATAAATTCAAAGCATGTAAATCACTGGGAAATGAAGAAAATTGTGTAATTGTTCAAATACTTTTCTTGTGGCAAAATCAAGAGAAAGTTTCAGTTTAAGGTCCTGACACATTAAATAACTTTAGGTTGTTTTATTTGTTTTAATCACAAACAACTCACCAAAACATATGCATCATCTCTTCCCGACATAAATATGAAACAGAGACAATATTTAAGTGTGATATCTGCATATTGTCAGTATTTCGGCACTCTCACTTCGAAAAAAAATTGGAATTTGAGGCTTAAACTTATAAAGTTTTCTTTACATCTAGTACTGACCATTTTTTCACCTTCATGTAACCTTGACCCCTTTCAACCTTCTATATGTAGAATTTTCTTTTGGCAAGTAAAAGTTTTGTGCAAGTCAATATCACAGGTCAAAGTTCATGATGCCTGTCATTGGCTATGTCTGTATACATGAAATAGATATGCTTAGAGGGATGTTAAAACAAAAATAAAACAAAATTCTTTGTCAATATAAAGTCAGTGAGACTGGAGACATGTTATGACTCAGGAGCTGCAGATTTATTTTTTTTTAATATTATTCTACGTTTTGACATTTTCTGGTATTTGTCAGTGTAGCAGCATTAGGCTGTCCCTCAGTATAATCCTGTAATGATTGAGATAGAGATTTGCATGAAGCCAGTATCAGATCGCCAAGTACAACCATATTTACAATTGAAATGTGACTGTTTTGTTAGCGACTGGTACCAGAAATCACAGATAATGTCATGTTGTTATGTAATTAGGTCCATTTGGTATTAGCAGATGTTCCCAAAAGCTCTTGTTAAATATGGAAAATAATAACTGTTTCATGATTTCATTTCATTTTATGTTTAATCAATTGAAAAATATAGTTATCAACATTTAAAATGAAAATTAGTCGCTTTTATATTAGAAAATAATTTCATCTTTGTCTGACATCTTAAAGCTTCATGACCCACACCCATTTTCACTGCAGGGCATAGTCTAAAATATGAATTGAAGTCGAAGTTTTAGAACTTACCATATTCGACCCTATAAGCGCCCTCCCCCCTCTCTATAGTTCAGATGTATTATCATTTTTTCACACAATATCAAGCATCTTTACTAATCAGTTGACAAGGAAATGTGGACCAAAAAAAAATGTAAATAACAGTTTACTTTACACCCCAGCAATGGAAGAATATTGATGGGTGTCCTTTGTATTAACTACGACAACTTTACCACCATGACTTATAAAAATATTGACTGCTTTATGTCAATTTGACTATTACATGTAATTGCTTGATCCCAATAATTGCCCACCCCTTTTTTCCTGTTTTTGTAGTGCCCTGGGCACTTATTGGGTCAAATATGGTATTTTCCTTCATTAAAGTGACCAAAGGTGAAACGGGCTCATATTCCATCAAGATTTATTTAACTTGTATTTTATGCTTTGCGCAACGGTTTGTCAGTTTTTGGACAGTTTATAATGGTAGAGAAAACCTGGTTACAATATACCCAGGGAACAGCAGTTTGCAGACCCTCTACAAATAACATGGCAAAATGCCTCACAAAATGAGTTTCATTGGAGCTCCTCTGAGCTGTAACTAGAGGAACAGGAAATGTAGCACTTGATATGATATTGTATAGAAAAATCTATATAACCTGACAGAGTGGATTCTTGAAAATGACACTGGTAGGAGTAATCGTTCTTATTTTTCATCATGCATACGGTTTTTCAGTTGGTAATAAACGCTATTCCCATGAAGCCTGCCTCAAGCAAAAATTGAGTAGAATCGACTACATGATAATGATAATGAAATGGTTACTCCGTCCGGCCAAGTTATGTGAATCAGACAATAATACTGTTATCCTTTAACAGGAGAGGTCCTCGCCATCAGGATTAAATATGAGACCCAGAATTATTAATTGTATCCTTGTGCTCTATGCTGTATGTACATAAGACTCAAATTGTCTGGTGCTCTGGAAAAAATCAAAATCATGATCCAGTATGATGGCAGATATCACAAATGCACCATTACTGCACTGGTGTCCATAGCATAGGTAAAAATTTGTTGTGCTACACAATTGCCATATACCTGTGAGTGAAAATGTAAGATGTATTAAATCAGATGAAGAAGCACAAGTATCGTAAACAGTCTTATGTTAGCATCATTTTTATTCATACTCTTCTACAGTGGAACCTATCTCAAAAGACCAATCTCATGAAAGACCACCTGTCTTGAGAGACATTTCAGTGGCATATTGGGTGGTGTTGCAAGTCAAGTTTTGCTTTACTGCTGAATTATCTCCCCTTGAAATACCATGCCTAAATACAGCAGCATTTTCTTCTCTTGGTTTTACTGACTATGCCATTTTATAACAATTTTATGTACAAAGAAACTTGTATATAACGACTTCCATAAGGACACAAGAAAACCGGTCTTTATAGAGAGGTGGTCTTTATATAGAGTTTGATTTGTACACAAATGGTATAATTGGGACAGCAAACAATTGTCTTTGTGACCAGGTGGTCTTTATACACAGGTGGTTGCAAAAGCGGGTTTTACTATATGTCGAATTAAAACTTGCATGACGACTTGAGATACAGCACATTTTTCACTAAATCTCAAAACGATAAATATATGTAATTATTGTATTTTGTAGATGTTTTTATTATGTGCTATTTTCTGCAATTTGTTCTAGTAAACTTGCTGCTCAGACTTGCACACTCTCATATTGAAACCAATTAAAAGACCAAATTTTGAAAATATGACTTAATACCATTTATTAGAATGTACAAAAATTATATACTTTCATATTTTGCAAAGGGAGGTAACTTATAACAATTTTACACCATAATTTTATGTAACTGTGATAGCATTGTGGCTTTCTTTAGATTATTAAAGCAAATGATGGATCCATCATCCGCGCAAGAATTGGACCTCACCCTGTGATATATTCCAAGAGACTGCTCGTTCGTTTCGCAGAAGGTCGATGATCTTTTTTTCTTTTTAAAAAAAAATAAAAAAAATTATCACCTAAGCAAAACTAAACATCAGCATAAAACATGAAAATTCCACTTTGTATCATATGTCAGAAATATAAGTAAATAATGAGAGGCCTGCATTCAATTCAAGCACCTGTTTTATAGACTGATGGGTAAAATAACCTCTGACAAGTATGACAGTGATGCAACCAATAATAATAAGAGCATGTTCAATCGTTTAATGAGGAGTGTTTGGCTTGTATCATATCCTGATTATCTTGTATCAAAACATTTAGTAGAATATTTCCGTAGATCAGAGAACTGGTGAATGATCTTGGTTCTGGCATTTTATACTCTACAAATATTGTTGAACATGACAATTTACTGTTTTTAATGATTGATAATTTTTCTTCATTTTAACAGTTATAAGGCATTGAAATCTTGCAAGTTTTGTTCATTATGGTATGTAATCTTTGGTATATCCTTATACATTATCATGTTTACATATTAAGCTGTTGTAAGGCATTTGTTTTTTTTTCATATTTTCCAAAATATATTTCCATAAGTATCACATTTTTACATTTTATGGCTCTACTAATTTTCAAATTCAAAAAATTTGTATAGTTGTGTGATTAAAGAAATAATTTGTATGAGATGTTTTACTTACACACAACAAACAGCTGACCTTAATTTCTGTGGCCTTATTGTATTGTAATAACCAAGTTAGTCAGTCTAATGTAAATATTGTAATAATAAAGCACCAATACAGTAAAACCTGTAATGAGACAACACTTATAAAACACCAATACAGAAAAACCTGTAATGGAAGGCCACAGTTATAAAACACCAATAAAATAAAACCTGCAATGGGAGACCACACTTATAAAACACCAATACAGTAAAACCTGTAATGAGACAACACTTATAAAACACCAATACAGAAAAACCTGTAATGGAAGGCCACAGTTATAAAACACCAATAAAATAAAACCTGCAATGGGAGACCACACTTATAAAACACCAATACAGTTGAACCTGTAATGGAAGACCACACTTATAAAACACCAATACAGTAAAACCTGTAATGGAAGACACCACTAAAGTAAAACCTGTAATGGAAGACCACACTTATAAAACACCAATACAGTAAAACCTGTAATGGAAGACCACACTTATAAAACACCACTAAAGTAAAACCTGTAATGGAAGACCACACTTATAAAACACCAATACAGTAAAACCTGTAATGGAAGACCACACTTATAAAACACCACTAAAGTAAAACCTGTAATGGGAGACCACACTGATAAAACACCACTAAAGTAAAACCTGTAATGGAAGACCACACTTATAAAACACCACTAAAGTAAAACCTGTAATGGAAGACCACACTTATAAAACACCAATACAGTAAAACCTGTAATGGAAGACCACACTTATAAAACACCACTAAAGTAAAACCTGTAATGGAAGACCACACTTATAAAACACCAATACAGTAAAACCTGTAATGGAAGACCACACTTATAAAACACCACTAAAGTAAAACCTGTAATGGGAGACCACACTGATAAAACACCAATAAAGTAAAACCTGTAATGGGAGGCCACAGTTATAAAACACCAATACAGTAAAACCCATAATGAGACAACACTTATAAAACACCAATACAGTAAAACCTGTAATGGAAGACCACACTTATAAAACACCACTAAAGTAAAACCTGTAATGGGAGACCAAACTGATAAAACACCAATACAGTAAAACCTTTAATGGGAGACCACACTTATAAAACACCACTAAAGTAAAACCTGTAATGGGAGACCACACTGATAAAACACCAATAAAGTAAAACCTTTAATGGGAGGCCACAGTTATAAAACACCAATACAGTAAAACCCATAATGAGACGGCACTTATAAAACACCAATACAGTAAAACCTGTAATGGCAGACCACACTTATAAAACACCACTAAAGTAAAACCTGTAATGGGAGACAACACTGATAAAACACCAATAAAGTAAAACCTGTAATGGGAGACCACACTGATAAAACACCAATAAAGTAAAACCTGTAATGGGAGGCCACAGTTATAAAACACCAATAAAGTAAAACCTGTAATGGGAGGCCACACTTATAAAACACCAATAAAGTAAAACCTGTATTGGGAGGCCACAGTTATAAAACACCAATAAAGTAAATTCCATTATGAGACGATACTTATAAAACACCAATACAGTAAAACCTGTAATGGAAGACCACACTTATAAAACACCACTAAAGTAAAACCTGTAATGGGAGGCCACAGTTATAAACATCAATAAAGTAAAACCTATAATAGGAGACCACACTGATAAAACACCAATAACTTAAAACCTGTAATGGGAGGCCACAGTTATAAAACACCAATACAGTAAAACCCCATAATGAGACGACACTTATAAAACACCAATAAAGTAAAACCTTTAATAGGAGACCACACTGATAAAACACCAATAACGTAAACCCTGTAATAGGAGACAACACTGATAAAACAACAATACAAGGAAACCTGTAATGGGAGACCACTTTTATAAAACACCAATAAAGTAAAACCTGTAATAGGAGACCACACTGATATTACACCAATACAGGGAAACTTGTAATGGAAGACCACACTGATAAAACACTTGTAATGAGATGACACTTATAAAACACCAATACAGTAAAACCTATAATGGGAGACCACACTTATAAAACACCAATAAAGTAAAACCTATAATGGGAGACCACGCTTATAAAACACCAGTACAGTGAAACCTGTAATGGGAGACCACACTTATACCACACTCATAAAACACCAATACAGCAAAGCCTGTAATGGGAGACCACACTTATACCACACTCATAAAACACCAATACAGCAAAGCCTGTAATGGGAGACCACACTTATACCACACTCATAAAACACCAATACAGCAAAGCCTGTAATGGGAGACCACACTTATACCACACTCATAAAACACCAATACAGCAAAGCCTGTAATGGGAGACCACACTTATACCACACTCATAAAACACCAATACAGCAAAGCCTGTAATGGGAGACAACACTTATAAAACACCAATAAAGTAAAACCTTTAGTGAGACGACACTTATAAAACACCAATACAGTAAAACCTGTAATAGGAGACAACACTGATAAAACACCAATACTATGAAATCTATTATGTGAGGTCACAGTTACAAAACACCAATAAAGTAAAACGTGTAGTGGGAGACCACACTGATAAAACACCAATAAAGTAAAACATGTAATGGGAGGCCACAGTTATAAAACACCAATACAGTAAAACCTGTAATGGGATGCCACACTTATAAAATGCCAATAAAGTAAAACATGTAATAGAAGACCACACTTATAAAACACCAAAATGATTTGACATTACCAATATCATCCACCATAACAACTCCACAGCACGATTAGGTTTCATCATTGCAATTTCACATATACACTAGAATCAGCCAGTGTAATTTGACAAAACCAGTCTGCTCCATAATCACAAATTCCACTACAATTCAACTCTATGTTTTGATACACCATTTAGAAGAAGAAAAAAAAAGGTCTTAATGTGTTGCATCAAAAACTGATATCTTTGACATTAATGTAGAGATATCTATAAACAAAATGAATGCTCCCTATCAAGTTATTCCTTTCTATTATGTAAATGGGTTTTGAGTCCCATTTGATGAAAATTTAGCCAGAATAATTGGATTTTTAGCACTGTTTGACAGGGGATGTCATTTTTAGACAATTAAAATCCTATATTTTATCTCTGATTTCTGCTGGATTTGGTACATTTTGATAGTGATGTTTCTGAGGCAAAACAAATTATTAAGGATTATGGTCATCAGTTCCGATAGTCGATATTTACACAGCGGATCATAATTCATCTTTAATGGATAACATACATATCGCCACCTCTTCTGTTCCTCAATTCCTTTCTATTTGTTTATCTAATGTTATCAAGTGATTGATACGGTTATGAATAGAGATTGTATGGTAATGGCTATCAGAATGTGGACTTCCTCATTATTTTTGTTGCCTAGCAACCATATTATTCAATTCTCCATAGAAATATTTTATTGTTAAAGAGACTAAAATCACCAATAAAATCATATTGTTGAATAAAACGTTTAAACTTTTTACAAGGAAAATTTGTAGATTTGTATAGGTATCCATAGTTGTCTGTTATAAAAGAATGTCTCTCAACAACAGTGGTGTAGCATGGTGGATACATTAGCATGTTTATAAATTTTGTCTTGCTGTGCCTATTAACTGCCTGAAATCTATGACTTTACTTTATTGTACTTTGAGGATGTGGATATGACATCCTTGTAAGTTCCCCAATATAATGCCTAACGGGTGTTTTAGGTCACACTCGTCAGTTTTCCAGTGACTTGTGTATGTTGGTATCCAGGGGCCTGTTTTACAAAAACTCTCAGGTCTAAGACTTGGCCTTAGGACCACACTTACGACTTGCCACCAACAATGAGGACTTGTGACTTACAACCAAATCAGGTCCTGTCTTTATGACTATCCAGAGGCTGTGTATAGATCAAATTATTTTTGTAGGCCTATATGTCATAATTTCTCTTTGTAAATGTAGCAGGTAAATGTATTCGTAAACTATTTGTAAATGTAGCAGGTAAAAGTATTCGTAAACTATTTGTAAATGTAGCAAGTAAAAGTATTCGTAAACTATTTGTAAATGTAGCAGGTAAAATTATTTGTAAACTATTTGTAAATGTAGCAGGTTAAAGTATCCGTAAACTATTTGTAAATGTAGCAGGTTAAAGTATCCGTAAACTGTTTGTAAATGTAGCAGGTAAAAGTATTCGTAAACACTTTGTAAATGTAGCTGGTAAAATTATTGTAAACTATTTGTAAATGTAGCAGGTAAAATTATTTGTAAACTATTTGTAAATGTAGCAGGTAAAAGTATCTGTAAACTATTTGTAAATGTAGCAGGTAAAAGTATTCGTAAACACTGTAAATGTAGCAGGTAAAATTATTGTAAACTATTTGTAAATGTAGCAGGTAAAATGTTTTGTAAACTATTTGTAAATGAAGCAGGTAAAAGTATCCGTAAACTATTTGTAAATGTAGCAGGTAAAAGTATTCATAAACTCTTTGTAAATATAGCAGGTAAAATTATTTGTAAACTATTTGTAAATGTAGCAGGTAAAATTATTTGTAAACTATTTGTAAATGTAGCAGGTAAAAGTATTCGTAAACACTTTGTAAATGTAGCAGGTAAAATTATTGTAAACTATTTGTAAATGTAGCAGGTAAAAGTATTTGTAAACTATTTTTAAATGAAGCAGGTAAAATTATTTGTAAACTATCAAGATCTTATTTGGAAATAAGCTAATAAACATTAAGATTTGAGTTAGGGTAGTGTTGATAAAACAGTCCTAAGTTTTGTATTTAGCTCAATTAACTTAAGACTTACAACTTAGGACTTCAATCTTCTTGACAAAATGGGCCCCAGTAATCAATGGTAGAGTTTGGTAGAGAACATTGTTAATACTATCAACTTTTCACAAATAATTCTTTTTGTTTTATCATTATTATTTGTTTGGCTGATCCATTCCTGTTCACAAGACAATTATTCATCTGAGGTTTCTATAACATCTGTGTATAAAGCATTGACTGGGATTAAAACAACAATAAACTATTATAACCTGATTTGTCTGGACTTTGATGGTGTTGAGCTATTTGCAGCAGACATAAAATTACCAAGAGGCACCTGATGTAAATGCATACCAATACAGGGTTTTACAAAATTTGGAGGCTGTATACACCAGACTAAAAAATCCATGACACATATTTATCTCATGTCTGAAAATGTGATTAACTCATCAACCCCAGGAAAATAATGGAATCTTCTGTAAATCAATGACTTCAAACAGTCCAAATGTGTCTTTAGGGGTGAAATAGTTAACAACTTTTAAATTAGGCCATAATAAAAAAATTGCTAGATTCTCATCCACTTTTTCAAAAAATTTGGGGCGGGGGGGCGACTTTTATTTTTATTTTTTATTTTTTCTGAAATGGAATTGGACACTGAATATAACTAAATTGACTCGGCAAACAGTGAAAAAAAGACATTGTTAAGCTATCATAGTTTTATTTGACTTCATGTCAAAATATAATAATAACACAAAATCAACAAATTTAAACAAAAACTCATGTTTATATCTACATCATGTACATGTATGACTAGAATCACTAGATGACCAAAATTGTAACCAATGTTATGTCAAAAACACAAGAAATCCTACTTGCGAATATTTTTTTGCTTGAAGGCCGTCAATACGCCTTCAATTGAGCAAGAGGTGCTGGTAATCATGGTTATCCCATTCCTTCTAATGTATGATGATTTTCATCAATGTAGGCTACCATA
Organism: Atrina japonica; assembly: GCA_030159075.1. NCBI lineage: Eukaryota > Metazoa > Mollusca > Bivalvia > Pterioida > Pinnidae > Atrina > Atrina japonica. The sequence goes on from BROG01000004.1 coordinate 2,910,558, forward strand.
GACAGACAGCCAATGTATGAAAAAAAAAAACTTACTCAGAGTGTTAACATTGGCACTAAGAAATCCTACATTTTGCTCTTGTAGCCGATCGATAATGTCTATTCTGTAAGGCAGCACGATTCCAAAAGACCCAAATAACATCCAAAATTACCCCAAACAACATCCAAAATGACCCAAAAAACACACAAAACATTTAAAACAGAACAATTTTTTAATCTTATTATAATATGATGAATATTTCTAATGGCTGTAGATGTTTTTGACTTTGATAATGCTGTTTTTATCCAAGTTCCATGAGAAGTGATAAATGTTGATTTTTTTAATTTCTAGCTGTCTCTGAAAGATTTATACAGAAGAAAATGCATTTCAAATGATTATTGATGCAAAATTATTTCGATTTAATGTTTTTTTGGATGTTTTTGGGGTCTTTTTGGGTAGCTTTTTTGGGGGGGTAAATCGTGCTGCCGCATTCTGTAGCTTTATTTTTTCATTAACTGTGTGGCTATGCTTCTCTGGTAAATAGTTTGCCTTTGATGCTGCAGACATAAGAATACACAGGATCATTGTAACTTTTTTTCAGAACCATCCGAGTTCTAGGGGAAAACTGAATATAGTTGCCAAGAAAAAGCACAATATCGCCAACTTTGCAATTAGGGTCACATGAAACGAACGTTCCGTTTTTAGATTTTCCAACAGTAATTGTTGCTTATCTAGCCGAAAATTTTGGCGGAACTTTCGGGGCAGAAGTCCTCCCATATATTTTCTTCGTAGCAAGATGCTGTGCCATTTTCACAGCAGTTTAGCGATCATTTCAACCCACATATTTTTTGACCACTGACGTCCGATATTTGTTGGTATGCTTACTTGATCTTTAAGATTTATAAATCCATCGTCATTAAGTTATGACATGACATTAATTTTTTATCTTCAAAATGTTTATTCTAGAGGTACACGTAGTTTTTTATATTCACGTCGCCTGTCTCCATTTTGAACAGAAGAAAATATAAGACGTGCGTTGATTGGTTGATCGTTAATGCATATTCATTGTTGCGTTATTATCAACCAATCAGCTAACGTCTTAGATTTTCTAATGAAATAACGACGAAAACCATGTTGTCTGCTTTTTAATATAAAAATAACCACCGGAAGTCATCTGAAAGCAGAACATTACGGAACGGAATCGGACAAGACACGGGATATTGCCGGTCGACTGTATTCGTTTAAAAACGTAAATTTAAAAAATATAAAAAATCGGGGCGGGCGTGAAAATCGGGGCGGGCGGGGATGAGAATCTAGGATTTTTTTTATTATGGCCTTAGATATCAATAACCGTTGTTTTTTTTTTTTTTTTTTGAATAAATTTTTTTATGGTACATGGCCAGGGTTTTGACATCAACCCCTACAACTCCACCTGGCTAGATATCAAATTTTTAACAGGTAGACCAATATATATAGTAAAATCCATATAACCTGGCGGGGTGGAGTCTTGCGAACCCTTTCTTGACCTGGATGAGTTTAAATTTTAGGTGAATAATGCATAAGATTAAAATTACACTGACTAGAGTAATCATTCCTTCTTGTCACTAAACACGAGAGTATCCAGTGAGGAATAAAATGTTTTTCCTGTGCAGCTTGTCATAACCAAAAAGTGAGTAGAATCATCCGTTTGATAATCAAAAGGTTACTCCACCCCGTCATCTTATGTGATTTGGACAATACCTAATAATCCCTATCCAATTAAAAACTAATCGCTCACTTCTCCCATTTTCTGGTATGTTGTGCAGAGGATCTAACACAATCTTCTATGGGGTCAAGCGCAAATGACCTCATAGGTGCATAGATTAATATTATCAGCATATAGTTCCTATAAAAGGCCCTATTCCCAATGCAAAATCTGCTATACTTTCCCCAATTTTGAGCAAAAATTTCCCAATTATGTTTACCATGTCATTCACATTTGGTATTAAACAATAAAAGGAGAATTTAGTACATGTATGAACAGCACTCCGAAGTCTTCAGTTGAAAACCATATCATTTAAATCGGGGAAGCTAAATGAATCTCGGATTTTGTGTTTTTATTCCTATGAATTAAATGACTTTAGTTACTTTTTCCTAATTTGGCCCATTGCGACGTGAAGTTCCCAATTGGAAGAGTACAGGACCCTGTCCAAAAAAAGGGTTTATTAACCCCCTGTAGGTGTGTTATTTTCAACCAATGAAGATGCGACTCGTGAGATCCTTTAAGCTTATCAAATGGCCTTGAAGAAACCGTTTCTTTACAGGTTTCATTCTGAATATTTTGAGTGATTTGATCCTATCCAAGGTTATGAAGACAATTCTCTACATCTGGATTTTGTGTGTTAACTGTTGTTTATAATGTTGAAACTGTCAACATCTCTTTGCCATTTTATATATTTACAAGATCACATAAGAAGCATTTTTATTGGTAAAAAAAATCACACCTACGAGGCCATTTGCATGTGACCCCATAGAATATTGCATTAGATCCTCTACGTAACATATCAGAAAACCGGAGTGTGATGATCAAATAATCCAACTTTACCACTGTGCCTTACAAAAAATTAGCTGTTTTACGTCAGTTTGACTATTGGTTCCATTAATCATTTCAACCCTATAAACCATAATAGACTGGCCTTAAACAATAGAAAAGAGCATACCACTCAGAAATTCAGGGAGGAAAGGGTTAAGCGCCCATTCCTTTTTCCTGATTTTTGTAGCACCCTGGGCGCCTAATAGATTGAATACGGTATTTGCATTTAAATGTTGTTTTACACCACACTTAATAATCATTCTGTTTGAATATGTTGACGACCAATTTTTAATGGCGGAAGAGAGATTCTGGTTACAATGTACCCAGGAAGAGACCACCGACCTTCTGCATGTAAACTGGAAAACTTTCTCACAAACTCGGCTGAGATTCCATCAGGACTCGAACCTGTGCCGACAAGAGGTGAGAGACTCCATGGTTTAAATTGATTTATCTAATCCCTCGGCCACCAAATCCTGTCCAGTCCTGTAGACAATCCGTAAGTAAAACTAAAATCGTTTTTGGTGGTGCTATGTTTTCGGAAGAACACATTGGCACATGGTTATTTATGGGTTTTAAGTCTATCACTTCAATCTCTCTGTCTGTTCATCTGTTTATTGTGCTAGCCCTTCATCAGTCTATCCTTTTTCTTTGGCTGCTAGTCTGCCTCAGTGCACTTCGGTATAATATGTAATATAGCAACAATAATAAATAATATCCGTCATTTCAAGAGAAACACTTTATCATTGATTAAATGTGATGGATAGAAGAGATATAAGGAGTAACAACACATTCCAGAGAGCACAAAATAGATATATATCAAAGCTGAAGTCATCAGTTGAGATTGTTGAAAATGGTTCGAAATTTTTTTTTCTTTGGCGTAAAATAAATGATTTTTAGCTGTGACTTGTCCAGCTATTCTGTAATGACCCTGATTAATTTCTTTGTCTTCCATACATTCCTTTCAAGTTCTTCCATTTATTTCCAACACCTAATCACTCTCTAGTGATGAAGCTTAATTTATTTATGGCTCTTTTGGTATTGTGGTTAAATAAATGTCAATTTCTTCCATAAAGCTATCTATTTCTCATCTTCCAGAAATTTATTTTCATTTGGGAATAATTTCTCTATGAGAACAGGTACCATTTTTCTTTATTTCCTGAGAGAGCTACATAGGGAAAAGATTTATATTGGGTTATGGTACAGATTTCTAAGATTGGAAATCTGGTGTTTAATTAAGCAAGATAAGACAGGGGTTGGCTCTATCTTTGGCACTATGCAGATCTCTAACCATCTGTCCTCATTAACTGACATATCTGTTTTTGAATGAACACACCTAAATATAGCAAAAAAAAAAAAATCTAAAAAACAAAAACAAATCAGTAGTGTGATTGTGAATTGTATTATAAAAATGAGGTACTCTGTAAATTCAGAGTGATCATTTTCTGGATTTAGCAATTTTCTTAGTGAAGAAAAGCAATCGGAAGTTCAAACTTAGTACAACCACTGAAATAGAGTCTGAATTGGTTTTCCTAATTAAACTGAAAAAGTGACATTGTTACAGGGGTGATGTCTTTGACTACAGATTGCTACAGCAGATGATTCTCATACATTAAATGTAGGAAAAAGAAAAGAAGGGAGACCTTAGACAACCCTGTCAGAGAGAGAGAGAGAGAGAGAGAGAGAGAGAGAGAGAGAGAGCAGGGCTCTACAACACTTTCATTTGGCCAGTGAACCAGAAATTTTACTAGCCAGCCAGGAACTTTTACTCGCCAATATATATATATATATATGTGTGTGTGTGTGTGTGTGTGTGTGTGTGTGTGTGTTCAAGTGTTCTTAAAAAATCCACTGGATGAAAATATAGAAATGAAATAAAATATTAATTTTCTAATTTTATGTAACATTTTATTGTTTCAATCCATTTAAAACAAGGTTATTAACTGCATGTTGACCTTTTTGTGCATTTTTTATCAATCCAGGAGTGTTTATATGCCTATATTTTTCATATTTGTTGCTCTAATTTTGAGGCAACCTTAAACTTTGTTTTAAAATTTTTAGCTCCAGTTTCTTTTTGACAGAATTTACAAAACAGAGACTGCCCACAAGAATTGTAAATTTTGTCTGTAGGTTAAAATCTAGAGTCCCGTGACCTGATCGTCAGACAAACACCTATACAGTTCTTTAATTTATAGGTGTTTGTCCCACAATCAGGTGTTTGACTCTCAACTTTAATTTACAGATAAAATTTCCAGTTCCGACTGGTTAATCCCTTTGGGGATTCTGTCGCGGGCGTTTTATTGTGTTGCCCCACGATAAATCGGCCACGATAGAATCCCAAAAGGAATTAGGCTGTGGTCTGCTTGTCCTCCTCGTCGAACATTAGGCCGGACTTTCTGCCCCGATTTTACCACTTAAAAATCGCTGAAATTAAAATCGAAATCGTGGCAGAAAGTTTGGCCTAGTCGAATACTAGCCATAACTCTGTTCCAGTATTCCTTTAACCAAGATCGTTTAAACTTAGTAGTGTCTAATGATGCTTCTGTTTAAATCGACCGAAAAAAAATGTCATCATGTGCTGTTAGGAAAATTTCAAGTCGAAAACATGAGAGCAATACAACGTGTTTTTATACAGTAATCCACGTGCGTTAGATGATCTAGTTTATCGAAACTGAATAACCAAATTGGTTGTTGTAAAGCGCATAACAAACCATGATTTCGATAATGTAATTTCACAGTGAAAACGGACAAACTTTTGATTTCCAGTTCGAGGGAAAAAACTGGTCGCAATGTGGCGACTGAATGAGGATAAACACTAGCCAAAATCTAAAAAATGGTCGCATTTGCGAGTGATTTGGTCGCATTGTAGAGCGCTGGAGAGACAGAGAGAGAGAGAGCATAGACAACCCTGTCAAATGATAGAGAGAGCAACAAAGACAGAAAGAGCATGGACAACCCTGACAGATGAGAGAAAGAGAGAGGAGCAGATAGGAAAAGCATGATCATCCATAACCATGTCAGGAGAGAGGGAGAGAGAAAGGGGGGGGGAGAGATGTCAAATATAGACAACTCTGCCCGATGATGTAGAGAGAAAGGAATAAATGCATGTATCTCAAATACAAAGAACTCTGCTTGAGAAAGAGAGTGTGTAAGAGGGAGAAAAACGTATAGGTATGTATATTTCTGTTGTGAACAGACAACAAGAAGACAGATAAAAGTAAAACAGATTGATGAGATGTGAAATAGAGAGGAGATAACTGAAAATAAAGAGATAATGTTGGTTACAAGTGATTTACATATATCTAATGACTAGCTAGTGGTGTCATTTGCTTGTTTATTGTGATTGATCAGTTACTGTGATTGACATGTGAAGTCTTTGCTGTTGAATGAGTTCTATATAATCAGTGTCTGTGCCGGCTGACTGTTCTTCAGTATGTTGTTACGGGTTTCTGTATTTCTACATGTTCCAGGTGAGCATATCACTCAACCCCTAACATCACTCTTACTATCTTACATACATTCCAGAGTCGGGCAAAAGGGAGCATGGGAAATAGACAATTTAGTCAATAATAGATTTCTGTATCTCTTACACATTCCAGATGTACATATACTCCTCCAACAACACCGTTCTTACAATCTAATGAGAGTTATCCTGAAAAGCTAGTAAACATTCCAGAATAAGATGACAGGTGGTTTGGAAGGTAGACACATTAGTCTAGGACTAGCTCTCCGGGATGTCTAATACACAGAACAAATTCATGTCGTCATACGAAAAGTAGCCAACAAATAGTTGTTGTATTGTTGTTTAACGTCCCACTGAAGAATCTATCACTCATATGGAGATGTCACCAAATGATGGTGAAGGGCTTCAAATTTTGGCCTGTGCTCGGAACTTACAGCCATTGAGCAGTATGGGCTCTTTTAAAACGTGCCATCACCTACTGTGACACAAGACCTCAGTTTTTACTGTCTCATCCAAAGGACAGGAAAAGCCAACCACCTCTGCCGAGGTTTTGGTTGAGAATCGAGCACTCTACTTTGGAGCTATGACGGCTCTTGCCAACGAATAAAATATTCTACTATGTTCATAAGGTCCTTGACTATCTAGTCACTATTGCAGAATTAGGTGAAAGATGGTTAGAAAATTAAACATTTTAGATGGTAGACTTACGCCTCTAGTACCAGTAAATAACTCGAGGATCTGAAGAAAGGTGGTCTGTGAATGAGATACTTTAGACTTATTGTTGATTAGCTATCCGTATATGCAGTTAATATGCCAGACAAAAATGACAGGTGACCAGAGCATTAGACACTTTGGTCAAGAATATGGTGACAAGTGACCAGAGCATTAGACACTTTGGTCAAGAATATGGTGACAAGTGACCAGAGCATTAGACACTTTGGTCTAGAATATGATGACAGGCAACCAGAGCATTAGACACTTTGGTCTAGAATATGTTGACAAGCGACCAGAGCATTAGACACTTTAGTCTAGAATATGATGACAGGCAACCAGAGCATTAGACACTTTAGTCTAGAATATGACAAGCTACCAGAGAGAGCATTAGATACTTTAGTCTAGAATATTATGACAGGTTACCAGAGCATTAGACACTTTAGTCTAGAATATGATGACAGGTTACCAGAGCATTAGATACTTTAGTCTAGAATATGTTGACAAGCGACAGGAGCATTAGACACTTTAGTCTAGAATATGACAAGCTACCAGAGAGAGCATTAGATACTTTAGTTTAGAATATGATGACAGGCAACCAGAGCATTAGACACTTTGGAATAATCCCTTGGGGATTCTGTCTTGGGCCATTCTTTATGCTGCATTTTAAGGTTGCCCCTACAAGAATCCCTTGTCAAGCCTCCATTGTTTTATTTGGGAAATAATCTGCATTCAAACTCAAGCAAAAAGTATGTGTCAGTGAGAATTAACATATGATATTTCAATTTCTATTTGGAATTTAAACAAAAACATATTTGGATTCAGAGAAAAGTACATCTAGAAACGACAGATGACCCACTGATTGACTGCCACCAAGGTATTTATTGTTTTGCATCTTAAAGTGAGTTGGTCACCGGAGCCGAAAATTTCCCCGATAAACCAATGAAGGCTCGACAAGGGATTCTGGTGGGGGCAACAGTAAAATGAAGCATAAGGAATAGGCCCACGACAAAATCCCCAAAGGGATTAAGGAGAGAAAGAGAGAGAGAATATCAGTAGATGGTTGAAAGAATTCTAAAATTAATAGCACATCTTTATGTTTGTAAAATGTTGAGTGATCCGGAAGCTGTCAAATATTTCATTTTATTATGTTCATACTAGAGATATCAATTTTCTATAGATTGTTGTGTATTGATTAGCATGAAGTATAAACTGCAAGCTAGTAAATGATTATTTCATTACCAGATTATGGATTGGAAGATGGAAAGATGTGCTTTCATATCCAGAACTAAATTTTGTCAAGTCCATTCCAATCAGGTATTGTTGTATAAGATTGATTAGAGATGTTTTGTCCAGGGGGCCGAAAATGAGATGTAGTGGTCAGTAGGATGCTATCTGGAGAGGAATAATAATTGAAGAGCTGACACTGCAGCTGTGAAAACTAATTTGTATATTGTCTCTGTGTCTGTTTATCAATTAACACAAGAAGATTGATCATGCATTAATAATGATTTGTGCATACAATTATATTCTAGGTAAAAATCTTCCACATAATGATTTATGGAATGCTACCCATCTGAGTGATATTGTATGTATGTATCTTTGTAAAAAAAAATCACTTAACAGAGAGCAAGCAGTGAAAAATGCCCTGTTGATCAGCCGCATTCATACTTTATGTACAGAGCCTCTTACCTACAGGTCAGGCAGGCCTTTTTCTGTTTTTTTGTTGCTGTCCACTTCCTGTATCTTTCCATGTAGTCTTGATATAGTTGATGTTTTTAAGAATTTTATCAGGATAATCATTGTATGGAAGTTAATTATCTCCCTTTTTATCTTATTTTTATATATATTATATATTCTGATGTCGAATATTAGAAACCTACCGGTAACAGAAAAAACTTAGTGTGTACTTGTTCATTACAGGTAACAAACATACAAGACTGATAATCTCTATAATTTGTTTTCATTTAGTCTTCCTATTTAATGTAAATGCTTGGAATTTGAATGTTTCTCACATATTGTATATTTTTTTAACTGATTAACCAAAAAAAAAACTGAGATTATTTTGGCGATAAAATGCTGAAAATGAAATCCTAAAAGCTAATTTAAGATGTTTTTTATAAACTTCCCAAGAAATTCACAGTTAATTTTAAAGATTTGTATGAAGTTGCTTATGAATCATGTCAAAGGCTAGGTTGTACATAGTTTAAACAAACATTGGTAGTAATAGAACCAGAATCAGATAATAGACTACCAAGTGTATTAGTGTTGATTACCGTTGTTGAGTCATCTGTACAAATTGTGACAAGGATTTATTCCTGACTTATTTCATTTTAATTTGACTCGTAGTGTATGAGGCCAATCAATGGGGAATGCTTACTCCTCCATGGCACCTGATCCCACCTCTGAATTTCCAGAAGTCCGTGTTTGTCCAAAGTTCACCACATTAGTATATTGTCTCCTAAACATCCTGAATATAAAACTTTGGTATCTGAGATATTTGGTATCTGTTATACTATACATTGAAACTTGTATATAAGGACCCCCTTAGGGGACACAAGAAAACTGGTCTTTATAGGGAGGTGGTCTTTATATAGAGATTGATTTGTACACAAATGGTACTATTGCTGACAGCAAAACATGGGTATTTATGACCAGATGTTCTTTATACATAGGTGATTGCTAAAGCAGGTTTTACTGTATTACAACATAATAAGATACAACATTGTGTCCATGGGAATTTGATGTGAGTGATGAAGTATATACTGGTTCAAGTATGTTGATTTTTTTACCTTTAGATTGTTGGATTTCTTGATTTCATGACCTTGAAGTGGATAAATACCATATTCAACCTATTATGTGCCCATGTCCCTATAAGCGCCCCTCCCCTCCTCTTTTTTTTTTTACATACAATTGAGAATCTTTTCTGGCTGGTTGACAAGGAGATGTGGACCTGAAAAAGTAACAGTTTATCTGTACCCCAAGAATTATGTTGATCGGTGTCCTCGGTAATAACTACAGCAACTTTACCACTGTGCCATATAAAAAAACACCTGTTTTACTCAATTTGACTATTAATTGGTCCCATTAAGGCCCCACCCCTTTTTCCTGATTTATGTAGTGCCCTGGGCGCTTTATGGGTCAAATACGGTATGTAGATTTCATGACCTCGAAATTGATAAATATGTTGATATCATGACCTTGAAATTTTTAGATAATGTTGATTTTTTGAATTTTGAGTTGCTGGATATGCTAATTTCATGCCAGTAATTGATTTGTTGATAAGACAAAGGTCTCTTATTGTCCTAAGTTGGTCATTGCCTTTATCTCCCTCCAGGTGGCACTGCAATATGTGAAATATGTGACATGAAACAACATGGAGCCAGCCCTAATAATCTGTAATTTTAAATGAGCCAGTCTTACTGAATTTGTTGTGATTCTGTTTGATACTTTATACATGTATAATTAATGGGCAACATTTTTTTCATAGAAAATTTGACTTTGCAACAGAACAGGATACATTAAGAGAGAAATTGATGAAAATTGGCAAACTTAAATTTTTTGATGAATTATGCTGTAGTTTGGCACTAAGTGCATTGTTGATTTTTTTATTCATCGAAGAAGCTGCACTGCATAGCATCTTGTTTTTACTATAATTTTTATTTTTCGATATATCTTAAATATGATCTTTTGCTTCAAATGATGTCATCCGGTGCAGTAAATAACTACACAAAAGCTATTTTGATAGCAGATTATGTTTTTTATATATTTACATGCTAATCAAATTCATATCCTAATTTTTGTTATGCTGAAGGACAAACAACAAAGTGATTCCAAAATTTGTCAATATTTATGATAGAAGATAGTTGATAGACAAACAGATAGGATTAAGATCAGAAAAAATCCTTTCATTTGAAAACAGTGATTCCAAAGTTGATGGTACATTTAACTGATAGACAGAGGGACAAACAGATAAATATAGACAGACATAGATAGACAGACAGACAGACAGACACACACACACATATATATATATACATACACACACAGTGAAATTTGTATATAACAAGCTCCTTAGAGACACAAGAAAACCAGTCTTTATAGGGAGGTGGTCTTTATATAATGGTTAATTTGCACACAAATGGTACTATTGGGGACAGCAAAAAAAACTGTCTTTGTGACCAGGTGGTCTTTATATGCAGGTGGTCGCTAAAGCAGGGTTTATTAAATATATATATATATATATATATATATATATATATATATATATATATATATATATATATATATATTGCCTATATATATCTATATAATTTATAGAGAGATCAATAGACAAACATATATATATACAGTCAGATAGATAGATAGATGGACATGTATGCGTTTCGTTAATGTGTGTTTATAGATTGTTTCATTGTTTGTTTAGTGTTTACTTGGATGTCCCAAGATAGAGGATCAAGGTGGGTGGGAATATTGTATTAATCTGTTTGTTTGTTTGCTTGCAATACTTTGGTTTACGTCAAATATCTCGAAGTTCTTTCCTAAAATTTTAACCAAATTTGTATGTGTATTGACTGAGTTAAAGTATGGACAACATTACAAATATTAGCAAAGTCTGGCATTTTTCTGCTAAATTTTGGGATATGCCATTGGCAACACAACTGGGAATTTTAATGTGCACATATGCATCTCTTGTTTTAAATGAATTTCTCCCTGGATTAATTCATTTTTCATCACAGTCGTGGTCTGTACACCAAATTGTAAAGTTTTTCATCAGATTGGGAAAAAACAGATGTATGTAAAATACACTGGGAATTGGTCCGAATATCAACACCATTCAAAACTATAGAAAAAGCCCTGCAAAATTATGAGACTTTAAAATTTCTCAGGGAGAGTGTTTTTCAAACTTGTCAAGTGAGCCATGCTGGTCCAACTTTTCTTGAAAAAGTCCTACTAGCTCTAGCTTTTGCAAAACTATGTTTGAAAATTTTGAATTTTTTTTATGATACAGTCGAACCTCGTTATCTAGAAGTTGAAATGGAGATAAATTGGTGCTGGAGTTAAAGTTCTGTCACCAAATAGAATCCTGAGTCCTCTCGTGAGCAACTCGGTAATTGACCTATCACCAAGTGTCTGACACATGGCTGTCCATGTGCTTTTTTGACATCATTCGATTGTGATGTCACAATCACAGAAGTGTTTGACGGGCCATTTAATTATGACATCATAATTGAAAAGTTTGCCATTAGGTGTTGTGTCGGACATTTGGCGATACTTGAAGACCTACATGTATAAGGTATGTAAACCAGAATTTTTTGTGAAGGTTTTTATTGATTGTATGTTCTCAAAAAATGACACAGAAGGTGTATTTTTTCAGCACTAGTCATATCGTCACATGATGATTTGATGAAAATGAAAAAAAATAACCACATGATGACTGGTCACTTTCACTTTGGGCCATGTTTTAGCATCAACATCAGTGTTTTTTTTCTTTCAACCTATTCAATCTGGTGCTATCAGGTCTTTTTGTTTTAGTAAGATATAGAAGGAAAGTTGCATGGTCCAGCACTTGATCTTGAGATAACTCTCGTAAATCGAGATTACCGATCTCGACATAGCAAGTTTTTACTGTATATGTATACAGATATCAATAGCCCACATACTGTTCCAATGTTTTTAAAATAAGGGTCATTATTTTACACAATTTGCAGTTGGTACTTTATAAATGTATTGCACACATTAACATTTTCCACCTGGTCAAATATTTGGCCATTCTGACCACTGTTTTGAAAAATCATCTTTTCTCCTTGACATTTTATCGGCTGTCAGACAGTGGTAGAAAAAATAACTAGACTGATGCCCTCCTGTTGCGGTAATTCATCATCAGTTATTAGTTTAAGAGTGACTTACCAACAGGTGCAACATTTCATAGAGATTAAACGTAGCACTTTTGAATGGATTAACATCAACACTTGCTTAGTTGTCTTTTGGAGTTGTACAAAATGCCATGTCTAACTCCAAAACAAATTTTGTATCAAGATTCTGCCTCTATTCTGTATGTCAAAACACTCTCCAAGAGCTTATGATTCAAGTACTGTGTGAAAGTTAGCAAAATGATCTTGATGGGTCGGTTATTCTATCCGTTTGTCAATAAAGAATGCCACTTAACCACAGCAAATGTTGTCTTAACACCTATCTCGTAGACTCTTTGGGCGAGTTGAAGATACGCATACCTAAGAAAAAACCACTTGTGGTGACAAGGTGGGTAGAGGATTTTCCTCCTAAGTAGGACGCGGGTTCAAATCCAGGTCAGATAGGTGACTAATGAGAAAAATATTCCCATTGTTAACATCGGAATAAATATTGCAGTTTTATTATGATGATGACAGACTGCCGTATACCTGGAAATTTTTGCCCCTGTTTAATTTTTTACCATTTTCGTCCTTAGATGAAAGGTCAAATTTAAAATGACAGCAAAATTTTCAAGCTAAATAATTGATGCACAGACATACATGCCATTCATGAGATTCTGGTGATTTTCGGCGAATTTAAGAGGGGGTGAATATTTTTTTGTCATAGGAGGGTGGAAATAACCAGGGCCAAAAATATCCAGTTATGCAGTATTGCATTAGTCATTGGCACCCTATTTTTTTTTAAATTTTAATTATATTTTTGATCAATAAAAATCTATGTTTTTGACCAACTGCTTACAAAGTTCTTAATTATATAATATAAAAACTTTTATTTAATGGATTACAACCATTGAAACAATCAGTAGTCTAACTCATCATTGTAATTGTCTATTACATTGTCAGTTTACTATTGCTATAGTGCTATTGGAAGGTACACTATTGTGATTGTCTATTGCATTGTCAGTTTAACTATTGTATGTACTATAGGTACACTATTGTGATTGTCTATTGCATTGTCAGTTTACTACTGCTATAGTACTGTTGGAAGGTACACTGTTGTGATTGTCTATTGCATTGTCAGTTTACTATTGCTATAGTACTATTGGAAGGTACACTATTGTGATTGTCTATTGCATTGTCAGTTTACTACTGCTATAGTACTATTGGAAGGTACACTGTTGTGATTGTCTATTGCATTGTCAGTTTACTATTGCTATAGTACTATTGGAAGGTACACTATTGTGATTGTCTATTGCACAGTTTACTACTGGTATAGTACTATTGGAAGGTACACTATTGTGATTGTCTATTGCATTGTCAGTTTACTATTGCTATAGTACTATTGGAAGGTACACTATTGTGATTGTCTATTGCATTGTCAGTTTACTATTGCTATAGTACTATTGGAAGGTACACTATTGTGATTGTCTATTGCATTGTCAGTTTACTATTGTTATAGTACTATTGGAAGGTACACTATTGTGATTGTCTATTGCATTGTCAGTTTACTATTGTTATAGTACTATTAGAGGGTACACTATTGTGATTGTCTATTGCATTGCCAGTTTACTATTGCAGTAATACTATTGAACGGCACACTATTGTGATTGTCTATTGCATTGCCAGTTTACTATTGCAGTAATACTATTGAACGGCACACTATTGTGATTGTCTATTGCATTGCAGTTTAATATTGTACTATTAGAGGGTACACTGTTGTGATTGTCTATTGCATTGCAGTTTAATATTGTACTATTAGAGGGTACACTGTTGTGATTGTCTATTGCATTGCAGTTTAATATTGTACTATTAGAGGGTATACTGTTGTGATTGTCTATTGCATTGCAGTTTAATATTGTACTATTAGAGGGTATACTGTTGTGATTGTCTATTGCATTGCCAGTTTACTATTGTAATTGTACTATTGGAAGGTACACTATTGTGATTGTCTATAGCATTGCTAGTTTAATATTGTAATTGTACTATAGGAGGGTACACTGTTGTAATTGTCTATTACATTGTCAGTTTACTTCCCCTTTTTGAAAATGTTCTCCAGAACTACTGCATGGAGTGAAAAAGTAATTGATCTGAGTGATTTACATGGATGTTTGATTCAATTTTGTGTTTTTCGAATAAATTGGAAAAAATCGATTTCTGACATTTTTCCAGACTTTGTCATTTTCATTCATTTTTAAGTCTGATCTACTCTCAAGGAGTGTTATGATAATTTGTAAATTGAAATACCCATATTTTCCATAGATACCAACACAGTTCAGGTGAGTTATGTGGCCCATCGGCCTCTTGTTTTAGAGTTATTCCTCTTTGTAAATTTTACTGGTCCATATCTTATTTCATTTCTTCAGCTAAGCTAACCATATTTGGTTCTGACATACATCTTAGGTAGGCAAATTTTTATGTCAAACAATATATGCTTGTAAAATGCCCAGGTAGGGAACTATATAGCCTATGAATTAGCCTTTTTTCACATAATTTATACAATTGTGACAAGATATCTAATTCTTTTTAGTTTCGAGATAATTTTTCATTTTAAACACCATTTACTTTGATCTCGTTCATAATTTTTCTTTTTTACTTTGCTATTGTAAGTTTTAGCAGTGTCCAACTTCATTATATGTACAGTCATGCTTTTGACCTCTACACTAGATGTCAAGAAAAATAAATGAACTTTGGAAAAATGATACTCTAACAGTATGATAAAACGCTTTTTAAATAGCCTAAATATTTACTGTAGGTAGCCACAAACATGAAATTTGCTGGGCAGCTGGTGATAGGTTTAACTGATTTAGGAACATATGTTTTTAATTGATTATAGAGCGGTTTGATGGGGATATAGGAACATCATTTGATTGTCACAGACTTCAGATTATCCAGATATTCTGTTCTGATGAGGTGAAAAATTTAAAATCGATTATAATCTTCAGATAAAAAAAAATGTACTTGAACTGTATGCAAGTGTTCAAAACATAGATTCTTAACTATAAGTCACTTTGATGTTGTAACAGTCGCAGCATTGGCTAAATTTAAACAAATTTTCCACTTTGATGAGAAAATTACACCAGAATGATTGGTTTCCAATGCTGTAATTGCCAGCAAAGTCTTGATAATTCGTAAGGCGTATAATACTGACAGGAAGTTCTGTGTATCCTAGCACATAGCCAAGTTCCTTTTTCATTTTTTAGTGCATCATTGCTGTTGGCTTAATTTCTAAATGCATTTGATTCCTACGAACAGTTCAACTGCGGAGTCATCACAAATGAAAGCTTAAGGTTTTCTCTTCGAATGCTTATTGTTTTGATCCATGTATATTGATTACATGGTAAGTGATCCCGGAAGAGTGAAAGTTTTAGTCATTTACTGTATCGTAGGTATCCGACTGAGCGACTCTACTCTAATGTTGATTGATAACTGTAAGAACATTGAGATATATCCCCAGAAGATGTGCCGATTTCTACACATTTCAGTGTTTAGTAATACTGCCAGGCTGTAATTACACCTGATAATCACAGATTTAAAGTGTAAAATTTACTCCTTCACTCTACTGTGAGTAGCTGGTGGCAGAACGTCTGTTTTTAACTGCAGCAGAGAATCATGCTCAGATTAAGCATGTAATTCAAAACATCTGATAATTGTGTGAATATTTTCCAAGTATAATATTGCTAGCCCGCTATAATTGTGCCTCATTTAAAAAAAAAAATTGTCAGTGTGTGTTAGATGGAGATTTTTTCATGGAACATAAATATCTGACACTGTATTCGGAGGTTAAATACACATGTAAGTAGAGTTTTTTAACTTCTGCACTACATATATTTGTACATACACATTGTGTTGATTCAGTGGGTAAAATGGGGTGAAAATATTTGATAAATGAATTCCTGGTCATCCTGATCTTTAGTAATGTTTATCTAGAGGAGAGCACATTTTGATATAAAGGGGATCTAGATCAATGCATTTGTATTGAAAAATAATTAGAATCATAGAGTCAGGTGCTTGTATGAATTAGGATCAATGAAAACAGTTCGTTAACCATCTGTGATGGAAACTGATTTTGTTGTTAGATTGGTTTCACCTTTATCTCGCTCAAAGTTTACAAGTATTTATTATATAAACAGAAAATTTGACTGTGAAACAGTGATCAAGAGAAAATTATATCATACATGTTTGAAGTAGCATGAACCAATTTTATGTATAAGAAAAAAATAAACAAAATTAAATTGGTACATGTTTCACCTAGCACAGAATTTTCGTGTGAATTTTTTTCTCTTTCTAAATCAATTCTGAACCAAAATGGAATAAGAACAGTTGGAAATCTTGAATCATTACTTCCTGTTTCGTGATTTATTTTCTTCCTGTTGTTTTAAGTTTTATGTGTTCATTAGTTGATTAAAGAATCTGTAGAAATTAAAGCCTCTGTAATTAGAGTATATGATTCCTCTCCATGTTGAGAGCTTTCACAATCACTGTTTGGTGTTCGCTTTAATTTGAAAATGAATGTGAATTTGAGATTTATTGGACTTAAGTAGTAAAAAATTCATGTGTGTAGGGAAATCAAGATGGATATGTTGTTGACATGTGGTTGTGATTTACAGTTGTCACATGTTAGATGTGATAAAATGACCTTTAAAGGTCATCTAATTCTTCTGGTCTCTCTGGTATTTATTGTAATTAGTGTAATTCTTGTTTGATGATATTGATGACAAATGTCCGATTGACACCAAGGCTATTTTAGAGTTTCATAATCCAGAGTGTCTTCTTAAGAAGGTGAAGACCATGAAAAGTTCATTTTCGGTCTCGACTTATAACCACTCCAGATATAATTTCCCATAAAGTTTACAAAAATTCCGCTGATGTAGGTTTATTTAACATAACATTCACAATGTTAATTTTTTTTCTGTGCGATATCATAGACTCTTTAATTTTGGTTCTTGTGTGCGTTTTACGTGTATGTACATTTTTCAAGGAGAGATAGTGTTGTTGCATCATACATCAAAGTTTTCGAGAGAGAGAAAGAGAGAGACACACAGACAGACAGAGACAAATAATGAGAGAAAGGGAGAAAGAGAGAAACAAAGAGAAAGACAGACAGAATGAGAGAGAGGGAGAAAGACAGAAATAAAGACAGGGAGAAACAAACAAAGAGGAGGAGGTGGTTGGCTAAATTCTAAGTAATACTGTGAATATGTATTTTGTACTAGGCTACTACTGGTTAGCAGTAACCACTTACAAAGTCACAATTCTACAGACATGAGGCCAAAATTACATGATAAACATGTGTAGTTTTAACCCAATTCTGTATTGTTTCCTAGATACATACTGAGTTATCTTTAAATGATAGAAAAAAAGCACCCAGCCCACATTCTTTTGAAGATAGGGTTTATAAATTAGGGTCGCACACCGACCACTCACTGTTTTATGCATTTCGGCTACATTACTGAACAGTATTGGGATTATCTGGATCCATGATTAAGTTGTTAATAAACTTACTGAAATAGATGAGCAATCACTTTCATCTTCATTTGATTTTCATTCATCATCAATTACAGTGGAACCTCGCTATTAAGACCACCTTTCTGACTGACTCAAAGTGGTCTGATTAGTGAGGTGGTCTTTTAAGTGAGGTTCTATACTTATTAGATATTTATCAAGAGACTGAAAACTTGTGGTCTGAAATGCGAGGTGGTCTCCTAAACGAGGTGGTCTTTAGGCGAGGTTTCACTGTACTACCTGTGACCCTCATATCAAAACTACATAGGTGTTTCCTACAAATCAATGATTTACCACTACTTCATTGCTAAAAGGTAGCCAGTAGATTGTTGGAAATTTGTAAAAAAAAAAAATAATAATAATAATAAATAATAATTGGTGTATTACAATACACACAATAATTTTTCAATTATATGGCAGTGGCATCTCTTCTTGTCCTCAATGGTTTCCCAGCATATGCATAAAAATATATTATTTCTTGTTAGAAAAGAAACATTCTTGTTTGCTGTAATTCATTACTAAAGATATTTGTGCTTTTTCTAACACAAATCATGGACATCTGTCCAAACTCTTGAATTCCCGGTTTTCTAATATTTCAAGTGTTCAACTTTCAGCTGTTTACCACCAAGTTTCTGTGTTGCAGAAGATCTGAAATATTTGTAATTTCTGTAAAACTGGTTAAAAGCATGCATATACTACAAACATAATTAGGAGATAATATTATGAGAGGTGTCTTTGATAAGAATACTCTGATTTAGCCAGAGTGTTAAATTAGACAGACTTTGTAAGAAATATTTGGCCCTTATGATTACAGATTCATGTAGATTAAACATGGCCTCTGTAACAGATTGCTTATTTGTTCAACGTAAGGGGAAGAAGGACACCTGGGCCTAGCACTATAAAACTTAAGAATTACTTAAGTCTAAAAAGTTTATTTTTAATTTTGGCTAATCCTGAAATCTGATTGACTGAGCAGGCCAAGTTAAGAATATTCTCAGACTTGAGTAAGTTCTCAAGTTTTATGGTGCTGGGGAGGAGCTAGTCATGTGACCAGGATGTCAATACTGTTATCTAAACTGGAACTGATGTTGGCAATGTAAACAAATTTGTCCCCAGAAGAAATAAAATAGTTGTTGTTTCTGAATACAATAATTTTTAAAACAGTTAAAAGACTTATAGACCCTTTCATGATAACTGTGTTCCTGCTAATTTCACCTGCGCACAAACACTTCCGCATGGTATCAAGAAGTTTCATGCTCAAAACATTTCATACACATGACAGTTAGAACTCAATTAAAGACTAATTGTTTCCAGTGTAAGATTTGAATTTCATTAGGTATGAAATGTTTTGAGCAGGAAACTTCTTGATTGCACGTGGAAGTGTTTGTGCACAGGTGAAATAAGTAGGAATGCAGTTATCATGAAAGGGTCTTTTTCAACTATATAATTGAAAGATTATTTAATGTGGGCTAAAAAAACCCAGAAAAACTATAAACCAGTATGTTAACAATAAATGATAAATTCATTGTCAAAGGTCAAATTATTATTGTATTATCACAGCTCAATCCAAATTGACAAAATTATTTTTTACAATTAAATGAGTGCTGGTAAATAATAACTACATCTTGACTGGTTCAACTGCTCCACATCTGTGGTTCTTATCAGAAATGCACCATTGATATTTGGTGGGGAATTATGGTGGGATGAAGATGTTTATGTCACATGACTTTTGCAGCAGGAAGTCACATTCTTTTTTGTTGTAAACTGTTTTTGCAGATGTTTTTATACAAATCAGCAGAGATTCTCGACTCCTCGATAAGAAGGTCTTTCATAAAGTCAAATATTTACTTCCTATCAGTAATGGTTGGAACTGCAGTAGATACTAAATGTAGTGTGAACAATGTGGTCTGATCAAATCATACATACTGCATGTAGATGTAGACTGAGAGCTTTACTGGTAGATTTTTAAACACTTCTGATATCAATGCAAGGTCAGAAGTACAGTATAGAATTGGAAACATGTTATCCCTTTTTTGTCAGTTGGACCCTGTCTAATCTTGATCAGTATAGAGAACGGTTGGAGCCGGCCTGGCTCAGTTGGTAGCGCGCTCGACTCTTTATCGTGAGTTCGAGTCCAGCCGGTGGTAGGTTGGTTTCCTGTCCTCTGGATGAAAGAGTAAAATCTGAGGTCCCGTATCACAATAGGTATCGACTTGTTAAATAGCCCTCATTGCTCAATGGCCGTAAGTGTTGTGCATAGGCCAAAATTTGAAGCCCTTCACCGGCATTTGGTGATATCTCCATATGATTGAAAGATTCTTGAGTGGGACGTTAAACATCAATACAACAACAAAAACAGCAATGTTATGTGCGTTTGATAGGTTGTTTGCCTGTGTTTTCTGCCACACTGAACTATTTTTAGTTATGCAGTGGAATCTGTCTTGAGATACCACTCTCATAAAAGACCACTTGTCTTCTGAGACCACATTTTAGAAACCACTTGATTAAATAATCCTGTTGATAAAACCTCTATTGAGAGACAAACTGTCTTGAGAGACCACATATCAGTGCCACAAGGGGTAGTCTTTCCAGACAGGGTCCACTATAGCAGTGACAGCTAGGTTTAGTGGTGGAGAAAAAATCCTTTTATAAGGTGCCAGGGCGATAACACACTTTTGACCTTTCTCAAGTACACAATTTCACACAAACAATTTTGTTCCCAGTAAGATTTGAACCTGCACTAATTAGAAGTGAGAAGTTCCTTTTTGTTTCAATGTTTCATGTTATTTCTTACCTTTATCATACAAAGTAGAAGAAAAAT
This sequence comes from Atrina japonica, assembly GCA_030159075.1. Taxonomy (NCBI): domain Eukaryota; kingdom Metazoa; phylum Mollusca; class Bivalvia; order Pterioida; family Pinnidae; genus Atrina; species Atrina japonica. Next base: position 2,931,515 of record BROG01000004.1, read on the forward strand.
ATTATAACCCCACATACACCATCACCACCACAATCGGTGATGGCTGAGTGGTTAGAGCACCATGCTTTAAAACGTGTAGTCTCTAACCTCTAATCAGCATGGAACCTGCTGAAACCTAAGCTTATTTTGAGAGAAAATTTGCCAGTTTACATTGTAGAAAGCCAGTAGTCCCATCACTGGTACATGTACCCTGCATCTGAGTTCTGCCCTCCACCAATAAAAACTGACTATCACTGTATAACTGAAAAAAAAATGTTGTGGGTAGCCTAGATTGGTGTAGTTCTCAAGGCCATTGAATTATCTTGCGCAGATTTCTCAAAGAGTAGCACGATTGTTTTTTCCATGAAGTCATATCTCTTGAGTTGACACAATTGTTGTTTTATATGAAGTCTCTTCAGATCAAGTTGAAACAAAAAGTGAAAATTAATATCATATTCAAAAAGTTATTTTGTAGTAGCCCTACTTTGGATTTTTTTTGAAATTTAAGAATACTTGAACATCTAATGACACGAATGACATCATCAAAGACCTGCAACCACTTTATACAACAGAGTATGTAATAATCACATTTCTGGTTTTACTGACTTGCCAACTCTTTGATATCTCTCTGTATACTCCTAATTACATTTCTGGTACAATGTATTTGAGAGAACTCCAAACATTTAGTCAGTAAGTATACCACTAGCCTTTGTACAGCCTGTAAATGCATGTAAGTATGTGAAAAAAGTCTGGGATACTGAAGAATTCAGCCCTAATTTAATTATGGCCATCGGCACCTCTGTAAGTCAAGAGGTAGAAAATGTGACTCACAAATTTAAGTTTTCAGATTAGATCCTAGTTATTTTTAGGATTTCTTAACACTGATCGTGACAGTTTCTTTTGAAAGTTCTCAGTTTAAGATGTGATAGTGAAGTCTTTCAAATGTATTTAAAACTGAAATCTAATTTAATTGTGGATGTCGCATATAAATGAATCCTGGCTGCACTGGTAACTGTCCATAACAACAGTTCACAGTTTGTGGCAGTTCACTTATAGCTGATGACATCCCCATAAAAGTGAAAAGTGCTTAGTCCACACCCCCCCCCCCAAAAAAAAAACCAAAAAACCAAAAACAAATACAAAACAAAAAACAAAACAAAAACTAAAAATCAAAATAAATAGACAGGTAAAGGAGGTTATACAGTGGAACCTTGCTTAGGAGACCACCTCCTCCCTTAGGAGACCACCTCCTCCCTGAGCAGACCACCTCCTCCCTTAGGAGACCACCTCCTCCCTGAGCAGACCCATTCGCATACCAGACCATAAGTTTTTAGTATCTTGATCAATAATTTAAAAAGTATATAACCCCACTTTAGAGACCACCTCACTAATCAGACCAATTTGAGTCAGTAAGATGGACATAATCACAAGGTTCAACTGTATTTTATTTGTTTCTGTAATATATTTTGATTTCAAAGAGAAAACCCTGAGAGGTCTCTGATTATAAATACCTAGACTCTGATACAGATAATGATAACTGAAGGAAAGTTTATTTTCAAAATTCTTGTTATTAATCTTTGTAATTTTACCAGTACCTGGTTCTCGTCATAATTCTATAATGGTCTAGACTTGCGATTTATCGGTATATTCTTATATCAAAAAAGACAAAAGAGCACGAAGATAGTCCAAAATTTGTAAAAGAATTTCTAAGAGTCAGGCCAGCTACCATTTTCAAAAATTGTTCCCACTTCTCAAACATTTATTAAACAATGTTACTAATTTTGGTAATAAAAGTTCTACTCAACCATTAAAAACCATGAGATGGTAGAAACTGAGATTTTGTGTCACAGTAGGTGTCGGCATGTTAAAGAACCCTCACTGCTCAATGGCTGTAAGTACCGACCAAAATTTGAAGCCCTTCACCGGCATTTGGTGACGTATCCACTTGAGTGAACGATTCTTGAGTGGGACGTTAAACAACAATACAACAACCATTAAAAACTGGCTACTAGAGTATCGCTGACGCTGACATACTGTTTAGTGTAGCACAAACTACCAGTAAAAAGAAAAAAAACGTTAAATATCAGTAAAGCAGAATTAAAACACGGATTTATGTGCAACTTAGATAACTGATAATGAAGACATTTGATCTGTAACATGTAAAATAATAAAAATTTTATGTAAACAGAATTCATTGAAATTTAAATATATTCTTATTTATTTGGCTTGAAATTGCATTTAACAAATCTCTGAAGATATTTTTCTTCATGGTGCATGTCAATCTGTAACATAAATAATAGCATTTCTACAGATAATCGGCCATAATTCTGTTTCCATAGTTATGCACCACTTGCTGTATAAGGATTACGGAAATAAAAACATGCAAACATCGGAACTTTATAGTCCTTAAGTTGGGTTTTATCTTTAACATATTACATAAACTATCTATACATACATCTCAGTTTTTGAATTTGATAAAATGGTTGTATCGTACAAGCTTTACCATGTTAAGATGTTCATCTTGTACAGTTTTCGTGCAATGTTGATTTTTATGGATGTCTTTTGTGGTACGGTACTTCGGGCTGAATCATATCAGATAAGTCGTATATGGATAACTTCATGCTCGATGGTTGGACTCTTGACTGATTGAATTCTTATATTGATTTGATTTCGCCTTGTTATTTTGACAGTTACATCATTTTTGGACATTTATTGAGATTCATTAGTTTTGCGTGTAATATGCTGAAATGGTAAGAATCGCCTTTCAGAAATTTCTGTAGAAATAGATCCATAATCATGTTATACATGAGAAGAAAAAGGAGAATTTTCAGATGAATCTACATTTGTTGGCAGAAAAAGTGGTTGCATCACTTAGACTATTTGTAATGTTGGCAGCATAAAAAATCCAATACATGTACTTTATAGATATTGATGTTCCGTGTGGTTCAGGAAACTGATGGTGAAAATATATAAACTTTGATATATCAAAAGTACATATGTGCAAATTTAAAAAAAAAAAAAATTTTTTTTTGGGGGGGCGGGGATGGTTGTAGCCAGAGATTTTCCACACTCTTTTGGGAATGGGCCTGGGCCTTTTAAATTTGGAATTTTAGCAACATTTTATTGAAATTGGGAAACCTAGAAATACACAAAACGATGTGAAAATACAAAAAATCTCTTCAAATTCATTATCATTTGAGTTCAGTTGGGAAATTTTGATTGCAAATTGGGAAAAAAATGAATTGTTTTTGCATTGCGAATGGGGCCTTATTTTTGTCCCATATGTTAGGGTGGAAAATCCCTGGTATCCATTTTAGAAGTTGATAACTCCTTGAATTAGAGTAGAGAACCATTTACATGGTAATTGATGAAGTTTTGTAACAGGCATTTACATGATTGTCTGCCATGATGGATATAAATAATTTAAGAATTATCAGACACAAGGCTGACAAATTATAGATGACAGTGTCTTTAATTAATTATATTGTTTTGTATTATTGAAGGGAGAAGTCATTAATTGTCAGAGGGTTTACATTTATATGTCGCAGTGGGATCTCTGAATCGGTACGATGAGATCTGGTTCCTCTTTTATTGTATTACTGGATATTTCCTAATGCTGTTATTATGATAACATCACAAAGTTGTGTCCTGTTAGACTTATGATAATATCTGAAATTGTTACTGTTTTAAAATATGGCATTAACACACCGACCCTCATGATCCCATTTAGACTCATCTAAATCAATAAATAGTATGGTCCACTGTCATAATTCAGGGGTAAACAAGTCAATGATAAATGTAATTGAAATTATTGTAGGATTTAGATTCTAAATCAATCATTCCTGATAGAAATCAGTGGACTTTACCATCATTGAAATGGAGGAGTCCAAATGCGACTACAATGGAAGATGAGTTAACTACAATTACTTAAGGAATACCACACAGCCATTTTGACCTTGAAATGCTATGAAAGGTGGAAAGAAAAATAGGTTACAGTCAGCAATGTACAAGTTAAAGCATCAATTAAAAAATTAACCTTGACCTTAAAAAGGTCAGAAATTCCAAATATGACTACAGGGAACGATGAGGTAACCATTGTTAATTAAGGAATACCACACAGCCATTTTGACCTTGAAATGTTATGAAAGATGGAAAGAAAAATATGTTACAATCAGCAATGTACAAGTTAAAGCATCAATTAAAAAATTAACCTTGACCTTAAAAAGGTCAAAGAATATTATTTTGCCAATTGTCTTGCACTTTGATGTTTCGATTGCTGATACCAAAATAATTCTGTCTAAGACTTATTGCTTCATGTACCACACTCGACTGGGAACTATTAAAATTGACCAAGTCTACTGGCATGATCATTATGTAGGCCTACACTGCTGTCACATGTATAGATATAATTAGGAGCTGAGTACATTCACATGATCGTTTTGCATAAATTCAGGAAATCTGTAAGCACAACTGTCCTTCATATATGAATACTCTGCCTGCTGCCACCTTAGTCAAATGGTTAGAGCATCACGCTTGAAACCATTAAGTCTTTCACCTCTGATCAGCATGGATTCGAGCCCTGTTGGAACCTAAGCTGATTTTGTGGGAAGTTAAATTAGTTATTTTGCCAACTTTTTTCATCTATAAGATCTGTATGTAGAATTATCTAAAACTTTTATTTGAAAACTTTTAACATGCATAAGATCTGTCAACTTTTGACCCTGGTAACATTCAAATCAATGACTTCTGTAAGTACCCACTTCCAGGCAAGGAAAGTACATCAACGACCACTCTAATTAGAGAGGGAAGAAGCTCTTAAAATTCTAAACATAAAAATTATTACGCTAAACCAAGTCACATGGTAATGTCTCATTATCCCTCTAGCTTGTGAATAAAACATCACATATACACTCCTACACAAATGTCTTTCATCATGAAGAATGGGGGATTCCAATATACCAGTGAATTAAAAGTGACATTTATCACTTCCTGTGTGATGTATGTTTCAATGTACAGTGTTTCATTTAAATCATATTTTATGCCACACACAACAAATTTTCAGTTATATTGTGGCTGCCAACTTTTAATGGTGGAGGAGAGAACCGGTTACAATGTACCCTGGAAAAGACCACCGGCCATTCCACAAGTAAACTGACAACTCTTTTTCCTAATATTAGCTTAGTTTCCAGCGGGATTCAAACTTTTGCTGACTAGAGAATAGAGACTTCATGAGTTAAATGTGATGCTCTTGCCACAGAGGCCCCTTCAATGTTTAGTGACTTAGGAGTTGGCTGATTTGTGAATTCATTGTTTTAGACAATAGAGTCTTTTAGAGAACAATAGATAAAGAGTTTTGTATGTTATTACATGGGGTATCGTTACTAAGACCATAACAGATAATAAGTTGTTAGCTGATATATCTACATACCAGGAGTTGTTAGCCTATCAACATTATTTGTGAAACAGACAATGGACTCCTGTACAGTAGATAGAAATGTCATTAAGACACACAGTATTTCAAAGACGGACAAGAATTTGTAAAATGTATCGTAAATATTATCTTTATATACAAAGTCATGAGTGTTTAGTGTTTCTATAGATAGATAACAACATGTTAGTTAACATATAGATAATTACATGTTAGTTCACATATAGATAATAACATGTTTGTTAACATATAGATAATAACATGTTAGTTAACATATAGATAATAAATAACATGTTAGTTAACAGATAATAACATGTTAGTTTACATACAGATAATAACATGTCAGTTAACTAAACATATAGCTAATAACATGTTAACATAGATGAACAAGCACCTGTCAGCTTAACAAAATCAAGGTCAAAACACATTGATTATTACCATTATCTCCATTGAAAGATAATGTGTTGCTAGCTTATCTACAAAATTTATACAAAAAGACAACATTAAGTTTACAAAGAGACAACAATAGATTAGTCACAGTTAAGAGTTAATGATATTTAAGTTAACAGACAATACATTAACTGATGTGTAAGGTGTAAGGTAAAAGACATATCTACAGACAGTTGAGGACATAAAAGTTAACAGACATTATATCTACAGACAGTTGAGGACATGAAAGTTAACAGATATTATATCTACAGACAGTTGAGGACATGAAAGTTAATAGATATTATATCTATGGACAGTTGAGGACATGAAAGTTAACAGATATTATATCTACAGACAGTTGAGGACATGAAAGTTAACAGATATTATATCAACAGACAGTTGAGGACATGAAAGTTAACAGATATTATATCTACAGACAGTTGAGGACATGAAAGTTAACAGATATCATATCTACAGACAGTTGAGGACATAAGTTAACAGATTTCATATCTAAAGACAGTGGAGAACATACGTTAACAGACAATATTTCTACAGACAGTTGAGGACATGGAAGTTAACAGATATTATATCTACTGACAGTGGAGGATATGAAAATTAACAGATATTATATCTACAGACAGTTGAGGACATGAAAGTTAACAGATATTATATCTTCAGACAGTGGAGGACATATGTTAACAGACCATATATCTATAAACAGTTGAAGAAATGAAACTTAACAGATATTATATCTACAGACTGTTGAGGACATACGTTTACAGACAATATATTTATGGACAGTTGAGGACATGAAAGTTAACAGATATTATATCTACAGACAGTTGAGGACATGTAAGTTAACAGACAATACATCTAAAGAAAGTTGAGGACATCAGAATTAACAAATAATATTAATACAGATAGTTGAGGACATGTAAGTTAACAGACAATATATCTACAGACAGTTGGGGACATGTATCTACAGGTAACATGAAAGTTTTACAATATTATATCTACTACAGAACATGAAAGTTGACAAAATCATGAAAAGTTGAGGACATCAGATAACAATTATATTAATACAGAAAGTTGAGAACATGAAAGTTTACAGATATTATATCTACAAACAGTGGTAAGGACTTAATTTGAGAAACAACAGACAATTATATCTAAAGACAGTTGAGGACATGACATTAACTGATAATTCTACAGACAGTTGAGGGTGTAATATCTAAAAGACATTATATATCTAAAGACAGACAGTAAGGTAAAGACATCATATCTACAGACAGTGGAGGACATCAAAGTTAACAGATATCATATCTACAGACAGTTGAGGACATGAATGTTAACGGATATTATATCTACAGACAGTTCAGGACATAAGTTAACAGATTTTATATCTACAGACAGTTGAGGACATAAAAGTTAACAGATATTTAATCTACAAAGGGTGGAGGACATATTTTAACAGACAATATATCTAAAGACAGTTGATGACATGAAAATTAACAGATACCTTATCTACAGACAGTTGAGGACATGGAAGTTAACAGATATTATATATACAGACAGTTGAGGACATGAAAGTTAACAGATTTTATATCTACAGACAGTGGAGGACATGAAAGTTATCAGATAATATATCTACAGACAGTGGAGGACATAAGTTAACAGACAATATATCTACAGACAGTTGAGGACATAAGTTAACAGACAATATATCTATAGACAATTTAGGACATGAAAGTTAACAGATATTTTATCTACAAACAGTGGAGGACATATGTTCACAGACAATATATCTATAAACAGTTGAGGAAATGAAAGTTAACAGATATTATATCTACAGACTGTTGAGGACATACGTTAACAGACATGTAAGTTAACAGATATTATATATACAGACAGTGGAGGACATATGTTAACAGACAATATATCTATAAACAGTTGAGGAAATGAAAGTTAACAGATATTATATCTACAGACAGTTTAAGACATGTAAGTTCACAGATATTATATCTACAGACAGTTAAGGACATTAAGTTAACAGACAATATATTTACAAACAGTTTAAGACATGTAAATTAACAGATATTACAGAAAGTTGAGGACATGTAAGTTAACAGACAACATATCTACAGACAGTGGAGGAAATGAAAATTAACAGATATTACATATACAGACAGTCTAAGACATGTAAGTTCACAAATATTATATCTACAGAAAGTTAAGGACATTAAGTTAACAGACAATATATTTACAAACAGTTTAAGACATGTAAATTAACAGATATTACAGAAAGTTAAGGACATGTAAGTTAACAGACAACATATCTACAGACAGTGGAGGAAATGAAAGTTAACAGATATTATATCTACAGACAGTGGAGGACATGAAAGTTATCAGATATTATATCTACAGACAGTGGAGGACATAAGTTAACAGTGGAGGAAATAGTTCTACAGACAGTTGAGGACATAAGTTAACAGACAATATATCTACAGACAGTTTAGGACATGAAAGTTAACAGATATTATATATCTATAAACAGTGGAGGACATATGTTAACAGACAATATATCTATAAACAGTTGAGGAAATGAAAGTTAACAGACAATATATGTGAAATTTGAAAATCTAACATGAGTGTTTTAGATCGATCCGCTGATATAAAAATGATTAACCAAGGCCAGTGATTAAGAACAAGTTGCTGGAGGAAAGGGAGGACATGGGTATCTTCATGACATGTCAGATTATGTCTATAAATTTTATGTAAAGGGGCAGTGTTTATGTATTGTGTGCAATGATCAAATCATTTTATATGTACACCTTTTCCCTAAGCAGAACAAGCCTTCAATATATATTACATAGTGGTTGGTTTTCACCTTGCTTCAAATGAATATGAAATTTATATTGAAAGAAACATAAAACAGTCATTATTGTCTAAGTCCTTTATTGTAGTCAAACACCAGAAAGTATACCAGAATCAATCTCGGAGCATCTTTACTTGCAGAGCATTCGGGGGCCTAGGTGGCCCCCAGACCCCCAGCCCATATTGTCTGAGTTAGTAATTTCAGGAATTTTGCTAGTAAGCCACTAGCACCTCTAATAATGTATTATATTTCCATCTATAACAAGACTTTTGAAGGGAATTAATTAAATTAAACCTGTGTGGATAAAAAAAAATCAACAAATTATCAAAGAATCAGTTGTGAAATGTTCTTGTTAGTCGGTGATGCCTCTAGCAAGACATGGTTGTTTTTCATTAATATATACAGTAAAACATCATTATATACATTACATCAGATTCGTGCTGGCAACAGCCTCCAGCATCTTGTATCTTTTCAATATGTTTTGATGATTTGAAGCAACATCTTGTGATAGCAAAGGGCCAATTATGTTGGAAGAACAGTACAATATACTGGCTTGTGAATATTTTATGAGGTGAGAATAGCTGTTAGACCATTTACTATATGCTCAGACGTTTCTAGTGCATTGAAGGTTATATTTCTATAATTTTCATGATTAGGATAGAATATCTAATTCTCATAAGTGTGTAAAGTTAAGTCGTAAAACACATGTTTTACTGGGAGCAAGTTTTAACGAGTTGTTGTTTGTCCTGGATTCTAGGGTTTCTCAACTCATTTTAGTCGGTCTGGTGGCAAATAATTACATCAATTTTGTGTATATATATTTATCTGTGCATGACTATGTATTTATGTGTCGCATTGTGTATGCATGTGTGTACAGGTATGTGTGTACAGGTAGGTGTGTATGTGTCTCTCTGTGTATGTATGTGTGTACAGGTATGTGTGTATGTACATTGTATGTGCAAAAGTATCCTGTGTGTGAATAATGAAGTGTGTTTATGTGTATAAAATATAGGTATTGTCATATATGTATGTACAGATGTGTATTTATATGTGTGTATATGTATGTATGTATGTATGTACAGATGTGTATTTGTATGTATTTATGATTATGTATGTGTGTGTGTGTGTGAATGTATGTTTGTTTGTTTAAAAAACATCTTCATACCCACACAAACATATATACATACCCACACATGTTTGTATTAATGTGTGGGTATGTATATGTGGGTATGTACATGTATCTAATTATGTATGTGTGGGTATGTATGTATGTATATGAGCATAAACACACACACCAATTTTCTGTCTCCTGTACATACTGGTACTTTACCTAATCAAGTTGTGATGATGGGGCTACAAAATTTAATCAGTTCATTTGCTCGATTCTCAAATCCAATTGTGTGTGATACTAGATAGACAGTAAGGAACAAATTCCACTGGTCAGAATTGGATGTAATTGAATTTCTGTTGGCATTTACATAAACCAATATCTTGGATCAACAACTGAAGGTATACCTTTGAAGGTCAAATCTATAGAGCATCCTTACCTTGGTGAATACAAAGGAACCTTATTGTGACATAACAAGGACCTAATTACTGATTGACTTCATGGTAATGAGATCAGAGAAATTAATTCAATTTCTTATGTTGATGTAATACGGTGTACCACTGACAGGAGAATTTTTATCCAGTCATCTTGGACACACTGGACATTGGCAGCTCAGCTAATGACCAGTTATCATTATCTGCTATGCCATAACTTTACCTCATCTTTATTGTGGGGAGATTATTTTCTGTCTTGTTGTCATTAAATTCTGCTCATAAATCTGTCCAAAGTGATGGTTAGTTCTAAAAGGTTCGCTTCTGTAGCGAAAGTTCATTATGAGAGTGGTTCTACATTGAGATTATCAGGACCAGCATCCACTATACATGCTGTTGTTGTAAGATTCCTCCAACTGATAGTTTTGACACATCTGTACAAATTGAAATAAACATCTTCTACAGGTTGTTGATGCTAACATTTTCAGTGGCCAGTGATAAGAGCATCACAATTAACCCATTAACTGTTGAAAAACAATGGACTCTTCTGTAAATCAATGACTTAGACCATTTCAAATGTATCTTAAGGGTTGAATGGGTTAAGACATGAAGTCTCTCACCTCTGATCAGGGCACAGTCCGACTGGAACCTAAGATGAATTTGTGAGAGGAAGTTTGCCAGTTTACTTGCAGGAGGCCGGTGGTCTCTTCCTGGTTACATTGTAACCGGCTTCTCTCCACCACCATTAAAAAAGTGGCCACCACCATATAACTAAAAAATTATGGAGTGTGGCTTAAAATACCATTCAACAACAACAACAACAACAAAAATTTTCTATACAAACAACTATTGGTTGTTTTACAAACATCTTCTATACAAGTTGTTGATGTAAGCATCCTCTGTACAAGTGAAGTTGAGCACCTTTGCAACATGTTGTCAAAAGCATTTATTCATCTGTGAAATAATTCAATCATTTTTGTAAAAGCTTATTAGAAGAAAGAACAGTTATAACATTTAGAATCTAGTTGGAATTTATTTAGTAGTGTTATGTAAGGCCAAGATAGAAATTGAACACAGGATCATTATTTTTAAGGGACTGGATTTGTTAAGGGATCTGAAAGATGTTTTCTGTGTATATGTAAAGAGATTTTGTATCTACCCAGATTAAAGACTTGAGCTGTGTAGACACCAGAACATTCCAGTCAGAAGAGAGAGAGAGAGAGAGAGAGAGAAAGGGGGAGACAGAGGGAGGGAAAGAATGAAAACTGGAATAAAAAGAATGTTAATCATATTATTTCAGCACTCAAAAGGAAGAAAATTTAAAACAAAAATTGCCAGCCAAAATGATCGGTTGATATTCAAATCCTGCATATTGAGATTTGAATACCAACTGTCTTCTCTTACCAAGATCACGAGCATAAATGCATCTGGGTCATTAGTGTGCTTTAGTGATATGTTTTGATGACTTACGAGCCTTTTTATCAATTGTTGCAAGTAAAAATATTCTTGTGAGACATAACTTTTCTTACATTTATTGACAGAATGTTTGGATACTGATTTGATATTTTTGTTATCGTTGGAATTCAATTGTATAGATTATGCGTGTCGTACACTGTCATTAGAATTTGACTAAGGTCCTACCATCATCAATTACCGACAGAGGAAGGCTAACAAGGCATGGAGCATCATCAATCAACTCCGGCTGATATTATTCATTAGATAAACTTTCTCTGTACTATAGCAAGATTAGGTTTTCCAGTTCTCTCTTGGTGTGACTTTTATGTGGAGATTATGCTGGATCAAACACCATTTTTACATGTATAGCAATATAGAATAATTTTTATGCCAGTTATATATAGTGGAATCTCTATGTCAAAATTCATGGGATGCCCCTATGAATTCCAGATATCCGGAATTCGAAATAACCAAACTTTTGATTAATATTTTTTTCTTTCAAAAATTAATTTGGTCCGGCTGTTCAACTTTGACATATATGTAATTTAAACTCATTTGATTTTGACATAATAGATTCTACTGTGTGTGTGTGTGTGTGTATATATATATATATATATATATCATCTGTTGGTGTACCTCACACCATGTTAACTTTTATGTTTTGCAATTAACCTGAAAAACACAAATGTTTAGCACCTGAAAGAAAATGAGAGTTTGCCAGTTTACTTGTGGAAGGCCGGTGGTCTCTTCTCCATTACATTGCAACCAGGTTCGCTCCTCCACCATTAAAAATTGGCCCCCACCATATAACTGAAATTTTTTTTAGAGTGGCCTAAAACAATATTTAACTCATTGACCCCTGAAAAACAATGAACTCTTCTATAAATCAATTATTTAGACCAGTCCAAATGTGTCTTTAGGGGTGAATGAGTTAAAAAAAAAACAACAACAAAGAAACTACAGAATGTTTGAACAGAAGCTGACTTTAGTACATAAAACTTTCAACACGGTGATATAATATCCTTTTCCTTTGGGATATTCATTTTCACTTTTGAAATGACATACATGTATAATGACATGCATATATTATAGTCTTCTTTTTGTTTTGTAATTCTTTAACACATACATGTGCCATTTTCAGAAGAAAAGAAACCAGTTTACTATAAAAAAAAAAAAAAAGGAAAAACAAAGTATGTTCTGAATGATAAGAATGGAATTTCCGCAGTAATTATACAGTTTAAATGTGGCATTGCCGATTTAATGAGGTAGTGAAGAGGTACATTTACATGGTGTCTGTGGCCTTCAGTGGCAGTAACCACACACACCGTTACATGCCACTTGTAACCTCTGACACAACTGTTCATTGGGGGTACCTGCTGATATGTCAGGAAGAATTAGGATAAAACCGAGTTAGAACTGTAAGTGATGGGAAGTGTTTCTGTTTATGACGCATGGATTTCACTGGTTCTCCACAATGTACGCAGTTTATTGAAGTTTGTAATTGTTTCATTGAAGGAGATATCCGATACATATCTTCGTTTTTTTTTATGTAACTTTGCGATGAAAGAGATAGGGATTTGGCATTTACATTTTTTTGTGTTATTAAAGATGAAATGATGAAAAGAGTCTATTTTATTTTTTATGGAATTTAAATTTTCTGTTTAAGTTTTATTGAACTAATAAAAATGTAACGAGTGTCTTGATTTGATGTCTGTTTAGTGTAAACACTTGAAAAGAAGCTTTTATCACATACCCTCAGCATTTATTCTATTTTTTTTTACTTCTTGTATTTCTTCAAAATTGAAAATATGAGCTTCTCTTACCTTACTTTTTTTATTACTTTGTGTGATAGCTTTGTTGAGTGTGTGGCTCAATATAGAAGCCATGCAGTAATTATGACTTTGTACTGAGGCCTGCAGGAAATATAACGTTGCATTGAAGTCTGTAGGAATAACATACTTGCCAAGTATCCCTCCAAAATAAAGAGACTCCCTATTTTCTATGTAAAATTTTGATAATTTCTTCAAGAAAAATGCATATCTCCCCAATGAAAAATTTTGATTTTCCTATTAATTCTTACTAAAATTTAGAGTCTCCCCCATGAGATTGAAAAATCTCCCCCATGAATATTTTTCAAGGTTGGCAAGTCTGGAATAATGACTTTGTATTGAAGCCTACAGGAACTATGACTTGTAATGGAAACTTGCAGGAATTATGATTTGTTTGGGAGCCTAGAGGAATTATGACTTTGTTTGGGAGCCTATAGGAATTATAACTTTGATTGAGAGCCTACAGGAATTATGATTTTGTTTAGGAGCCTATAGGAATTATGACTTTGTTTGGGAGCTACAGGAATTATGATTTTGTTTGGGAGCCTGTTAGAATTATGACTTTATATAGAAGCCTACAGAAACTATGACTTTGTATTGAAGCCTTGGGAATTATGACTTGTAATGGGAACTTGCAAGAATTATGATTTTTATGGGAGCCTATAGGAATTATGACTTTGTTTGAGAGCCTATAGGAATTATGACTTTGTTTGGGAGCTTATAGGAATTATGACTTTGTTTGAGAGCCTACAGGAATTATGATTTTGTTTAGGAGCCTATAGGAATTATGACTTTGTTTGGGAGCTACAGGAATTATGATTTTGTTTGGGAGCCTATAAGAATTATGACTTTGTTTGGGAGCCTATAGGAATTATGACTTTGTTTGGGAGCCTGTTAGAATTATGACTTTATATAGAAGCCTGCAGAAACTATGACTTTGTATTGAAGCCTAGGGAATTATGACTTTGTATTCAAACCTGTAGGGACTATAACTTTATATTGAAGGGTGTAGGATGTATGACTTTGTATTTACACCTGTAGGAACTATGACTTTGTATTGAAGCCTACAGGAATTATGACTTTGTGTTGAAGCCTACAGGAATTATGACTTTGTATTGAAGCCTGCAAGAATTATGACTTTGTATTGAAGCCTACTGAAATTACACGTAGTAAGACTTGTACGGTGGTTTGACATTGTTCCCAAAACTTGTAAATAGTGGTTTGGCATTGTGCCCAAGACTTGTATGGTGGTTTGACATTGTTCCCAAAACTTGTAAATAGTGGTTTGGCATTGTGCCCAAGACTTGTATGGTGGTTTGACATTGTTCCCAAAACTTGTATATGGTAGTTTGGCATTGTGCCCAAGACATATGGTGGTTTGACATTGTTCCCAAAACTTGTATATAGTGGTTTGGCATTGTGCCCAAGACTTATATGGTGGTTTGACATTGTTCCCAAAACTTGTATATAGTGGCTTGACATTGTGTCTAAGACTTGTATAGTGGTTTACATTATGTCTACACTAGTCAGAATTGACCATGTTATATAATAATTCACAATGTAGTTAATTTTAAATATTATGTAAATTTCTCCTCTGACCTGTCGTCGCCATTATAGTGTCAAACTCGCATATCATTACCATTTCTCCACCAAATATCTTTTATATAATTTCATTATTTATAAATGCCAAACCTGCATACTACCATCTGCCTCTTGACTCTCTATTACAAAAGGTTTTTATGCATGTTAAATCCCTCAACCCTATCGCCAGACCAGGTGAAATAAACAGGTGTAGGTAAATACCAGTCAGTACAGGTAAGTAATAATATGTTGGATAATTATCGTGCTCAAGCCCAGGTAATTAGTAGATAATATGTCTTGTGTTTGGTATAATCAGTTGCAAAAATTGGATCACATACTGCCAGGTTTAAAAAGTAGAAAATAAGTACACTTCGAAAATCGTAAGCCTCAGTATAGCGCCAAATCTGCCAAATACCGCCAGAATTAAGGAAAACAAAAAGTGGTGGTATAATGGGGGAGAACTGTTAAAATGAAATTTTCTTTCAGAACTGACACAAAAACCACATGCTTATGTTATGATGCCATCGAATTACACCGTATTAAACTTCAAGCCATTAGAAATTTGCAATCAAAACTTGTTCATTTGATCAAATGTGCTTTGATTTACAGACGAAATTAGATGAAAAACAAAAATAATTTTCTCAGACATTTACACTGATAGCAGCTGTTGCGTGTTTAGTTTGTAGCAAAAATCAGAAATGCTAACTTGTTTTTTCACTCTTACTTTATATGTAGGCTGTGAGTTAGAGACAAAACGTTTTCCTTGCATGTAGAAGTCTGAAAGATTAACAATTTGAATCCTTTTGGGGTCAAATAGGTTTTATCTGTGTTTGTCAGTCAGTTCATTCAATTAACTCATTCGCCCTTAAAGATACATTTTGACTGGTCTAAATCATTGATTTTAAGAAGAATCCATTGTATTTCAGGGGTTTAATGAGTTAAAGCTATGGTTTAAGTTTTGTACTAGCTTACCATTCACTGACTTAGGTATCGCAGGTAACGTGGCATGTATTGATTCATCAGTACTCGTAAAGTGGTTGTTTATTTTATGTACTTGTGTCCAAGAAAGGTAGGGGTAACAAACAAACTTTACACATGAACTGAAAACTATATATAATAATTTTGATCAGTCAATGAGTTGTATACGTATGATGTATGTACCATCATTCTGAGTTAATATTATTTTTAACTTGTTCACCCCTAAAGACACATTTAGGCTGGTTCAAGTCATCAGTTCACAGAAGAGTCCATTGTTTTTCAGGGGGTTGATAAACTCGAATAATTCAGGCCCGCTCTGTTTCTGATTCTCACCATCCAACGAGGGCTTGAATTCTCTATACAATAAAATTGCATCAACTGTTCCCTGTTACAGGGAACCAATCATTTGAGTATGCGTAATAGGTATATCCAGTGAAAATTAAATCTTGGGAAACCTTTTGTTTTCGGTCTGTCTTCAAGTTATTTACACCAAACAAATGTTGACGATACTTATAATTGGATTATTTTTTTATATCATATCATTTCAAAAGTAGGACAGCTTTATTTACATTTACTTTGAATTTCTCTTATTTTTCTCGCCAGCTATAATACTGTTTACAAATCCCACAATGCAACATGAAGTTATTTCCTATATGTGATGCTTTTCGAGTGTATATGCATTTAGATGTTAATTCAGTGATCGTAGTAAACGGAATACAGCGACTGAATTATTAGGGATGGGGTTAATGAGTTAAGAATGTGTGTTCATTACTTTTTTGAGAGCTGTCCTGGCTCCATGGTAGAGTACTCCATTCGCAACAAGAAGGTAGCAGGTTTGAGTCGTGGCAGAGGCGGATGGCTTTTCCTGTCCTTTTGATGAGACAGTAAAAACTGAGGTCTCGTGTTACAGAAGGTATCTGCACGTTGAATAACCTTTGCTGCTCAATGCCCTTAAGTGCCAAGCATAGGCCAAAATTTCAAGCTCTTCACCGTCATTTGGTGACGTCTCATATGAGTGAAAGATTCTTGAGTGGGACATTAAACAACAACAACAAAATCCTTACTTTTTTGGAAGGGGGACAACTCAACTTCTCACAAAATGTAGTGCCAATATCCAAAACTACATTTGTGATATCAAAACTAACATGATAATGAAGCATCTACTTAACTGTAAACAAATTAAATGTAGTCCTGAACTTTGAGATAGATATACATGGCTCTTACGTCATTGATTCACTTAGAAATTCTATCAGACTTCAGTTATTATTTCTGTTGATCAGTTACAGAGATAGACACTGACAGTTGTACGGGAATCTGCACATGTTATAAGAATAAACATACAACTGATCTGTTTCCAGCAGCACTTCATTCACTCTTGACGGCATGCACCATACGTTTTCTTCCGCATTTATTTCCTGATGTCCCTAGAAGTGTTGGTAGATGTGTCAGTTTTTACGGTACTCATGTCTGCGGTGTAAAATTAATTAAAAAGAGGACATTTTGCAGGACATTTTGTCATGTTGTATGCTATTGAAAAAAAAAAAAAAAAATCAAATTGTATCGTAATTTGTACACGAGAATTGTAGAATTTGTAGTATTGATTTTACTTTTGTTCTACAAGTATATTGTCATCAAATATGTAACATAATTCAACCCTCGGGATATAAATACTGAAGAGATAACTCTATCTATCTCTTTCTCTCTCTCTCTCTCTCTCTTAGTATATATATATATATATATATATATATATATATATATATATATATATATATATATATATATATATATATACACACACACACATATGTACAGGGTGTTTCAAAAAACATGTTCCTACTTCAAATGCCCGTAACTTTGTGCAGACACATGATGATTTAAAATTTGGAAGTTCATTAGAAAGAGAATTCAATTGAAAATTTATGATTATTTAAACCTAGAACCTATGAAGTCAAAACTTATTTTTTGACGTCATTGATGACATTATCATAAATTAGCATTATTTGGTTTTACTACCAAATGGATAACAAGAACTTGAAGAACTTCATTTTGATGTTGTTAAATTTTATTTTGAGTATATCCAACATGCTCATATTGATCTTGATGACTTAAAACAGGTAATAAATACAATTGTAAGGATCCAATGGATATACATGAACATTTGACCTAAAACTTCCTGGATGGGTTACAGTTAGTGATAAAGAAAACGGTGGACAAATGGAATATGTAATGAAAAATTATTTTTAAATGGTAAATTTCTAAAATAAATATAGTTTAGAATATGGTTATATCCCTTATCCCTTATGATATATCCTTTAGTTTGATATGTAGCTTGTAACATATTTTATTGAACAGTAAAGTCTGGACATATTTTTTGAAACACCCTATATATATATATATATATATATATATATATATATATATATATATATATATATACACACTATATATCCTAGGGTGTTGGATCTAAGCAATAGTTACAAGTCAGGAAAAGTATATATAAACCATTCAAATGACTAACGACACGGACAAAAATAAATGTCAAATTTTCGGGACGACCACTCTCTGGTTGTGTGTGAGTGGATGTTTGCGTGAGAGTGTGTATGTGTACGTTTTTTCATGTTATTTTAATTGTTTTGTCCTGATGAAGGGACAGGTCATCCCCGAAATTTGACATTTATTTTGTCCATGTCGTTAGTCATTTTAGTTCTTTATATACATATATATACATACACACACTATATACCTGGAAATTTTCATTCCCGTTTAATTTTCATCCTCAGGTGAGAGAGCGGGAATTTAAATTGGAAGTAATATTTTCAATCATTGATTAACGCACAGACTAATAGAATCTGTTACCACTATCAATGACTGACAGAGATCGCCTAACCAAGGGTGGACCCAGTTGTGGACAAACAAAAAGTCGGACACAAGGTTAGGAGATGCTTTTTCTCCAACATCAATTAAAAAACTTGCGACATTTAGAAGTGGATGAACATACTGAGTGATTTTGAATGAAACCTATTAACTCAATCGGCCACATCTTCACATTCCAAGTAGGAAAGTAGGTCATATGGCATTATCTGGGTCATTTGGTCAAAGATCATGGTACAACCTTTAAGGAGAAGACCATAAGGATTGCACATGTAAAAGTTTCAAGCTCTACTCCTAACATTTTTTAGCCTAGTTCAAAGTTTTTTAATGAACATAAAATTCAAAGGTCAAAGTCATTAGGTCAAAAGTCAAGGTACCATTGGATACCCCTCCTCAGAAAGAATCTACAAGTGAAATATCAACAGCTTATCCTATGTAGTTCTGAAGATAGAGCCCAGGTTAAAGTTTTTGTCCACGAAAGTTGACAAAATGAGTAAAAACAAAAAACAAAAAAATACAAACCCACCATGGGTATAGCAATTCCTGTCTGGACATCATGTCCCAGCGAGCTAAAAAAGGTACTATATTTACATAGCAACTACATAAAATGTACCAGTAATTACTATTGCAGCATCTTGCTTCCCTTCTTTTTGTATGAATTATCAGGAAGATGTAAATATAAGATTTTATTGCCATTATGACTTCATATACTGTATGTTAGTTTGAACACAGTTGGGAAGGAACATATTCTTTCTGGAGTGTTGAGGTACACCATAGAATATGTTCCTCTCCAACTGCATTCATACTGATATATATACAGTCAAAATAATAATCAGTCCTGATTTATCTACTCATTTGAACCCATTCTATTTCTATATCATGAAGTTTTTGTTTTCAAACAAAACATCTGCTAAATGTGTTGTTCATTTTCTTTGCAATTTATAAATACTAAATTTCAAAATTTTCTAAAAATCCATAGCAACCACTTTATTTACATACATGATTTTCTCATATATATATTATATATATATATATACTATATATATATATATATATATATATATATATATATATATATATATATATATATATATATAAATGTACTATATTGCACACAGTTAGGATATATATACTGCACACAAAGTTAGGATATATATATATATATATATATATATACTGCACACAAAATTAGGAGATTTATATATATATATCTTCTGTATCAAATACCATAAGAGAGACACAATCACATAAAATTTTATCAGAAATACATTAAAGTTTTTATGTTTTCCTGATCATTCCAGTTTCTTCGGGAGTCTTTCTGTAGTCTTGTCTGCAGATTTCAGTGTTCATTGCTGACTTGAGCTGTGTAGTCAAGGAAAGAGCTCTTACTATTACAGATGTTTAATGGCTGCAATCAATTAAACAGTTTATATTAAGCAAACCTTGCATCAATGGAGGGGTGTATGGACTTGAAAATGATTTCAAGATTGCAGATAAAATGTCTTGACTGTGGCAGATTGGCAAGTGCATTGAATTGTTTATCATATTGTATTGCCATTCGCTGGCAATAAGAGAACGTTTTCAGACAATTTTGAGAGAAGACAAAATAAGAGAATAAATGAAATTTTATTTTGTAACTAAATATAGAAGAAGTCTATGTAACTAAAACTCAAGCGTGAAGTTATTCATTAGAATTAACAAACTGTTCCCAACTTCTGGATAGAAATTGAATAATAATACCATGGGAATGTGTATTGTTTTGCTAAACTGCTATTTGTGTTAAAATCAAAGAGTTGTTTCCTCTTATTAACTGAGACAGTGAATTGGACACTTACAATACAGAAATTAGTGGTATGTGTGAAGTACTAAATGTGTGGTACATAGTGAACATACATGTTATAACAAAAACATACAATAAGAACTATACATATAGAGAGTGGTCTTTAGAGACCACCCCGTCTGCCACTGAAATGTGGTCTTAATAGACAGCTGGTCTCTCAAAAGAGGTTTTATTTATAGGATTATTTAACCAAATGGTTTTCAAAAAGTGGTCTCAGAAGACAGATGGTCTCATATGACAGATGGTCTCATATGACAGATGGTCTTGCAAGACAGGTTTCACTGTATATAAAACCCTGAAATGCAGGGATAATGTTTAACAATGTCATATATTGTAACAGGTGAGGGAAAAGGGCTTCCAAACCCAGGCCTCCTGTAATCTGTATGGCTACTCATGAGCTATCCGTTCTGATATACCTCTGTCCCTTTCACACTGTCCTTGTCATGTTACAAAAACACAGAGGTAGTATGGGGTACACAATGTCTTTTATAGTAATATAACGAAGTGATCAATATAATTAAAACGAAAGTCAATTGTTGACTTTTTCACCAAGGATAAGTAGGCTTAATCTCTTTTGTGTAAATTAAAAGTAACAGAACGTGTGCTTTCTTTTTATTTCATTGGGAAGTTCCTTTCTTTTTTCTTCTTAGGCACGTTCATGATTAGCCTGGATATAGAGTGATTTTTGTTCATAACGAATTGCATTGTAACCATTCAACCAACTTCGCTGTACCTATATAACGAACTGTCCTTCTAACCAATTGAAAAATAAAGCCCCTTGAAATTTTATAATGTGAGTTTTACCTTATGTAAAACAAAATTATATAGAGGTCAGTTATGATACAGTAATATAGATTGTTTGTTTGTTTGTTTATTGTTATTTAACGTCCCACTCAAGAATATTTCACTCATATGGAGACGTCACCAAATGCCGGTGAAGGGCTTCAAATTTTGGCCTATGCTCGGCACTTACGGCCATTGAGCAGTGAGGGTTCTTTAACGTGCTGACACCTACTGTGACACGGGACCTCCAGTTTTTACTGTCTCATCCGAAAGACAGGAAACCAAACCTGTCGCCGGCGGGATTCGAACTCACGACCTCACGATCAAGAGTCGAGCGCGCTACCGACTGAGCCAGACCGGCTCCAGTAATATAGAGGTAATATGATTATTGTAATATCACATAAAGATTATATGTGGTGTTGCAACAATATATAGAGGTGTTGTAATTATATAGTAATATGCAAAGATGAAAAAATATATGAAATAATATTATATCAAAATCATACTGATATGTGATGATACAATAATATACAGAGGTAGAATTATGTACACATAACAATATAGAATATAGGTTATATGTATATAATATACAGAGGTAGAATTATGTACACATAACAATATAGAATATAGGTTATATGTATATAATATACAGAGGTAGAATTATGTACACATAACAATATAGAATATAGGTTATATGTATATACATGTAATATACAGAGGTAGAATTATGTACACATAACAGTATAGAATATAGGTTATATGTATATAATATGCAGAGGTACAATGTATAACTGAAAAACGTCAGTAACTCAAAACATGTCAAATTTCAACTTCTAAATTATAGTATTGCCGGAAAAGGAAATAGATATGTAGATAATCCGGATCTATGTTGATCATCTATTGTTTTTGAGCCTTTAAAGTAGGAGGCTGCACAACTCATTTCTTTGTTATCATGAAAGTTTGACCTGTTTACCCCTAGAGACACATTTAGAATGGTCTAAGTCATTAATGTACAGAAGAGTCCATTGTTTTTTCAGAGCTTGATGAGTTAAACAAGTATGGATTCATTGTGATTGATAGAACAAACAAATTAAAAAGATTAAATATGAAACTGACAAAGTTTTTTATGTCAGTGTCGCATTTCAATGAAAAACATAATTTGAATACCATGTTTAAGACCAGCATTATGTTGTGTATGAAATCCTTCATAAGTAACATGTCACAAACAAATGAATATATGTCAGAAATGAAATGTCATCAAAGGACTGCAGTAATAATATGTGATATTGAAAATGTAAATTGATCATTCCCAAAAGCATAATCTTAATAAATGTTTGATGGGCTCCTCAATAGAACATGACTAATAATTTCACAGAAGTAAAAAAGTGTGCAGGCTGATCAATAGCGGGTTAATATCAGAAATTATTTCAGTTTTACTCTTTTCCTGTTCTGAGCATCAGACATTTCTTTTGCTGTCTCGCGAGGATAGTTTAACTGCCATTAGCTGGCAAAGCATTTAGGAATCAATTGGAGAGAGCTGCTCTCACGACAACAATAGGGATATAATCGTCCCTCTACAAATATGGTTATATACATCTCGTCATACCAGAGAGATCTGTTGTCATGACGTTTTAGGACAGTTGAAACTGACATAGGTTATGACAGGAGGTTTCAGTATGACTTGTACCTAGAATTAAATGTGACAGGCCAGAAAAAGATCTAAAAACTCTGATTTGATTAGATAGTATGTTAGATATGCATCTGTTTAAAATATTCCTGCATCAGAAACTTGATAACTTGCATGTATTGATTTGGAAATTTCTTGTTTCATCTTTTGGTAACTGATTCGCTTTGATGTTTCAGAAACAATTGAATGTATGTTCAATAAGTTTTCAGTGT